>WNWK01002738.1:0-196495 GCA_009830355.1 Cherax destructor
TTACAGTGGAACCATGGTTCAAACCCCCACCCATACTGTGTTTTGTTTCAATAAAAATTTTAAAGGGGACGAGCAAATTTGTTCAAAGCCAGGAAGATTTCGTTGTCTAAATTTTTTTGCAATTCTCTTCAAAAAAGTACTAGTTACCATGTATTAAGTTTGAGTAAGAGATCTACAGCATTTCTTCATTGATTCTCTATATGTAAAATGGCCCATAGTTTTGTAAAGGGTTAATGTTTTCAAAACTTGGTTATATTTCTGTTGCCTATATTATTCTTCCCAGCCCTATGCTTCCTTTTAATATCATTTAATTTCTCTTTTTTTTTTTTATTTCATTGTTTTGAATCTTTTTTATTAAGATAAGTTATTTTGGTTTATTCATACATGATATCTGTTACAGGCATCATGGTCCCCAACCTGGAATGTGGTTGGTGCCCATCTGATTTGAGCTGCTATGAGAGGTCACGTGGTGCTAACTGTCCCAATAACCTACAAACATCACAGTCCCCTGGTGTATGTGCATCCCTACATTCGCCAGTCATGCGCTATTCATGGTAGATTTTCCCCATGGTCGACCATGTGCCTGGTGTGCCCAGACAGCCAAGTGCCATCAAGATGAGCCTAGTGGTGGGTTGGGCCCCGGTGTGGGTGGCCCGTGTAATCCCTTGGGTCTGGAGGATGGTGGGGCCCTCATGGAATGACCTAGTTTCTCCTGAAGATTAGGGTATGACATGAGACCTGGCAAACTGTCATACGCTATCGTCCCAGTTGATCTTACTAAGCCTGATCATTTACTTTTGCAAACACTACAACTCAGGAGCTAGGGGATCTCAAGGTTTCGTGGGCTGGGGGAATACATCAGGAGGGGTCCTTGGCCCAGTTTATTGGTTTATTCACCCCCTGGAGTGAACCAGTCAAAGGAGACAAAACCTAATGATGTTTGCCCAGGCTTCATATGTAATGCCTCGTTTTGGGTTTCTCTTGGATACTGAAGAAAAATTGGAATTGGTTGCAAGCATTGATGAAAAAAAGAAATGCGAGAAGCCCAGGCGCCCCAAAAAAAGCTATCTTTCTGGACTTGTCTCGTGGTTTCGATATCTTACAAAGCTGCAGGTTAGCCAGCCTGTCCAGCACTCTCCCCAAAATGGAGTTGTGGCATAGTGTGGAATGCCCCCTACTCACACCCGCCTGTTATATCTCTTGAATATCTTGAGCCATATAGCGTTGGAGGCTCGGCATGTACTGCTCACACAACGCTAGCCTGTCTCACAGATGCCAAGTGTGGCTGGTGTAGCCAAACATTCTCTTGTGTTGCCAGACATGATGAACATTCTACTTGTTCTTTAAATTTGCAGAAGGCACTGAAAATATCTATTTTCTCACATTGGTACCTGAGCAGTGCAACGTAAACAGTATATCTATTGCACTGACTGTGTAGGGTCTGGGAGCTGTGAATGGTTGCCAGATGAGGCACATTGCTCCAGGAAAGGAAGATTTAAAGGGGGGCAGTAATAGGGTTGGGTAAATGCCCTGCACCATGTCATAAGCGCAAGTCCTGTGCCACGTGTCTTGGGGACCCAGGACGTTTGTTTGGTGTCAGAATCAAGTGTAAGTTTTGATTTATTTATGGTAACAATGTCTTCATATTTTTTTCTATTAAATAGATTGGAATACCTGACTTTATTATGAAATTTCATATTTATTGAATAAAAAGTTTTAAATTGCTTGCAGGAATGTTTCCTTTTCTCGGTGTATACATCAGTGTATCAGTATGGTTCTTGTCGTGTGTGGCTAGATGAAGACCACCCAATATGTCTTCTACTCTTCCTTCACATTATCTAGCCCTCTTGAGAATGTAGAGCATGTAACAACTTTGCCCTACCTCTCCGTCTCCTCCATTGGGCCCCGTAAATGTACATTTACGTTGTCTGCATGATCCCTCTTCAAGCACTCCCCTTTTTTTTTTTTTCTACCTGTTTATTAGACACTATTCAAATTTTTTACAGTGCTAGGCTTATATGAAAAAGTGAAGTATAAAGGTTAATCCTTTGAGGGCCAGACCCTTGATCTGAAAATTGCTCTCAGGGTCCAGGAATTTAAAGAAAGTCTTTAAATGATAGAAAATCTTTTTTGGAGGTAATGGAAACAAAAATAGAAATTTGATGTACAACTTATGAAATTTTGCTCTTGCAAAGTTAAGTGGTCTTGGCGATTTTACACATCGGGGTTTTTCCCACTTTGGGAGTATTTTAGGCCAGTTCCGTGTTATCAAGCAGACTCTTGGGTATTTTGCTAGTATGCCTTCCATTCTATTGACTTGAGTACAAGAAAATTTCCCATTTAACTATTTTAACTACCCAATAAAGTGATCGAAATCACTAATTTAAATTTCCCAAAAAATTTAAAAAAATTTCAAAATTTTCCCCTGTTCATTGTTACATCCCCAGGCCTCCTCTACATTACCTTGCTTTTCATTTTGAGTTTTTTTTAACACAAAAAATTAAAAGATTTACTGTTATCAGACTACTGCCTTATTGTAATAATTGCATAAATGTCAGCACATTTGTGAACATATATTAAGACTGACCAGTTGGACATGTATTGGATGAGTAACGTAATTTGTGTCCTCTGGAATATTGGAAAAAAACAAACATTTCTGCTAGGGGCTCAATTTCAAGCTACTTTTAATTCTGAAACAAATTGAAAACATCTCTATTTCTGTAATATATCTTCTATTCTGTCATATGATAATAAGAAACTGGGGTAAAACCATAGAAACCATTAAAATTACACCTCAAAGTTGCTTTTTTAAAACCCAAAAAACACAAGTCCCATTTTTCCCCATCCCCGCATGAGGCATAACTTTTTTATGGGGTAACACCCCACATGCCCCATTCTCTCATATCTAGGCCAAAATTTCCGCTCACGCTTTCTGGTGTGCTTACAAAACCAAGGCAGGGTGCCCCAAAAAAAGAAAAAAAACCCATCATCATTTAACACTTTCACCATCACTCATACATAATCAGTCTTTGCAGAGGGGTTCCAGTACAACAGTTTAGATATCCTCCAAACTGCCAATATCCCAAACTCCTCCTTTAAAGTGCAGGCATTATACTTCTCATTTCCAGGACTCAGTTCCGGCTAACCGGTGTCTGAATGCCTTCACAAAAATTACCCTGCTCAAACCCCAAACACTTGTCAGCCCCAAAAAATCATTCGTCTCCATTCACTCTATCTAACACATTCATTTTTTTTTTTTTTTGGCAAATTTGACAGTACTGTATCTGAAATGTACCCCTTTTTTTTTCCCCTCGTTCATAAATCATATAAAGCTAATTTTCATAGGGCAGTGATTTTCAGGAACATTTTTTTGGTCGTTATGAGAGGGTTTCTGTATTATATATTTATTACTTTTTTCAATCGAGCAGTTTTAAAAAACTAAATTGATGCATTCACAGTTATTCTCATTGTTTTAGAATAGATATTTAGTGACATGTTAAACAGGATGGTTGGTTGTTATATAAATAAATTCTTCTCTTTCTTTCAACCGTGGCCTTTTCCCCACCAAGGCGGGGTGGCCCAAGGAAAAAACGAATTTTTCCTTTTACATTAATAATATACAAGAAGGGGTTACGGCCCCCTTGCTCCCGGCATTTAATCGCCTCTTACGACACGCATGGCACGGAGGAAGAATTCTGTTCCATTTCCCCCATGGAGATAAGAGGAAATAAGAACAAGAACTAGTAAGAAAATGGAAAAAACCCAGGGGTGTGTTTTATATATGCTTGTACATGAATGTGGTGTGCCCTAAGTGTAAGTAGAAGTAACAAGACATACCTGAAATCATGCATGTTTGAGACAGAAAAAAGACACCAGCAATCCACCATCATGTAAAACAAATCAGGCCGTTTTACACTCACGCGGCGGTAGTACCTCCGGGGGCGGCTGCTGTCCCCCAAACCTACTACCTAGGATATAAATAAATTACTTCATTAAATCATAAACATGGTTCCACTTTTATCGCTTTTTCCAAAACCAGGTCACCCCCCTACTTGCAATGTCATTATGAAATAATTTGCAATCTAGACTAATTCACATTGTTAGAATTACTTCTTTCTAGGCTTGGGAATATGACAGGTTGGATACAAAAAAAATGTCAAACCAGTAAAAATATTGGCACATCTTTAAATTAGAATACACATGGGGGTGATATTAACAACCCCCTTTTAAAATAAAACAAGTTTGTTTGGTCCATTGTTAAATTTGTTGAATGCTTCCTACAATATTGTGACTATTTTCTCTTTATCAAATTTCGCATTCATGCGGCAAGTGTGTAAATATTTTGAAAAAAAAAAATTTAATATTTTTCCCGGATAATTAGTGCTCTGAATGTCAAGTTTTAAAATCTTCTGTCCTTGGCGCGGAATCCCGCTGTGGTTGGTGCAATGTGCAATCCTATTTTTTGCACTGCTGGTGTTTTCCCAAAACCCAAAAAAAGGAAAAATGTTAAGCATTTTTAATTTAATTTCATCATATTTATGCCTTGCTCAACATTTGCCACTTTCCTCTGGGGTTCAGAAAATTTTTTACACCTCTGCCTGAATCTGTTAGAACAGGTTTGTGCAAATGGTTCAGAGAGCTACATTTATAAAGTCCTGCATATACTAAATTTTTTTTTCCTCTGCCATCTCCCCCAGGCAGGGTGACCCAAAAAAAAAAAAACACTTTCCCTCATTCACATAATCCATCTTTGCAGAGGTGCCTAATAAAAAAAATTGGTATACTTTGTTTTAAAATCATATTTTTAACCCTTTGGGGGGGACAGGCCTTTGGAACATGATCTCAGGGTGAAAAAACGGGAAAATTTTTTTTTTTTTGAAATGAAATTTTTTTTTTTTAAATCTAATAGGCTAAACAAAAAAATTTGATCAATCTTGGAGATATAGGGCTTCAAGTTGACAGGAATTGAAGCTTAGGGGCTGCTGCCGGTGGGGAAACTTTTTTTTTTTGGTTTTTTATTTTTTTTTTTTTTTTTTTTTAAATAACTTTTATGGCCTTGAAAATATAAGTGCTTTTTTTCAAATATTCACTTGTTGAATTTCAAAAAGGAAAAAAGATTTTTCTCATTATTTTTTTAAAAACATATTTAAACAATTTTTTATTTTATTAACAATCGGCGATTCCCCCCAAAAGGGGGGTGGCCCCAAAAAAAAAACTTTTCATCATTCCTCCATCACTGTCTTGCCAAAAGGGTGCTTTACATACAGTTATAAAAATGCAACATTTACACCTCCTTCAGGTGCCGGCACTGTACTTCCCATCTCAGAACTCAAGTCCGCCTGCCGGTTTCCTGAATCCCTTCATAAATGTTACTTTGCTCACACTCCAACAGCACGTCAAGTATTAAAACCATATGCCTCCATTCCTCCTATCAAATCGCTCACACATGCTTGCGGAAATCCAAGCCCCCTGCTTTACAAACTTCCTTTACCCCCTCCCTCCAACCTTTCCTAGGCCGACCCCTACCGCCTTCCCTCCACTACAGATTTATACCTCTCGAAGTCACTCTGTCTCGTTCCATTCTCTCTACATGTCCAAACCACCTCAACAACCCTCCTCAGCTCTCTGGACAATCGTTTTGGTAATCCCGCACCTCCTCCTAATTTCCAAACTCCGAATTCTCTGCATTATATTCACACCACACATTGACCTCAGACATGACATCTCCACTGCCTCCAGCCTTCTCCTCGTTGCAACATTCATCACCCATGCTTCACACCCATATAAGAGCGTTGGTATAACTATACTCTCATACATTCCCCTTTACTTCCATGGACAAGGTTCTTTGTCTCCACAGACCCCAGTGCTCCATCACCCTTTTCCCTCATCAATTCTATGATTCACCTCATCCTTCATAGACCCATCCGCCGACATGTCCACTCCCAAATATCTGAATACATTCACCTCCTCCATACTCTCTCCCTCCAATCTGATACCCAATCTTTCGTCACCTATTCTTTTTGTTATCCTCATCACCTTACTCTTTCCTATATTCACTTTCAATTTTCTTCTTTTACACACCTACCAAATTCATCCACCAACCTCTGCAGCTTCTCTTCAGAATCTCCAAAAGCACAGTGTCATCAGCAAAAGCAACTGTGACAACTCCCACTTTGTATTTGCTTCTTTATCTTTTAGCCCAACAACTCTTGCCAAGACCCTCGCATTCACTTCTCTTACAACCCCATCTATAAATATATTGAACAACCACGGTGACATCACACATCCTTGTCTAAGGCCCACTTTTACTGGGAAATAGTCCCCTTCCTCCTACACACTCTAACCTGAGCCTCACTATCCTCATAAAAACTCTTCACTGCTTTCAGTAACCTTCCTCCTATTCCATACACCTGCAACATCTGCCACATTGCCCCCTATCTACCCTATCATACGCCTTTTCCAAATCCATAAATGCCACAAAAACATCTTTACCCTTATCCAAATACTGTTCACCTATATGTTTCACTGTAAACACTTGGTCTACACACCCCTACCTTTCCTAAAGCCCCTTGTTCATCTGCTATCCTGCTTTCTGTTTTACTCTTAATTCTTTCAATAATAACTCTACCATACACTTTACCAGGTACACTCAACAGACTTATTCCCTATAATTTTTGCACTCTCTTTTGTCCCCTTTGCCTTTATACAAAGGAACAATACACGCTCTCTGCCAATCCCTAGGTACCTTACCCTCTTCCATACATTTATTAAATAATAGCACCAACCACTCCAAAATTATATCCCCACCTGCTTTTAACATTTCTATCTTTATCCCATCAATCCCAGCTGCCTTACCCCCTTTCATTCTACCCACTGCCTCACGAACTTCCCCTACACCCACAACTGGCTCTTCCACACTCCTACAAGATGTTATTCCTCCTTCCTACACACGAAATCACAGCTTCCCTGTCTTCATCAACATTTAACAAATCCTCAAAATATTCTCTCCATCTTCCCGATACCTCTAACTCTCCATTTAATAACTCTCTCTCCTATTTTTAACTGTCAAATCCATTTGTTCTCTAGGCTTCCTCAACTTATTAATCTCATTCCAAAACTTTTTCTTATTTTCAACAAAATTTGCTGATAACATCTCACCCACTCTCTCATCTGCTCTCTTTTTACATTGCTTCACCACTCTTTTAACCTCTTTTTCTCTCCATATACTCTTCCCTCCTTGCATCACTTCTACTTTGTAAAAACCTCTCATATGCTAACTTTTTCTCCTTACTACTCTCTTTACATCATCATTCCACCAATCGCTCCTCTTCCCTCCGCACCCACTCGCCTGTAACCACAAACTTCTGCTGAACACTCTAACACTACATTTTTAAATCTACCCCATACATTTTCGACCCCATTGCCTACACTCTCACTAGCCCATCTATCCTCCAATAGTTGTTTATATCTTACCTAACTGCCTCCTCTTTTAGTTTATAAACCTTCACCTCTCTTTTCTTACTGATTCTATTTTCCTTGTATCCCATCTACCTTTTACTCCCACTGTAGCTATAACTAAAAAGTGATCTGATATATCTGTAGCCCCTCTATAAACATGTACATCCTGAAGTCTACTCAACAGTCTTTTATCTACCAATACATAGTCCAACAAACTACTGTCATTACCCCTACATCATATCTTGTATACTTATTTATCCTTACAATGTAAAATACGTATTGTTTATTACTATTGTTCAATCATATATATATACACATATAGAGTCACTGCACATGTTCCTAGAAGTTCTGCAGCCTGTGGAAGTTTTTGAAACATGGTGACATGCACAGTGCTTTTTCACATTCTTCACACATAAAACGAGTGTCTTTGCATTGCTGTGGGCGTCTTTTTGTATGTGCACAGACATACCTCTTCTGAGCCTTTTTCTTGCAAGCAGTAGCAGGCAGTTTCATTAGGAAGTGTTCACCATTGAAACATCTAAATTATTGGAGCGGAGGAGAGAGAGATACATGATAATATATACATGGAAAGTACTTGAGGGCCTGGTCTCAAATCTGCACACTGCCATAACAACATACTGGAGTGAGAGATATGGGAGAAAGTGTAAAATAAACCCAGTGAGGAGCAGGGGTGCGGTGGGGACAATACGGGAGCACTGTATTAACATCCGGGGTCCCAGACTATTCAACATCTTACCAGAAGATATCCGAAACACGGCTGGAACCAGTGTAGAAGCCTTCAAGAGGAAACTGGACAAATATCTTCACCAGGTGCCAGATCAACCAGGCTGTGATGGATATGTGGGGCAGCGGGCCTCCAGCAGCAACAGCCTGGTTGACCAGGCAAGCACCAGACGAGCCTGGCCCATGGCCGGGCTCAGAGAGTAGATACTCTCGAAACTCTTCAAAGGTATGCCTCAGACGAGAGAGTAGTTGTTGGTAATTTCGTGGGTGGTTTTCTATTGCAGGTGGTGTTCCTTGGTACTTGGTGATTATTTTCCTGATGACAGACAAACAAAATTTGCCATATGGTGGTTTGTTTGTGGTCTTCAACTTTTTTTGTTTATTTTTTATTAACACATCGGCCGATTCCCACCAAGGCAGGGTGGCCCGAAAAAGAAAAACTTTCGTCATCATTCACTCCATCACTGTCTTGCCAGAGGGGTGCTTTACACTACAGTTATGAAACTGCAACATTAACACCCCTCCTTCAGAGTGCAGACACTGTACTTCCCATCTCCAGGACTCAAGTCCGGCCTGCCGGTTTCCCTGAATCCCTTCATAAATGTTACTTTGCTCACACTCCAACAGTGGTCTTCAACTTATAAATATTATAAGCATTGAGCATGAAAATGTCCAGAATGTGAAAAAAGAGTTTTATGTACCACTTATAACTCTTTCGAACACAATCAGCAAACCCAATCTGCATGTCACATTTGTCCACTGAACTCATATTGAGGGTGTAGTCCATCACAGCTGCAGGTTTTAAAATGGGTTCATTGGTTCTCTATTCAGCCTGCCACTGTCTGCCATTTCATTAGGGTGAACTGATGACAACAGTGTGACATCTCGTTTGTCATGCCACCGAAATGCCATGATATCATTGGCAGCAAACGCCTGCACCTCACCTCTACGAGTGCCTGCATCGAACCTAGGCATATGCTTACGATTTGCACGAACTGTTCCGCACACATCTGTCATGTTCACTCGCAAAAAATCACTGAGGGAGGGGCTTGTGTACCAGTTATCAGTATACAGTGGACCCCCGAGTTTCGTAAACCCCGGAAATCGTACAATTATGTAAGTATAATATTGTCATTGCTTGTGGAAGTGTACTTTTGGGGGTCTGAAATAGACTAACCTACGTGACATTTTTCCTTAAGGAAGTAAATTCGTTCGGTAATGGCGCTTGAGCAGACTTCAGGAGTGAAGTTTTTACGAAACTCGGGGGTCCACTGTATAATATATGCCCCTTACCAAGATATGGTTCCATCATTGTTCTAACCACATCACCAGAGATACCCAGTAACTTCCTGGTATCTTTCAATGTAACTTCCAGTGTACACAATAATATCCAATACAAGACCACTGTAGCAATCACAAAGCACAAACAACTTTATACCAAAGCATTTCCTTTTGCTTGGTATATACTGCTTGAATGACAGTCTACCTTTGAACAGAATCAAAGACTCATCAATAACAAGCTTCCTGAAGGGATAAAAATACATATTGAATTTCTCTTTCAGATACAGAAACACATTCCTAATCTTATATAACCTGTCGTTTCTGTCAGGCTTGGTTTTGTCTGAGAAATGTAACATACGTAACAGTAGCACAAATCGATTCACTGGTATAATATCACTGAAAGCTGGTGTTGCAATCAATCAGTCTGTCGACCAGTATGATTTGATATGGTGCTTAAACACATGTGGCATAAGCATTATTGTGGCAAAGAAAAGATACATCTCAGCCACAGTTGTCTCCTTCCACTGGTGTAGACGTGATTTTGGTGAAAGAATTGTGTTTGACATGATGTAATTGAAGTAACTGTTGCTTTCCCTGATAATAATTTCCATCAGGGGTTCGTCAAAGAATAACTGGAAACATTCCAGTTCAGTGGCATTGTTTCCAAGTGGACAAGATGGGCATATTCCACTTTGACTTTCATCAAACTGATGGGTATTGGGAATAAAATTCTCAGCTTCTTGCCAATCCCAGGTGTGGTCTGCTGGTGGGTACTGGATATTTACAGGTGGTTGTGGAAGTGGTGGTTGTGGGGGTTGGTGGGTGGGTGAGGGTGGCCTTTGTTGTAGCTGAGCTGACTCAGCGGCGTGGGTGGCAGCATGGTCCACTGCTGGTGCCTCATGCCTGGCACCACCACCACTACCACCACCACCAGATCCATCCACATTTCTCATCCCAATTGCAACACTATCATCTTCATTTTCACTATCACTTCCTGTTGTATGCCCACGGGATGTACTCCGAGATGTACTCCTAACCCTTGGAAGAGCATATGGCACACTACCAGAGCGCATATACCGTCGTATATACTGACGCTTCACTGGTGAATATTCTCCTTCACTCTTGCTACTGGAACTATTTTGAAGAGCTTGGAGTTCATATTCACTATCACTATCACCATTGCTCACAGAGTCCTGGATATGAGTAAATAAGAGTTTCCTCCTTCGTTCTGGTACAACTGAACGTGAGCAAGATGCCACAGCACCAGAGGTGGAAGGCTGTGGGTCGTCTGGGTTTTCCTCACTATTACCGGTATTATGGTCACTATTTTCAGTCACAACCACCTCAAAACCTTGAAAGTCATCTTCACTGACACCCCATCACTGTTAGAACTGTCACTGGGGAACAAAAGTGTCCCAATTCGCCGAGGAGTAAGGTGTTTCTTGCTGCGAGGCATGGTGGACAAAGTGTACTGAAATGGTGTTCCCACAATGCACCACTGGGTGCCCGATTTTTTTCCTACTACGCACTCATCACGCAGACCCATTCTCTCATCCCTAGGCCTACCAGCTGTTTCCCGCTTAATTTGAAGCTGCTAGAATTTACGCATGCTAGTACGACACCAACCCCTGCGCGTAAAACGTACTAGTACGGCACCGACCCCGGAATGGTTAAATATTGCTCTAATCTGATTAATACTGACATTCATAAGAAAGTTTGACCAAAAAGAAAACCTTTTATGATTAATTTTCAGTTTAGCAGTGATGTGCTAAGCCCCCTCAAAAATACTGACACCTTGAAACCCATCAAAAATAAATAAATTTATTCCTGATAAGTTAAGAAGAGTTTATTGAGGCCTCTTTATTTTCGAAAGACGATTGTCAGACTTAGGTAATTCTAGATACATTAAGTAATTGGCATTAATTAAATCCTTAGAAGACACACCAAATAATGCCATTGAACCTGCAGATTTGCCCGAGTTAAAAAAAAAAAGTCTATAACAAGTCTCTTGCACACTAACTACCTGCAGTGAATACTTGGGTTATCCATGGTATGATCATGAGAATAATATACTGTGAATAGTCCAGCACAAATTTTAAGGCTGTGAGTTTTGTACCATGGGTTTAAGGTAGTGTGATAAGAAGAGACTAAGAGAATATGCTAACCCTTTCAGGGTCCAAGCCGTAGATCTATGCATTGTCCACGGTCCAAGAATTTTCAAAAAAAAAAAAAATTATTTTTTGTTATGAAATGGTAGAGAATCTTTTTCTAAAGGTAATAAAACAAAAAGTATGAAATTTGGTGGAAAACTGACGAAATTACACTCGCAAATTTGACTGGTGTCAGTGATATTTAACATTTCGGCGATTTTGCCTACTTTGACTCCTATTTTAGGCCAATTACATTATTCCAGTTGACCAAATTCTTAGCTATTTCGTTAGTATTCCTTCTATTTTATTGATTGAGCACAAGAAACTGCCCAATCAACTTTTTCAAGTAGCCAATAAAGTGATCAGAAATTGGTAATTTTGCCAATTTCACACAGTTCAAAATATTCCAATTTCAAAACAGCATCCAGAATAAACAATGCAGGCATTCCTGGCACTAAAATAACATTTCCTCTGTTTATTAGTTATGTTTCCAGGCTTTACAGATGAATTCCATTTTGATTTTTTATTTACATAAAGAATTTTTATTCACACCAAAAAAATAGATGAATTACTCTTATGCAATATTGTAATAATTGTATAAACACTATCAGTGCATTTGTAAACGTATATTAGACCCACCAGTTGACGTGTATTGGTCGCGTGATGTGATTTGTTTACTCTTGAAAATCAGCAAAAATCAAGCATTTCCACTACTTTGAGCTCAATTAGAAGCTATTTTCAGTACTAAAACCAATCAAAATTATCTCTATTTCTGTAATATATCTTCCATTATATCAAATGAGACCAAAGAAAGCGTGAATACAACCGTAAAACCACATGAAAATACACCACAAAGTTGCTGGTTTAATAAAAAAAACACAGTCACAGTTTTTTTTTTTTTCTCATTATGCACTGTGTGCTTCAGAATTTACTTTATATGGTGCACACTTACCACATAGATGCATTCTCTCATATCTAGGACCAAATTTACTTATCACAGCTTATGAGTGAGCTGAGCTCATGGCGTAGATCTACGGTTTGGACCCTGTGGACAATGCGTAGGTCTACGGCTTGGACCCTGAAAGGGTTAAGTACGTACTAATATACAGTGGTACCCCGAGTTTCAGCCACAATTCGTTCCAGAAGGCTGTTCGAGTGCCATTACCGAATGAATTTGTTCCCATAAGGAATAATGTAAATTAGATTAGTCCATTTCAGACCCCAAAAATACACTTACAAAAGCACTTACAATAATACACTTACATAATTGTTCGAGTTGGGAACTGTACGAAACTTGGGGTACCACTGTACTTTGTTTTTTTGCAGGAGATTGTGGCAGCCTTATTAGCCCCCTGTTACTAGCTGCCAGTGAGAATGCATCAGTTTTTGTGGACCTACAAGTTTCACAAAGCAATTGGGCTTACGCAATGTGCCCAGATGTAGATGAGTGCAAACTGTCACTTCATGATTGCCATCCCAATGCAACATGCTCTAACACCCACCCAGGATTTAACTGCACCTGCAGTAGAGGCTTTCGTGGAAATGGACATGACACATGTGAAAGAACGTATGTGTGTAATATGCTTCTGTTATAAATTCCAGTTATAATATTGAGATTTTGTTCTCTAATGGAAATTCTAGTTAATAATTGTCTCCTGATTTTTCTTATTTTTATCATCATAATTAAAGGGTTTCAGAATTTGGTAATACTTGCATTTCCACTGTTTTATAATGCTATTCTCTATGAATCACAATTTTGTATGTATTCTGTTGTAATCTGCATTAGCAGATACTCTTATGAACAGTCACTATATTACATATTGCTATGAAATTTCACTATATTTCAGATGCTATGAAAGTTGTATCCATGGGTACTGTTCTGACCATCCTGAGTATAAGTGTATCTGCAACCTAGGATGGATGGGGCCAGACTGCGCCACAAACTGTGGCTGTAATAACCACTCAACGTGTCACAAAGGGGTTGGCATCTGCGATCAATGCCGAGACGGGACTGATGGGCAGTACTGTCACCTCTGTCAGTGAGTATTTTTACTTTTTGTCTAAGTTAAATATAAATATTGTTCCTCAAACTGCATTATTTGTAATACAATACCAATCAGTAATATACTACATGACTATTTTTTAATTAAACCATATGTCAAAGAAACTTAGATTAGCTAACTTCTATCATCTAACAGGTATTCATAAAAATGTATCAGAAATATAATCCAAAATTGGAACACATATATCAAGCTTATGTTATGTACACGAGTATTTTGCATGAGACGTGAATTGGTGTACTGAGTGAATGTGTTCAGGAAATTTTATTTTTAACCAGATCAGCTATTTTTCACTGTGGCAGGGTGGCCCGAAGAAGAAAACATTCACCATCACTTATTAATTAGCTGTCTTGCCAGAAATATGTAAACATCACAACACAGGTGAACCTCTGAACCAAGCACCCCCACCCATCCTTGAGAATGCAAACATTGAATTTCCCACCTCCAAAATTCAGTATAATGTTAGAATGTGTTTGGGATTTGCATACATAAATAACATGGAGAACTGGAATAGTGAAAGAATGTGTTCAGGATAGAGGTATGTTGTGCTATGTAAATTGTCAAAATTTGCAAATTTAAAAGTAGACAGTAGTAGATCATTAATTATCTAGTGCTTGGTTATTCAGCACCTAACATTATTCAGTGGTTTTGTTTGATCCAACACCTAAACAGATAATGCTAAAAAGGAATGTGCAGCATAAAGGGACCATAAAAATAAAGGGTTGTGATCATCCATTATGGCTGAAAATCTGGCTCCCTCCCCACCTGGATGAGGGCCAGATAAGCCCTGTTAGTGGATGTGTAAAGAGAATTTCATCATGAATAAATGTAAAGAATTCTATAAAAAGGAACAATATTTGAACTCCTGACCCAGTGTGAAGGTTGTTGCCAATCTTCTTAGGAAAAGTATAATAGAAAAAGACAATAATAACAATAAACACTTTATTTTAATAGAAAGAAATGTAAATAATAAATATGTAAATATGACTATAATAATCCTATCTTAAGAAAAATGAAAACAAAAATATATACTTGATCCAAAGCTAGGTATTTACAGATGGACGTTTAACACTGTAGCTATGAATCGATATTTGACTCCGTGATGTAGGTGCATCGATGTTTCCCAAAAGTCCAACAGTTTTCCACATCCACAATAATGTCACACATGATATCAGGGACTCAGGTGAAGGTTGTCCCCCTGGTAAAGTACAGTTGCCTGAGGTTTCTAGAGTGTGGACTTAGGAACTACTGGCGTAGTGAAGAATTGGTGGTAACGACTCTCTCACTTGGTGAGTACGCCGGCCCCCCACTCAGCCTTAAATCCGATGATCCGTGCGGAAACAGAGGACTGTGGAAGAAACCAAAAGAATTACTCACCACTCTAGTATTTATTCACATAGTAGGCATAAGGCCTTTAAAAGAAATGGTGAGACTGAAATAAATAACTTTACCAAAAGTCAAGGCAGGGCAGAGCAGACGTTAATGTTGCTAAAATGAGTGAAGCCCAAAACAAATTAACGAGTGAAGCTCTAGAACATAAAATAATTAAGATACGAGCAGCTGTGAAGTACTTAGTGAGGTCGGGCATGGTCAGTCGAGTGATTTAACCTGTGGCCGGAGCCTAGCATTACACCTCACACCGGGTGGAAAAGGGGGGGGTATAGCGGGAGTTAGACACTCACCCCACCTCAACAAGCAGACTACCATTCAACCATCACTATACATACCTTCACGCTTTCATCACTTCTATCTATGGACTTTTCCCTCACACCCAGCAGTCCTGAGATTGCCAACCCATCATGCTACTACCCATGCTACCCTCTATACTTGGTTGGTAGAGTGATGAACTGGTAATCTTGTCTTATATAGATAAGTTTGCATTTGCATGGAACTCGAGCTCCATATTTATGTACAGTATCTCAGAATAGGTAAACATCATTACACAAATATCACACTGATGTCTGGCTGAGCCTTTAACATTTGGTCACTACTTCCATTTTCTGCCTTGCTTGTTCAAAGGCTAGAGCCAATCTAGCCTTCTAGGCTTGTTAGTCATGCATGCACAGTCCTTGGCACTACTGCAGTGTGTCACCCACATGAGGCATCTCTTTCTCTAGCTTAACAAGACTTGTGTTTGTTATTCCACTTTTATTCCCTTATTCACTTATCTTTTAAGCCAAGTTATCTGCTTAAGAAACTTTTACCCACTCATTCTATCACTCATCCCCACTCCTTCACTATGGTAGAGGAGAAACACACTTTCCTTCAGCCATCACCCTCCATCACGGTAAAGGAGAAGCCTCTCCTCCATGGTAGTAGGGGATGCATTCATTTCCTCACCCATTACTCCTCCTTTAACATGGTATAGGGTAAGCATTCTTTCCCTAACCCATCATCCCCCTCTCCTTCACCACAGTAGATGGTGAAAGGGAAAGGCAGTTGTATAGAATGCTGCATTATTTCCCACATTTGTTTCTTGTCTGATGTGTTGGGAAGGTGTGCAGGGATTTTTAGGAGCTGAGATAAATATTGTCATAAATATTATCATTTTTATTATCTTAGTACAATATAGAATATTATTATTGTTATTGTTTTTTATACATTGGCCATTTTCTGGGAAGACAGGGTGACTCGATGAACAAATCATTCAGTATGACTATTTCCTTGCTGTCTTTTTAGAAGAGTGTGGAAATCACAATTCAGGAGATAAATTGAACCGTAGCATCTCCACTTCTCACCTCAAGAACTAAAGTTGGGCTAACTGGTTTCTCCTGAATCGCTTCATTGATGTTGCCTTGCTCACACTCCAGTAGCACATCATATCCCACAAATCCCTTCTCTACTCCAGTCTAACAGTAATTTTGGCTACCTCAAATCACCTGCTAAAATAAAGAATTTCTAGATAAATTCAAAACACATACATGGGAGGGTAGTACCGAATAGAGACAGGCAGCATTAGCTTTTAAATACATGTAATATACTTTTTCTATTTGTTTGTTCATTTTATTAGCACTTGTACTGAAATTTCAGTAGGGTGGCAATACTGAAATTGGAATGCTGTAATTAAATTTAAAAATAAGTTCTTACTGTAAGACTACATATGAATTTTTTTCTTTTTTCCATTTTTTACAGGGCAGGAAACTTTGGCAATGCTACAACTATCGGGTGTCAGATGTGTAAATGCAATGATCACTGGGATGAAACCCTTGGACAGTGTAATCAGACTACTGGAGAGTGCTTCTGTATCCATAATACTGAGGGACATAACTGTCACAAATGCTTGCCAGGTTTGTTTCTTTGTTCTCTCGAGTGCTGCTGTGAATTTCAACAAGTACTCATTGATTGAAATGTAATGTCAGTGTTTTGTTAAGTCAATGTCAAGGTTTCTTAATTACTTTCCATCACTATGCACTTGGCAGAATCTTGCAAAATAATCTTTATTTCTGCATACTATAGTTATGAGTACCAATATAATTTAAATTAGTGGGTGGCTTTATTTTCCAAGGAAAATTCACACAAAAAAAATATGACTGTTACAATTTCATAATTTTTTTTTATTAGGATTTTATGGTGATCCAAGTAATGGGGGACGTTGTTTTAGAGAATGCAGTGCACGGAATATTTTGTATGAAGCAACAACAGGCTACTTGGGAGCACAGACAACTGGATTGGAGTCATCTGCAACTTGTATGTGGATAATTACTGCTGGTGACACTTTAGAGCCCCTTTCCACCCTCCAAACTGGGTAAGTTATGCTCATGTGTATGTATGTCTTTAGTACTTTACATTGATTTCAATTAAACTCTAGCCTTCACATAATTCATGTGCTACCAGTACATGGAAAAATTATTCTTATTTCCCTGGGTTGTGCCTTTATTTGTAGTACAGTGGACCCCCGGTTTACGTACTGCTCCAAACTCGAACAATTATGTAAGTGTATTTTTGGGGGTCTAAAAGGACTAATCTAATTTACATTATTCCTTATGGGAACAAATTCGTTTGGTAACAGGACTTGAACACCATTCTGGAACGAATTAATTACATAAACCGGGGGTCCACTGTATATATGAAAACTTAGCACAGTTTAATATTGCACTTAATAATAACTGAGGGGACAAAAAGAGTGTAAAAATTATAGGGAAATAAGCCTGTTGAGTCCTAGGTAGAAGGTTGGAAGACAGCAACCACCCAGGGAGGTACTACCGTATTACCAAGTGAGTGTAAACGGAAGCCTGTAATTGTTTTACATGATGGTAGGATTATTGGTGTCTTTTTTCTGTATCATAAACATGCAAGATTTCAGGTACATTTTCCTACTTCTACTTGCACTTAGGTTACACTACACATGCATGTACAAGCATATAAAGTAGGGCCCCACTTATATGGCAGGTTAGGTTCCAGGCTACTGCCGGAAAGCGGATATCGCCGGAAAGCAGAACACCATTTTTCCACTTATAAATGCATATAAATGCCAGACAACAAGTTTACACTAACTTATATTAAGTTAGTAATAGAACTAGGCATTAAAAAACACAATAAAAAGTAAAATACATACACAGTACATTCATTACTTACCTTAAAATATTTGTAGTCTTAATGTAGGGTGAGAGGTGAGTAGTACTTATTTATAGGAAGTCAGGTGTAGGTAGCCCTGGCTCCCTGTCCCAAACTTAATATACAATATTTAAAGCAGCCCAGAGAGATAAATACACACACAGTACACTCCTTATTTACCTTAAAATATGTGTAGTCTTAATGTAGGATGAGAAGTGAGTAGTATTTATTTGTAGCCCAGGTGGGCTATGTAGCCCACCTGGGCTACATAGCAGAGTAACATTTATGAAGGGATTCAAGGAAACCGGCAGGCTGGACTTAGAGTCCTGGAGATGGGAAGTACAGTGCCTGCACTGAAGGAGGGATGTTAAATGTTGCAGTTTTATAACTGTAGTGTAAGCATGCCTCTGGCAAGACAGTGATGGAGTGAATGATGATGAAACCAGGTAGGGTGCACCGTATTAGAAAGATGGGGAGCCATATAGCAAGTTTTGGTCATAATTTGAATTCGCCGTATTAGTGGAATGCCGTAAAGCGGGGCCCTACTGTATATACACACCCCTCTGGGTTTTCTTCTATTGTCTTGCTAGTTCTTGTTTATTTCTTCTTATCTCTATGGGGAAATGAAACAGAATTCTTCCTCCGTAAGCCATGCTTGTCATAAGAGGCAACTAACATGCTGGGAGCAAGGGGCTAGTAACCCCTTCTCCTGTATACATTACTGAAGTTAAAAAGAGAAACTTTCATCTTTCTTTTTAGGTCACCCTGCCTTGGTGGGATATGGCCAGTTTGATAAAAAAAAAAAAGAAAGCCTGTTGAGTATACCTGGTAAGGTGTATGGTAATAATAATTCATGCCGAGAATTGTAAACAAAAGCGGTATGCGTTAAGGGGAGTGACTGGGCCAAACGCAGATTCATTCACGTTTTCTCTAGTAAGACGGAGAGCAGAATTGCAGATGAACAAGGAGGCTTTAGGGAGGGTAGGGGGTGTGTAGACCAAGTGGTTACAGTGAAACATGTAGGTGAACAGTATTTAGATATGGGTAAAGAGGTTTTTGTGGCACTTATGGATTTGGAAAAGTCATGATAGGGTGGATAGGGGGGGCAATGTGGCAGATGTTGCAGATGTATGGAATAGGAGGTAGGTTACTGAAAGCAGTGAAGAGTTTTTATGAGGATAGTGAGGCTCAGGTTAGAGTATGTAGAAGAGAGGGAGATAATTTTCCTGTAAAAGTAGGCCTTAGACAGGGATGTGTTATGTTACCATGGTTGTTCAATGTATCTGTAGAGGATGTTGTAAGGGTATTGGCAAGAGGTGTGGGATTAAAAGATAAAGAATCTAACACAAAGTGGGAGTTGTCACAGTTACTCTTTGCTGATGACACTGTGTTTTTGGGAGATTCTGATGAGAAGTTGTAGAGGTTAGTGGACGAGTTTTGTAGGGTATGTAAAAGAAGGAAATTAAAAGTGAACATAGAAAAGAGTAAGGTGATGAGAATAACAAAAAAAAATTAGGTAATGAAAGATTTTATATATTGAAGGGAGGGAGTATGGAGGAAGTGAATGTATTCAGATATATGGGAGTGGACTTGTCAGCAGATGAGGGGAGAAAGGCAAGTGGTTCACTGAGGGATCTGTGGAGACAGAATGTTATCCATGGAAACAAAGAGGGGAATGTATGAGAGTATAGTTATACCAACACTCTTATATGGGTGTGAAACATGAGTGGTGAATGTTGCAACAAGGAGAAGGCTGGAGGCAGTGGAGATGTTGTGTCTGAGGGCAATATGCAGTGTGAATATAATGCAGAAAATCCATAGCTTGGAAATTAGGAGGAGGTGCAGGGTTACTAAAAGTTTTATTCCAGAGGGCTGAGGAGGGTTGTTGAGGTTGTTCGGCCATTTAAAGAGGATGGAATGAAATAGAATGACTTGGAGAGCGTATTAATCTGTAATGGAAGGAAGGCAGGGTAGGGGTCGGCCTAGGAAAGGTTGGAGGGAGGAGCTAAAGGAGGTTTTTTGTGCGAGGAGCTTGGACTTCCAGCAAGCATGCATGAGTGTTAGATAGGAGCGAGTGGAGACAAATGTTTTTTTATGACGACGTCCTGTTGGAGTGTGAGCAAGGTAACATTTATGAAGGGATTCAGGGAAACTGGCAAGCCGGATTATGGATTTGAGTGCCTGCACTCTGAAAAAGGGGTGGTAGATATGTTGCAGTTTTATAACTGTAGTGTAGGTGAGCCTCTGGCAAGACAGTGATGGATGAAAGTGTTTCTTCTTTTTCATGTCATCCTGCCTTGGTGGGAAACGTCCAATGTATTAATAAAAAAATTAAGGTCATTTGAGCAACAAAATGATAAACTGATTTTCTGACTTGGTATGCAATTGTGGAAGGGGTAGTAGACAGGGCACTATGTTTCCTGCATGTAACTTACAAAAAAAAAAAATTGTAGTTTTGTTGGAATGTGTGTACATGTGTGTAGTACAATGTACACCAATTTAACCCTTTGTAGGTCGACAGGCCTTCTCGGAAACCTGTTCCTGGGGTCGAAATCTTTTTTGGAAAAAAATAAAAAATCTTATGAAATGATAGAGAATCTTTTTCCGATCATAACGCCACCAAAATTATGAAATATGATAGAAAACTAATGGAATTATGCTTTCGCGAAGTTAGCGGTATCGATGACATTTACGCATCGGCGATTTCGCCCACTTTGAGCCCTATTTTCGGCAAATTCCAATGTTTCAGTCTACTAAAATTATAGCTATTTCGCTAGAACTCCATTTCTTCTATCGATTGAGTACAAGAAACCGCCTATTTACCAATTTCAACTACCCAAAATAGTGGTCAGAAAATGGCAATTTGGCCAATTTCACACAAATTTCAAATGATGCCAATTTCAAAATAGGGTCCAGAATAAACAAGGCAGACATTCCTGGCACTAAAATAACATCTTCTCTGTTCATTAGTCACATCTTTAGGCCCCTCTTACATTACTTTTGCTTTTCATTTTGAATTTTTATTCTCCAAAAATAGAAGATTTACTGTTATGTATACAACTGCATCATTGTAAAAATGGTATAAATAATATCAGCGCACTTGTGCATGAATATTAGACTCGCCAGTTGATGTGTATTGGACGCATGGTGCGATTTGTTTACTCTTGAACATCGTCAAAATCGTCAATTTCAAGGTACTTGTCATTGTCAAACCAATCAAAATCATCTCTATTTCTGTAATATATATTCCTTTCTATAAAATGAGACCAAGAAAACTAGAATACATCAATAAATACCATACGAAAATAGACTGCAATGTCGCTGTTTTAAACAAAAAAAAACGGTCAGTTTTTTTTCTCTCATTATGCAGTGTGTGGTGCCGGATTTTTTTTATACGGTTGGTGCTGTACTAGTACGGCACCAACCCCTGCTCGTAAAACGTACTCGTACGGCACTGACCCCAAAAGTGTTAACAACGAGGATGCATTTCAAAGAAATTGTTTAAGTGAATATTTTGTTCAACCAGTTTCATTATTCCATAGACACCCAATAGCAGAGTTAAAATCTTAATCTTTCCTCTTGAGCAAATTGATTTCTCTTCCTTTGTAGAAAATTTGAAGCATATATAAGTACTCTTCCAATAAACAGTTATGACCCATGACCACATTCTCGGCTCACTCTTATTTTTCCTTTATATCAATGAGCTACCATATATTGGCCAACTACTTGTACACATTCTCTCTCCTGATGACACTACTTTTGTCCTCTGAGATATTGACTTTACGTAGTGAAGTGTTATTTTAAGAGGTTCACATTTGGATGAAAACCAATACACTTCAAAATAAATCTACAGAGCTGCATACTATTCGAAAATATGCCAATCAACCCAAGGAATTGTTAATATCGAGTCAAAATGTATTAAATTTTGCAATTTGTTGCCATATTTTTAATTGCCTATAATTCTTTTTAAATTTATTGTATTCAATTTTTTTTCACATCAGTTTTACAGCCAAGACTTCCACCATATGTAGTGTTGGATTTTTATTTTTGTTTTTTTGCTTGCTGTTTTTTAATTATGCACTATATTTCTTTTCTGATAGGTTCAGAGGGCTACATTAAATCTTGTTTTGTATTCCATTTCTAGTCTACTATTTCTCCAAATTGTATGACCTTTCACTTGTTCAGATTGAATATCAGATGCTGTGTGTTTAACCACCTCTGCAACTTTCCTGGGCACTACATGGTACAGTGCATTGAACACTATTAGGGACATTTCACAGATAGTTCATTTGTCTATATTAAACCAGTCATTCAGTGTACCACCAACTGATACACATACTGTTATTGCCACATACCTCCTTGGTGCTCTTCATTGTTCCTTGCAGTTCACCATATCCTATGGTTTCTCCAGATCCTTAATGGCTATGTATCTTTAAGCCTTTTTTATGTGCTTTCCTTATTTATTATCTCTGCCAGTATCTAATCAACTTTATTTTCTATAAAGTTATGCAAACTGGTATTTTTTTCAGATCCTATATCATTCAAATAACAATAGAAGAAATTAACATAGAATGTGGAGCAGGAATCCTCTATGTGTATGATGGACTACCAAATTTTGTTTCGGGCAATGTACGTTGGGACCGACAAAATCACGTCATTGTGGGAGCATTCTGTGCAAGTCAAGCATCTTATCCTGTGACTGTACAGGCTCTCTCTGGGCTTATGACTGTATTTTATGAAAAAAATGATCCTGCACAAGGATTCAATGCCAGTTATGAGGTTTTGCATTGTATGAAAATGCAGGGCACAACCGAATATGCACCAATAACAAGCTTGTCTGTGATGAAAAGTGGTCTGGGGTCCATTGTGACATTCCCATCTGCCCCAACAAGTGCTCAGAAGCAGAAGGACGAGGCAAATGTCACTCTGGTTATGGGCGCTGCATCTGCACACTAGGATTTGTTGGAGACGATTGTAGCATTGTTCAGCGTGAGCATCAGGTAATGCTAGTTTGACTTTTTTTATCTTTAATAGCTTTATTCAAATGAGTGATCATTAGTTAATACTCTTTTATTATTCTTATTGGCTGGCTTTATTGGAAATATCATTATCAGATTTTGTGTGCCATTTAAAACAGTCTCTCTTCAGTTACTTATTGGAATATACATGTATAGCATCTTTTGCAGTGCAACAATCAGTAACTGTTAGTGTGTTAGCAGAATGAATTATTATTACCAAAGAGCTAACATAACATATTTCACTGAGTTGTTAAGAATCTTATTTTCTAAAATATTTTCTTGGCCTTGCATAGGGAAATTCACTTGCCAGGTTATCAATCAAGACTAATTCTAAACTTGTTAGTTTACAAAAAAAAATATATATATAAAAGAAATACTAATTATTTGCTTTTTAAAATTGTGTAAGAATTTGTGTGCTTGCAGGTGGTGGTAACGCAGCTGTTTGCACCAGAGAAGATTGTATCCTCTCTTTCCCACCTAGCAACTGTTCTGCCACGCATGGGACATTCTCTTATAGTGGATCATCGTGGTTCACTGTGGGTGTTTGGTGGTTATTCATTATCAAGAGGGCCACTTAATGACATTCAGCAGTTTGACACGCACAACAATAGTAACATTTGGCAGCAAGTTACTGTTAATGTACAGCCTGGACGGCAGCCTCCTCCAAGTAGATATTTCCATGCAGCTGCATATGTTTCAAATCAGAGGGAGATGTATGTTTATGGGGGGTTGAATGAGACTACTTTTTTAAATGATTTTTGGAAATTTAATATTGAATCGGGAAGTTGGAAGGAGTTGAAACCTCGTCCTGATTTACCACGCCTGGCTGGTCATTCTCTAACATATCGCAGTGATGCTGAGTCACAATCATTAGTGTTGATTGGAGGAGCCTCATCAGATTATGGATTTTTGGAATGTGTCTGGGAATACAACTTAGCCAGTGGCCAGTGGAACAAAGTGGAGACAGGTGGTGCCATACCAGTTGGCATATATGCTCACAGTACAGTCTATCATGAGGGGACAAAAACATTTTATGTGTATGGTGGGTATTCCTTTAAGGTAGATAAAGTTGATCATTTTCCAGATCTTTATGCACTTGACTACACCCGCAAAAAGTGGTCAGTGCTTCCACCGGATCGTAGGACAAACCTTAATCCAGCATCTCTTCCTGCTCCAAGAACCTTTCATTCGGCAGTCACAACACAAGACTATATGGTCATAATTGGAGGTGACATTACTGATCATTTAGACTCAAACCAGGGGCTCTTAGTGTACTCGTATAAGTGCAACATGTGGATTCCTCTCAATGATAAGTTCATCACACTTGTTGGTCATGAGATAACCCCTCAAATTGGAACCAGTGCAGCTATATATGGTTCAACTATATACTTATTTGGAGGCTATTATGGAACTCTTCAAGGATCATTGGTTGAAATAAAAATTCCACCTGATCTCTGTACCCTTAATACAAACCAAACCCAGTGTCGTGATGTCATTGGCTGTGCCAACTGTGTGGTACATGAAAGTTCAGGTACTAACATATCGTATTGTTACTCTAATACTGGAGAAGAGCCTAGCACCTGCCGGAATCCTCGTTATGGAAAGAGTAGTGTGGTGGGTGTGCGTTGTGATGCACGATTACTGGAAGACCATGATTGTTACCAGCACACCTCCTGCACAGAATGTTTAGCTGAATGGCCTGCTCACCCACATTCAGAACAACGTTGCCAGTGGTGTCTGAACTGCTCCAAGGGTAAGTGCATACCTCGTGATAGTGATTGTGCACAAGAAAATCTTTGTGATTCTCAAGCAAGAGATGATAGTGGGTCTGGACGTTATATAATCACAGAATCTGACAAATGCCACGGGGGTACCTGTGTTGCTTCTGATTGCGACAAATGTGGAAGTCTCCGTAAGTGTATTTGGACACAACAAGTCCTTCGTTCTTCAGAGTTGGGTTACACCCTTCATGCTATGCAAATTTATAACTGGAATTGTGTTAAAAGTATGATTCAACGGCACTCATCACATGTTGTGGAATCTTCCCCTCCTAATCAGTGTCCTGTGCGATGCCATTTTCATACCAGTTGTTATGATTGTTTAAGTGCTAAGGGAGCTGAAGGTGGCTGGCAGCAATGCAACTGGTCACCATCACTAAAAGAATGTCTTGGACCCAGCTATATAGCTTTGCGCTGCTTAGGTGGAACTTGTGGTCGTATTTTGACAGGTGGAGAAGAAAAATGCCCACGTCCATGTGAGAACTTTACCCAGTGTTCTCATTGTTTGAGCCAACCACACTGTGGATGGTGTGCCATAGAAACAGAGGTTGGAGGGTTAGGTAAGTGTGTTGAAGGCTTGCTAGAAGGCCCTGACATTGGCACCTGCCATGACCTTGACTATTCTGATATTCTCTCCAATGCCTCTGTCACTGATCTTCATCGCCTTCGTCAACATGCTCGATTATATCCTGATGCAAGTAGAAATGTTTTGCCGTCTCTCTCTTGGCATTATGATACTTGTCCTCCAGAGGATGAGTGTAGAAATAAGCATCACACCTGTGATGACAGAAGTCAGTCATGTGTAGATCGTTTTAAGGGATATGCGTGTGAATGTGCTCCTGGGTATAACATGACGGAAAATGGAGATTGTGTTCCAATTTGCTCCCAGGGATGTGTTTTTGGGGTTTGCATCGAGCCTCATAATTGCACGTGTAATTTTGGCTACGTAGGCACCAACTGCTCAATTAAATGTAATTGCAATGGTCATGCAAATTGTGAAGGTCCAGATAAATTAGAAGTATGCTTGGAATGCTTTAATAACACAATGGGTAATCAATGTGAGAAATGTAAGCCCTTCTTTGTGGGTGATCCTCGGAACAGTGGACAGTGTATAAGTTGTTTTGAATATTGTAACATGCATGCCAATAGTTGCATCCCTCGAGAAGTGGTGGCTAAGGACAACTTGACACTTCCTTTAGTTGCAATGTCAGACATGATAAATGTATTAAAAATAACAGAAGGTGCCAGAACTGATGCAATATGTGTTGCCTGTGCCAACAATACTACAGGTTCAAAGTGTGATAGCTGTTTATCAGGCTATTTTCGAGGTGTAGAAGATATGCGTCACCCATGCCGCCCATGTCAGTGTAATGGCCATGGTACAATCTGTAACCCCGTTTGGGGTACAGAATGTGAATGTGGTAATAATACAGACACTCAGTGTACAGGCAGTGGCAAGACAAGAGGAGTCAGTACTGAGAAGGAAGAAGATAAATATTGTTGGCAACAACAATGTGCTAAATGTAAAGAATCTTATTTGGGGAATCCTAGTAATGGTCATCAGTGTTACAGGCAAATGACTGTAGAAAAAGAATACTGTCTAGATCCTCGTGACCAGACTGGTTGTGACACAAAACCTGGTACCCTCAGCCAAGGCCAAACAGTGTTTTTTGCTGTTCAGCCAAAGTTTATGAATGTGAACATTAGATTAATTCTAGATGTAACAAAAGGTGGTGCAGATGTTTACTTCAGCACCAGGGAAGACACATTTGTTGTCACAGTTAACCAAACTACAGGCCGACAACAGGTAGAAATTGACATTAACTATCCAATAGTTGAAGAAACAGGACCCATTATGTATGCTACACCTCTGAAGAGGAATTTTGTGGGTAGTGGTTTTGATCTCTATGATATTAGCAGCTATGCTATGTCCCCAATAAAGGAATCGGTTGCAAATACAACACAGCCACCAGTTTCAGAATATCATCTTATTAAAAAAGTTGCTGAAGGATTGAAAACATTTGCAACAGTATCAAGATCTAATGATATATTAATTGTGAGAAATGTGACTAACAGATTAGTGATCACACTTCCTCAGCATCAGCATGATTTGCGATCTGCAAAATTTTATGTCATTGTATATGGTATTGGAAATGAAAAGGTGACAGATACCTTTGGTTCTATCTTTTTCCGCCAAGATCAGCCAAGAATTGATCTGTTTGTCTTTTTTTCTGTGTTCTTTTCTTGCTTTTTCTTGTTTCTTGCTGTATGTGTTGTAGTTTGGAAAATCAAACAGGGTGTAGACTTAAGACGAGCCAGAAGACGTCATGTAGTGGAGATGTTACACATGGCAAAGCGGCCATTTGCAATCACAACATTAGTGCTGCATGCAGAAGATGAATTTAACCAGGATGCCCTGGATATGCCACCAGACCCTACTCCTTGGTCTCCAGGTAGGCGGAAACGTGCAACCAAAAAGGATCGATTTGGAGATGGCTTTGATGTTGGCCCTCTAGCAGTTGAGCCAACGGATGATGGAGTAGCAGCAGTACTAACTGTAATGGTTCAGTTGCCTGGTGGAGGCATTGGCAGTACTGTGTGCCAGGGAGATGGACCAACTCATCGTTTGGCTTTGGGTTCTGCTTTGTGCTTAATGTCTCGCATCTACCCTCCTGCCTCCAGACCTTTCCATCTCCGTCGACGTACCTCTCACATGGTAGCATGAATCTTTTAAGAAAAGTTATAATTTCTTTAGTGAAGGTTTGATAATTGCCAAGATAGTTATCAATTAACAGTTCATAAAATTTCACTCATACATACAGGTGTCCCTCATTTTATGCAGTATATGCATTCTAGGCCTATGGCAGTTATACTAAGCTCACTCTGGCCATCAACACTTAATTCTGAATTTTAAGACTAATCATGGTGATTTTTTTTTTTTTTTTTGGGGGGGGGGTACCCTTCCTCAGTGGGAGATGACTGATGTGCTAAAAAAGTATAATCTTTAATGCTTTTTTTGAACTACATTGTTCATATGTGGCAAATGTATATATATATATATATTGCACATACAGAACTATTGATAGAAATGGGATATCGCATAACCAATTCTCATAAAGTGAATTCGCATTGTGAGGGTGACCTGTACAGCACTGTATCAGAGGTGATTACCTCCAAATTGAGAGCTGGACTTTTTGCTTATAATAATTTATTTACCAAAAAATATTAATTTTCACTCTTATTTGTGACTTTCATACTGCTCATAAATGCATATTGTACATTTTTCACTTGAATATTTATGCTTCTGTTTTGTTTTTGTTTTGAAGAAAATGCCACATACTGGAACTTTTGAGGCTTAGTAAAAATATAATCAAATTCCATTTGTGGCATGGTGATTTTAGATTGTTGTAATTTGCTGTGATATTATTGTCTAATCTTGGAGTGTAGTATTTTAATAAGGAAAAATGGTAGCTAAGAAATACCATATAATACTCTTTGCTCTCCATATTAATCATATTTAGACAAACTTAGGCTGCTACTATTAATGAATCATAATACATCTTTGGTAGTTTGCCAATTTCTTTTAATTTTAAACTAATAGTTGCTGTAAAAAGAAATTCAGATGGATATGAATTGTAACATTAATGCATTTTTTTTTTTACTCGCCTAACCATTGCAGCTAGCAGGATTGTTTGGAGAATATAAATGAGGTTCTTAGTAATTGTGAGCATATTTATATATTCCTTCATAGGTTAGCACTTCATTTAGTTTGATCACCCCAGTTTAAATGATAAGATAATATTTTCCAGAAACTTCTGAAGAAGAGGGATTCATCAGTAACGATGGTGGTATTTATTTTGACATAAACTGAGCTTAATAATTTCTAGAGCATTAGGAAATAGCACACATCACATGAGTAAATACAGTACATATACCCAGTAATAGGTTTTTATCTCCAAAAGAGGGATGAAGGAATAGTCTCTTACCCAATCATAAATTGTTCACTTAGTAAGCTTATTAATAGCAGGTCATTTATTGTAAAACCATGCAGAAAGGCTGCCACAGTAGTAAGACACTTTTATTTATATATTGTATAGGCTTGTTTATTCACTCATTTGCTATAGTTTTCATTCAAAATTATCAGTTCTGTACCCCATTATGCCAATCACGATCACTTACTTTTGGCCTCATTGTTCTGAATGCTGATTGGATGACTAACTTGACACTATTAACCTGTGCTGTAAACATTGATGAAACATCTACAAACAGTGCTACCCATTTAACTGCTGTAGTAGATTAGGTCATGTGGCATAGTATATGGTTTGAGGAGCAACCCAATTTTCCCCAGCATACTACATGTGTGAAGCATGCAACATAGGCTGGGTCATATGCTGCCATAGTTGAGGCAAGGCATCTCAAACCTACATACCATACTACATATGTCAGATTGACACTTGAAGTTGTTAGTTTGATATATGAAGTATGGTTTGTAGGTTTGAAATGCTCTGCCTCAACCATCACTTGAACCAAGCAAAGGCAACTGGAACCCAGATACCATACTGTGTATGTCATTACATTACAAACATATTTAAGTGATGTTCAATTCAAGTACAGTAGAACCTCAGTACTCGAATGTAATTCATTCCAGAAGGCTGTTCGAGTGCCGATCTATTCGAGTATCGAACAAATTCTTTGCAACCAATTTTCTTTTTGGTTGGTTGTTATTACTAATCTTCTTAGGCCCCATGGGGACTTATTTACACAAATAATATAAAAAAAACATAAAATGCTTAGAAACACGAAATAGTTTACAGGGAAGTTCTGGCAGGTCGTGTTTTGTTTGGTCAAGTGCTGAGCTTTGTTTGAGTAGGGAGCTGTTTGCGTACCGAGGTTCCACTGTATTTCATTCAGATATTCACTTACTGTTATATTTTTTTGCAGTAGTATCTCTACAAAAATTCTAATATTGCAACAGCCTTTCCTTAGCTTATTTCACTGATGACTTACTATAAAACATTTATTTGACAGTTTATATTTTGATTGGCTCTCCAACTGGATCTTACTTTTTATCAATCTTATTTTAGTATCACCTCTTACTAAACACAACTTGGTCCAGGTGCCATTGGTGGTGTTACTAACTACAATTTACTCTACACAGAAGTATTAAATTGAAAAATCCATTACTGTATTATCCCTGAACTTTGATTTGGTGCTGTTATACTGTATTTCCTTATTGTTCAGTGTAATTCAGTAGTTTCTAAAAGATAACAAAAATTCAGATGAGAATACATATATGTTTTAATAGTATTGAGACTATTAAAAATGTTAATATTGTAGCATAAGATACAATTTAAAAGAAAAATTATTCATAAAGTTGTACAGTATATTGTTAAAAGGTATCACTATTTTTATTAAATGATAGATTTTGAGATTTTAGCAAGCTTTTATCTTTCCTGTTGCAGTTATGTTGCAAGGCATTAAGCACACTTTCCCTACAAATGTACCTTAGAAGCAGGCTTGCTTTGAAGACAAGCATGTGAAAATAAGTTCCAAGGCACAATTAGATTTATTTATTTTTTTTACTTTAGATGAATTGTACGTGTATGTATAATTGAATCTCTGAATTATTGAATTCATGCACAGAAGACTATATCTCACTAGGATTATGATTAAAGCATTTTGATTTATGTTGTGTACTTACATCAGAGCATATCATAATTATAATAAAGAGGTTTGTTAATGTTGCACAGCCCAGTTTCTTGTGCTAACCAATGAAAATTTGTATTGTGCATCATTTTCTTAGTGTGAGGAGGTATGGTAATTTTTTCTTTCTTTCCATAACTCATCATGACCACAGCTCAAATTCTGAGAATATTAATAATTATTTTTTATTATTATTACTATTACAGTTGAGAATCCTTTATCCGATATGCTTGGGGCCAGAAGTTTCTCGAATTTTGGAATATGTGAATATTTGCGTCTATAAAATGGGACATCTTGGGGATGTGACCCAAGTCTAAACACGGTACTGTATTGTACAGGTACTGTGCCCAAAAAAACTTGATCACTGCTTACAAAAAGAAGATAAAGGCAGGCCCAGACACTACAACTAAGCGGCATATGCTCACTCTGACACTGACCAATCCACTCCATCAATCCATGATTGATCGAAATCTTCATTTTTTCCCTATATGCAGTTTTTATTTTCTATTTTTCATTAACTTCTGTTCATCACTCTCAGCATAGAACTTCACCAATTTATGCTTCTGTTTTTCTTTCCATAGGCCTTTTTGACATTTTCAACAGTATCTTCACACCACAGAGCACAAAACATGTTGTAATAGATGAGTAATTGTTGTTGACAACAAACTGAATGATTCATTTGTGGCACATAATGTCAACACTCAAAAACTTTCAGATTTTGGAGGTTTTCGGATTTTGGAATTTCGGATAAAGGAATCTCTACTGTATTATAATAATGCCTTTATGTGAATTGCTAAATCAATGTATCATTCAGTGCAGGGAGTGGTGAAGGCTTGATCCTCCATCTTAAATGAATCAAACGCTACCTAGTTGTACATGTTTAGCTCATTACTGGGGTATTACCTTATAGTTTTTATTATTTTTTTCCCATATTCACAATGTGGTAGTATACATTCAGTTCATGATGTCAGCTCCTGAAGGCTCTGACATCACAGTTTAGATGACTCAGCTCCTGAAGGCTCTGACATCACAGTTTAGATGACTCAGCTCCTGAAGGCTCTGACATCATAGTTTAGATGACTCAGCTCCTGAAGGCTCTGACATCACAGTTTAGATGACTCAGCTCCTGAAGGCTCTGACATCACAGTTTAGATGACTCGGCTCATGAAGGCTCTGACATCACAGTTTAAATGACTCAGCTCCTGAAGGCTCTGACATCATAGTTTAGATGACTCAGCTCCTGAAGGCTCTGACATCACAGTTTAGATGACTCAGCTCCTGGCTCTACATCCAGTGATATCGGCTCATGACTCTGATCACAGTTTAAATGACTCAGCTCCTGAAGGGCTCTGACATCACAGTTTAGATGACTCCAAACTGCAACATCCAAAAATATGTACAATATATCCTATTTACTGTGGGTATTTTTAAGTTTAGACTACAATTATCCAGTCAATAACATTTTTTATACTATATTAAAAATTTATTCAATACACTTATAGTTGTTCAAAATTGCATGCCGAAGTAAGGAAGAACCAAAATTAAGTAAATTGAGAAGGCACACACATATTAGTTTTTGAATGTACAAAATGTGTATGCATCATTGCTGGCTCAACGTGTTAGTAACTACGTATAGTTATACAGAATGTGGGATGCTTATTGAAATTTTTGTTTATTACTGCGTAAAGGGATTTTATTCCCATATTTAGTGCTAATATTTCACTTGTGAAGAGCTCAATATAGTTTTATTCCCTGATTGGTGGTTGAAGTAGTTATCACTTAAAAATATTTCAGTATTGTAATTTAGTTGATAAATTGGTATGGAACTGCAAATAAAGACTTCAAGCCTGAAGGAAAGAGCTCCTTAAGAGATGTAACTTGATGCTGATGAAAGGCTCTCGATCCAAGAAAGGGGATATATCATCCCCTACCTTGTATCATTCTTGATACAGAAATGAACTCTAAAATATAGAGAATGATGACAAAGTTGATTCCATATGTTAGAAATGTTTCTTATGAGAATAAGCTGAAAGCACTGAACTTGCATTCTTTGGAAAGGCATAGAATTAGGAGAGATTTTATTGAAGTATACAAATGGAAAACAGGAATAAATAAAGGGGATATATATAGCTTGTTGAAAATATCTAAGCAAGACAGAATTTGCAGCAATGAATTCAAGTTTGAAAAATTTAGGTTTAGAAAGGATATTGGGAAGTATTGGTTGGGCAATAGAGTTGTAGATGAATGGAAGAACTTTGGGTAGCTTTGAATATAGGTTGGATGGGTACATGAGTGGATGTGGGTGGGTGTGAACTGGACATGTCTAGCATGGGCCAGTAGGCCTGCTGCATGTTCATGTGTTCTTATATCCCACTCCCCAGGCACTGTATGATCCATTTGTGTTCAGCATTTCTCCACAGATATTACAGAATTGGAGGAAAGGCAAAGCAGTTACCATGCTTTCTCACACAAGTGGCCTCTTGCTTTTCTCTTAAAATTACTGTGTGATATTCTTTGAATTAGTGGAGATGTGGAGTGATTTGGTTGTCATTTAGTTTTTAGTTGTCTTTAAGATAATGAATATACACCTCTGCATCTATATGATAATAATATGGCTTAAATTATATATATATATATATATATATATATATATATATATATATATATAACACAAGTCCTGTATATATATCCAAAAACCTAGAAGAGGTTAGCTTATAGACCTAATATGAAGGTAATTAGGTGTGCTGAGAAGATAGACTTAAACCTTTATTAATAGTAAAACCAAAAGAAAAATATGTTTTAAAATTCATCTATAGTGGGTACAGTGGTGGTTTTTGTGGGAGTGATATTGCCAGATAGGTCCCAGAACTATATACAATTTTCTACTCTTAGGGTGTAGTGAAATTCTCATTTTATTAATGGTATGTTACTTTTCGGGAGCAAAGGGCTAATAACCCCTTCTCCTGTATATATTACTAAATGTAAAAGGAGAAACTTTTGTTTTTTCTTTTGGGCCACCCTGCCTCGGTGGGAAACGGCCGACGTGTTGAAAGAAAGAAGGATGTTACTTTTATACTTAAAATTTCACTACTGTTCTTAGCATTTATTTATGTGTTTAGTATAAATTTCTAAGCTCAAATTCAGCAATAGACTGTAAGCAACCTATATGTACATAAATGTGTGAAAGGATTGGTATATGATAATGGCATGTTTTCCTCCTCATGTATAATTGACTGTTTGGAATTACCACTGAGTTTTCAGGGAAAGGTAAACTAGAACTCCTGCCTATTAACTTTCAAATGACATGAGTTAAACCTGTCAAATCTATTTTTAACCTCTGTATGGAGTTTACTTCTGCTGTGTCATTCCTCAGGCTATTCCACTTAACACTGATGTTGAAGAAATGTTTCCTGTACTCTGATTTCAAACCATGCCTCAGTTTTTTATCATATCCACGCTTGTTCTTCATTCCTCCATTGAGATAAGGTCTAGGTCTCAAGTTCTTTTTTCATAGTTGATTCACCTCAATGCATGACCCAATCTTGATGCACATTGTACTTTCTCAAGTTTTATCTAATATTTTATTATGTAATAGTTCCACATCAATGCTGTATACTCAACAATGGGTTGCCATATATGAGGTAAACTAAGTTTTAAATGAGTCTGTGTCTAAAGTTTCTGAATGCCACTTATGGTTGCAAACTGCTTGCTTGAGGTATTGGTTATTTTGGTGTTATTTTCTACTTGTGTGTGTATTTTATGTATTCCAGTCCTGCCTCTTAGTTCACATACATCTCACAGGAATTACAGTACGTTTGCCATGTCTGTTTTTAATTAACCCTTGTTTAGAGTCCACTTCCACTGTGCTATTTTTCATATTCTGCTTTATTCATCTTATTGCAAAAATGGTTTACTAATATCCCTGTTGCTCATTTGGTTATTTGATTTTAAAACATCCCATCTTGTTTCATCCATGAGAAAGCCTGTCCTTTTCTACCCTATCTAGGCTCTAATATTAATTTTGTAAGCTGTAATCATATCCTCTTTTGTAAACACTTCCAATGACAGAAGGCCCAGCTCATGTATATTTTCTTCACAGCTCATTTTCCTTAGCTCAAGCATCATTCTGTATACATTTTTTTTTTTTTTAACTAGATTTCACATTGTGTTTTACTAGTGAGGGTTCCACACTGGTGCAATATACTCAGAAATGGTTGCACATTTAAGGTAAGTGTGTTTTGAATTTTTTTACTTAGTTGTATATTTTATTTTTTTAACACATTGGCCATTTCCCACCGAAGGCAGGGTGATCCAAAAAGAAAGAAAAAACTTTCATCATAATTCAACATTTTCACCATCACTCATACATAATCATTGTCTTTGCAGAGGTGCTCAGATACGACAGTTTAGGTGTCCCTCCAAACTGCCTATATCCCAAACCCCTCCTTTAAAGTGCAGGCATTGTACTTACCATTTCCAGGACTCAAGTTTGGCTAACCGGTTTCCCTGAATCCCTTCACAAAATATTACCCTGTTCACACTCCAACAGCTCGTCAGGGCCCAAAAACCATTCGTCTTCATTCACTATCTAACACTCACATACACTTGCTGGAAGTCCAAGCCCCTCGCCCACAAAACCTCATTTACCCCCTCCCTAAAACCTTTTCAGGGATGACCCCTACCTCGCCTTCCTTTCCCTACAGATTTATACGCTCTCCAAGTCATTCTATACTTTGTTCAATTCTCTCTAACAGTGGTGGCTCATAGCTAAAATTAGTGGAGGTGCTGCTTCAGAAAATTTTTAGCCATTGTTTTAATATTGTGTAAAATGAAACAAGTAGTACATGTATATAAAAAGAATTTTATACATAAGCTTGATAAAATCATAAACAAAAAAATATTTTTTACTTACCTAAATTGTTACAGTTCAAGCTTGATCCATTCATATTTACGTTTCTTAAAAGTGACAGTGAAACCACATTTTCAACGTGCTTCTTTGACTTCTCATGTTCTTCAGTTTTTTCTTTCATTTTGTTTATATTTCTAAAACCGTCTTTTGTCCACTTTATATCACCTCCAAACAGCAAATACGGGAAGTAAAACAATGCATTTTTTACTTTACAGCCGCAAAGCCAACTTTTCCGTTTGTACCATTCAGAATTAAAGCTACGAATATACTTCTTGTTGTTGCTTATTCCTGGCTGAGATATTTGAATATCAGGTGTTGAACAGCCTCTTTTCTTATCTGTAACTTTCTCATGGAGAGACAACTGTGAAAACTTAGGCTGTTGAAGTTCACTTAGTCACAGAACTTATCTCTTGGGAATGCAAGGAGGCCATGATTAAATTATTTAAATTTTCTGTAAAATAAAAGAACTGAAAAAAACTATGAATTAAATAAAATAGCTGAAAGCATGATAATCGTCTAATTCTACACTTTATCACATTCAAGAATATGGTACATACATGGTTTTTAAGCACAACACACGTCGCTGAGTCAAAAAGAAACACTACCTTACACTTGCACAACAGGGTCGGCACTGCATCAGTGACAGTGCTCTCTTTACCTAGCGTGCAGTGTCTTATCTCGGACATGTGCGCATGCGCACAACAGCCAAACAGAGTCACTGGAACTGTGAAGCGCACAGTTCCATACAAGGATTTTTGTAATTTTTTCGTGTACTAGGGGATGGCTACTGACATTAAGCTTAAGGATTATATAATGTACCTGGAGTTTACCTGGAGAGAATTCCAGGGGTCAACGCCCCTGCGGCCCGGTACAAGTACATAGAAAGAAAGAATTAAATAAAAAAAAAGACTCGTTATACAGTGGACCCCCGCCTAACGAGCACCCCGGAAATCGTACAATTATGTAAATATAATATTGTAAGTGCTTGTGGAAGGGTTTTTTTGGGGGTCTGAAATGGACTAACCTACTTGACATTATTTCTTAAGGGAGTAAATTCGTTTGGTAATGGCACTTGAGCAGGCTTCTGGAATGAATTTTGCTCGTTAGGTGGGGGTCCACTGTATATTGAATGTTATCGATAATATCGAGTGAAAATAGGGGGTGCTGCAGTTCCACAGTGCCTATACACGAGCCGCCACTGCTCTCTAAATTACCAAACCACCTCAACAACCCCTCTTTAACCCTCTGACTAATACTTTTAGTAACTCCACATCTAATTTCCACACTACGAATTCTATGCATTATATTTATACCACACTTTGCCCTAGACATGACATCTCCACTGCCTCTTGCCCCAGTTGTAGATGATGAACACAAAAGCAGTAAGTGGATACATTATTCAGGCAACTTTTTGCTTGCACAGTAGGCTTAATCAAGCTTAATCTCTCTCTAGGTTCTTGAATGCCACTCGGGTTGCAAGCTTAGCTGTGCTGCTTGTGATATGTGTGTGTGAGTGCATGTGTGTACTTTGGAATGATATTGTTTGAATAATAATACATACTGAATTTTTTTGCCATTTTAATATATAGTAGCAATTTTTGCTGTACATAACTGTTTCATAGGTATTCCATAGTGTACATTGTTACTATTTTAACTCTGGAAGTTCATGTGTTTTAGTCCTAGTTGATATGTAAACAAGACCATTCATGCTTGGGCCACTATAACTCATTCTTCAATAGCACTTACCCTTTGGCCTACCAGGCCCAAGTTTAGTTGTACATCCACACAAATTTAAAATGTCATTGCATGCGATACATGCGCTGTTATTCATTGTCATGTTAGGCCCTCATATGAAGCTGATCATTCTGACCTGGGGTTTAGTACTTTAGGAAACTGAATGAAAAAATAATTTGGCTGTAAATAGTAAAGACTTAAGAATTTATCATTATTCATGGCCTCATTACTTCATTTTCCTCATAATTTATCTTTGATTCCTCTACCATAATGTTTTACATTATACACATTTCTTCATACTTTCATGCTCTTGTTGACTTTCTTTTGTTTTTGTCTATATCTTGAATCAAGTTTGATTTTTCATTGTATGTTCCTTAGTCATCTGTTTTATACTTCTCTTTATTTTCCTCTTCAGTACCATTTGCATTTGCTTTTAATGTACAGTGGTACCTCGAGTTACGATGGTCCCCAAAATCGCCCTTTTATGTAAGTTTATTTTTTTAAATGCTTTTGTAAGTATATTTTTGGGGGTGTAAAAGGACTAGTCTATTTTACATTATTCCTTATGGGGATAAATTCGTTTGGTAATGGCACTTGAACAGCATTCTCGAACGAAAAAATATCGTAACTCGAGGTACCACTGTATTTACCTTCATTTCTTCATTTTCTTTTTTGTAAATTTTAATTTTAGTCATCCATGCTCTCAAAGTTTATTTGCGTCCAAGTCAGCATATCAGGTTAGTATAATTATATAATAAATGTGATTAGTGATAATGAAACAAAATGGTTGCTATTTACTGTCAGTTTTACTTTATGCTGTTGAATATAAATATTTAAAGCATTATATAGTTGAGAATGAACTTCCATTCCGCCCATCTGTAATATAGGCACTCAAAAAGTAGCCTCCCAATATGGTATACTGTAAATAAAATGAAATACTGTGCCTATTTTTTTTACTAAGATGTGTTTGCATCATCACGTTTCCTGGGAAAACTACAAATACCAATAAAAAATTGCACTTGGCATCCTTTATTATAATGACAATGGGAAACTACTTTTTTAGGTCTGTGCTATTCTCGTTGCATATTATAAGTTTATCCACATTCCCCTTCATTTCCTAGAATGAGAAATAAGCTTATTTATGTAGTGCATGAACCTGAAGTAAGCCCTCTACCCTGTAAGGAGAGTGATTCAAGGAAAGTTTTGCTCTTATTGACATGGTACATAAAGGTACAAAGAGTAATAGATATGAAAGAAAAAATAATAGTATTTTCTATTTAAAATGCTCATAAATGTAATGTATGTTAATGCTCTTATTTTATTCACATTTGTATTACCACTTTTGTCCAGCCTTTATATTTTCTGGTATATGATGCAGAATATTGCAACGAGATAATGTTTGTACATGCGCATTTTAAAAACCATCACAAAAACTTGACTGTCAAAGTATTATGCTAAATCTCTATAAATTTTCAGTTGTATGTTTAATGTTTTTGTATTTTATTGAAATGAAGATCTCTCTTTTTTTTTTTTTTTTCTCCCAACTATTTGTATATAAAATTGTGATATAGCAGTTTGCTGTGGATATCCATAACCATAAGAAAACATTTGCGTTTGCACAACTTTTTTTTTTTTTTTTCTCTCTCTCTCTCTTTCCCCAGACTCGATTATGTAGCTTCAAAACTTTTTTTTTTCTGATCTGCCTCTATTTTTGTGTCCCTTAAAAAATAGTTTTATACAATTTCATAATTTTGACAATAATCCAAGCAGATGGCATCTTTATTACTTCACTAATTATACCCCTGACCCAGTGCATGTGTTTCTTAAACAGTTATATTAATTCTGCTGATTCCAGAATACTACTCTTTTTACAATATTTACTGGAAAGTACATTTGGTTAACAATATCCCTCAAAATATTGTATGCAGTATAATTTAGATTTCAATATGCTGGAATGTGACTCGTGTAGTAAAGTTTCAGCACTCCAGTAATCCAAGGTTATTCAAATAATCATAATTTTATAAGACTCTAGCATCTTGATATATATATATAACATCCACTAAAATATTAACTAAATGCCTTGGAATATTGGACATTGTTCAAAAAAAGTTGGCCATATTTCAGATTTCTTTCATACCATTTTTAAGTTTTATTTGCACTATTGCACCTTACATTTATATTATAGTTATAATCATAATTAGTGCTGAACCCACAAGGGTCATACAGCACCTTACATTTATAGAAGCAAATATTATTCATTTCTGTTGAGACTTCATTTCTTGGACCCAGGCTATGTAAATCTGTGGCTCCATATAGCTGCTTTCTTTAAATTATTACATTGTACAGGTAGCCCACTTTAATATATTACACTTTTGCACAAATGCAGATCTGATAAAAAAAAATATATATATACATATATATATATATATATATATACATGTATATATAAATAATGTGTATAGCATTATTTTTGTGTAAATGAATTTGCATTTACTCTTTATTTAAATCCTGATGGATTTACAACATGAAAAGTTAATTACAGTATTATTTTTTTTAATGTTGGTTGACAATAAATGTTACTGTAAACAATATTTTTGTTCTTAACCTTAATAGGATTAGTGCACTTAGAAGCCAAGAATTTTTGACTATGCTACACACCTTACTAGACATTATGATTTAGCACTTACAATGATTATTATTATCAAGAAGACAGTGCATATCTGATAATACCACCACCAGTAATACTTCACTGCAGTTTCTGTATGCAATAATTTGTGCTGTGGGCTTATTTGCTTTTTATTTTTTTTTAAACATGTCGGCCGTATCCCACCAAGGCAGGGCGACCCAAAAAAGAAACACTTTCACCCTCACTCACACACAATCACTGTCTTTGCATAGGTGCTTAGATACAGTTTAGATGTCACTCCAAACAGCCAATATCCCAAACCCCTCCTTTAAAGTGTAGACATTGTACTTCCTACCTCCAGGACTCAGTCTGGCTAACCAGTTTCCTTGAATCCCTAAACAAAATACGTATACCCTGCTCACACTCCAACAGCTCGTCAGGTCCCAAAAACCATTCACACCTAACACATACGCCTGCTGCATGTCCAACCCCCTTGCACACAAAACCTCTTTTTACCCCCTCCATCCTTTCCTAGGACAACCCCTACCCCTCCTCCACTACAGATTTATACACCCTCCAAGTCATCCTATTTTGCTCCATCCTCTCTAAATGCCCAACCCACCTTAACAACCCCTCTTCAGTCCTCTGAATACTTTTAGTAACTCCACACCTAATTTTCACTATGAATTCTCTGCATGATATTTACACGACATATTGCCCTTAGACACGACATCTCCACTGCCTCCAGCCTCCTTATTGCAGCATTTACAACCCATGCTTCACAGTTGTATAAGAGTTTTGGTACCACTATGCTCTCGTACATTCCCTTTGCCTCCATGGATAACGTTTCGTCTCCAGATACCTCAATGTACCAATCGCCTTTTTTTCTTCATCTATTCTATGATTAACCTTGCCTTCATAAACCCATCCGCTGACAAGTCTACTCCCAAATATCTGAACACATTCACTTCCATACTCCCTCCCTCCAATGCGATATCAAAATTTTCTTTACCTAATTTATTCGATACCCTCATCACCTTACTCTCATCTATATTCACTTTCAACTTTCTTCATACACCCTCCCAAACTCGTCCACTAACCTTTGCAACTTCTCTATTTATATATTAATGCAAAACCCATAAGGGTCGTGTAGCACCTGGTAATTGGAAGGCAATTAGGTTCAATCCAATAGGAGAGGTCTGGTCCAATTCTTTGGATCAAGAGGCCCTTGCCTTCATGAAGGAAACCCCTTTGAGGGATTATTTGACACACTTCATATAGTATAGCTATATTTATTTATTACAGTTTCTGCTTAATTTTAGTTTTTCATCAGTTGCACTGATTTTTTATATGGTAATTTTATAAACATATTGGGCTTACATTTAATTGGTAAAGATTAGTTATGACTAGGAATATTGCAGTAATTACTTTTTTAAGCTGACATGATGCATGAAATGCATGATGGGTTCATGCATTTCATAAAAACTAATCAGAACTTTTATTTATAATACTTTTAAATAATTTTATTAGTATGTATGCAAGTCATTTTTTAATCACTTGCATTTGTTTCATTTATATAGTTGCAGCTCTTACTTGTCTACTACTTAATATATCCATAATTCCCACATTACTTGCTATTTTCACAGTAGCCTATATACAGTGGACCCCCGAGTTTCGTAAAAACTTCACTCCTGAAGTCTGCTCAAGTGCCATTACCGAACGAATTTACTCCCTTAAGGAAAAATTTCACGTAGGTTAGTCTATTTCAGACCCCCAAAAATACACTTCCACAAGAACTTACAAAATTATATTTACATAATTGCACGATTTCCGGGGTATTCGTTAACCGAGGGTCCACTGTACATATTTTATCCACATTTCTCTCTCATATCATTTCTTGTATAACAGAGGAATTAATGTAACAGCAATGTATCAACCCCCATACATTATGTCAGTACATAGTTATGATTTTTTTTTTTTTTTTTACATCTCAAATTACTGAAAACGTAACACTCTTACTCCCATTTTTAAGTTGCAGTATCACAAAGGCGATGATCATGCCAATTAATTATTATATTTAAGTGGAAGCACTAAACCCATAGGGGGGTCACACCACCTGAGGGAATGGGAGACAATCAGGTTTAATCCAAGAAGAGAATGTCCAGTTCCTTTGATCAAGATCCTTTCACCAGCATGATCACTCCAAGCCAGATCCATAATAATGTTAAGATACATTCTAGTTTTTCCAAGAGCATAATGAATTTTTTAAAAACATTAAAATTTGCCTATAAGATTCCACATAATTAAATATGTTGTATGTGAGCAAACGTACATAAAATTCCTTAAACATTAAGTGTAATATTGCATTTTTTTTAAATGCCTTGATACTGGAGATGGCATTGTATACATTTAGTAACATAATTAAACTAGCGCTAAACCCGAGAGGGTCGTACATCACTGCAGGGTGGGATTTACTAAAGAACTATGTGGAGAGCAGACTAGTGTGGGGCAGAAGTGGAGTGTGTTAAAAGTTAAATATAATCAAAGTTGGTTCAGTAAGTTAATTTGTTAAAAGTCAGATTGAAGCTGCATTAAAGGTGGGACTTTCAACAAGCTGGTCAGGTAGAGTAAGTGCGTTAAGGCAGTTGGAGACGTCACAAGTGAATTTTGCATGTCTACTGACAACGTAACTTGGCATCCCTAAGTGAGGATTGCCGAGCATATTTCCATGAGACACCCGTGAGTGTGGCAACTCGCATGTAACATTCAAGAGCAGTGGAGAACTGAATTTTGGAAGGCCCAAGACAAGCAAATTGTAGGGAAAGGGGTCCCTGCCATTGTCAAATTACATTCTGGCCTTATTATATAGCATATTACATATATAACCTGTCAACCAGCTTGCTGTTGGCTTTCCCTTCAGATATAAACTTAATTGAAATGCAGTTACTGTATTTGAAAAGCAATTATTAGAAAAGCATATTTTTTTGTGCCCAGAACCCTGGCCTCTTGCGTAGGGGATCCAGAGAATAGCTCCCCATTTGCCCTGCTCAAGAGAAGCTTCTTTATACTATACGTATACAGGAGTGAGAGAATCTGATGATGGATCACTGACAACCTACAAACCAAAATTAATTCAGTTTTCATAGTGTTGGGGCAGGAAAGCTTCAGATATGGTAAGGATACTTGATAGGTCTTGTGGCAGTGGACACCTGGTGACTTCCTGTGTTTGATAACGCTGGTAAGAACAGTACAACACCTACAAGCCCCTGGTGTCTTGTATGATCAACAACACTGCAGAACATTATTCCACACCTGTGAAGAAATGTCTTGTTAATTAAGACCTGAACATAAGTTTTAATTCATACACATGTAGCCACACACTAAAAATTCATTTAAAACTGCAGTCACACAGACACTGACCAAGGTAGTACTAAAAGATAAAATAGCTGAGCACCTCAAAACAAATACTACATAGAAATCAATCAGCTTGGATTTAGATATTACAAATCTTGTCTCCCATATCTCCTCGAATTGGGTAAACGGTATCTTCCAAATGTAAACAGTAATGCTTAGTGAACAGAACTCACGAGTAATGGTAAGAAAAATCTAAATATTCTGAACTACCTCACTATTGTAAATCTATTTAATCATTTGAAATTTGTATTCATTTGTAATATAGATTAAGAACTAGTATTAGTCTGCCCAAAATGCCTAGCATTCCCAGGCATGCTAGGCATGCTAATGGTCATCTTTGTAATTATTGTCTTATAAATGTAAACCACACATTGTAATCTTTACACAGAATTAAAAAAATCTAAATCTAAATAGTGGGTACAGGTGACCAAGTGGAATCGCCCAAGAATCGGTACTTTAGACTCTTGCTGCCCCTAATATACATAAATGACCTGTCACAGGAAATTAAATCCTATGTATAATTATGGATACTAATTTTTTAAGGATGATAACCAGAGGATAGGTGGCTCCAAGAGTACTTTAACAGACTTTCTCACGTTAGTCAGGAAGGCTGCTACTTAAATGAAATTCTGATGAGTATACAAAGTAATGAAAATAAGAAATGATAAATGGAATACAATCTGAGAGAAGACAATGAAGACAACATGAAGCCTACTGAAGACAAGGGTGTCACTGGTAACAAATTTTATAACTAGAGGAAGAGGCAAAAAGTAGCCAACCATAAAACTGCTTTCAAGAACGTGAACAATTACTCAGTGAGGACATTATACATAATATACGTTGTACCCATTTTGGTGTGTACAGTGTCACCAAAAATCATGCATATAGAAACTATAGACTACAAATGCATTTTTTTGTATATTTTGATGCTCATATCAACCTTGATGTGTATGCACTGATAGCAACAAAGTATGTTCATTTGGAGGGATTTATATCTCAGTATTTTAGAATTTATTTTGATCCTATAGTCACAAAAGTACCCAATTAGTGGTGAACAAGTTACTTGCAGCCTAAGATCCAGACTCCATCGTTGCATACATGTACTATACGTATATATAATTTATATGTACCAATTTTTAATGGTACAGTGGGAATATATTAAATTTGTAATTAACAATAGATTTTTACTGTCTTACACTTGAATCTAAATAACATGGGAATGAAAAGACTAATGATTTATTAATATTTTTATTTAATCATAAGTCTTATTTTGACATGAACAATAGCAATATAAAGATGTCTACGTAGAGTACTGCCATTACTGTATTTTAAAGACAGTATATTATAATCAAAAGAAGTGCTAAACCACAAGGGTTATACAGCGCGTAAAGACAGTATAAAATCCAGAGTTAACATAGTTCATCGTGTTTGAGGATAAAATTTATTTATGATGGATCGTATTCACTCATACCAATTTAAAGGCAAAATGCCAGAGTTCGCTCTGCAAACTTCCTGTCTTCAAGAGACTGTCACAGACAACATAGAACAAAATAGTAAGTTTAATACTGTAAGTGTATATTCATTTTTGGTACTGATAAATATAAAGTGATTAATACGAAATAATAGAAATGCATGCAAACGGTAAACATTAACAAGTCAATAACTGTAGCTTTATATAAAATTCTGTTTGATTTAGCGGTTAGTTTTGATTATAATAATACTAATATAAAATTCTGGTAATATTAGGCAAAACTAAAACAAATATTTTTGGAAGTGAAAACATAAGTTATATACAGGATGTATACGAAGAGGTAGGTAGGTGTGTATGTGTGTGTATATATATATAAAGTTTATAGACATCCAAAAGATGGGGTGGTAGGGCAAGTGGAATATTCAAATGGCTTCAGAAAGAAATCTAAATATTCTTCCTTGAAGCCTTTTTATCCACTTCTCCGAGGCTATGGGTCCCACAGTGTACATACATATATATTATATAATATAATATATATATATATATATATATATATATATATATATATATATCATCGTTGTAGTGGAGGTAGGAAAAATCTAGAAAAAGCTGAACACAGTACAGTGATTACAATTGCCCAAAACTCCAATGCGCAGCATATTAGGGCTTTGGCATATACATCTTTTTATACCTATGTATCATGTAAACCCAACAATGTATCTTTGTACCATGTCTAAATAAAGTATTATTATTATTATAAAACAGGATGCCACAGGTAACACAGGGTGCCAGAGGTACGGTCGTTCATCATAGTAGGAGCTGCCAGACGCACCGGTTTTCTCCAACACTCAAGTTATACTTTTTGTTTCAAACTGATCATTATTACTTTGTTTAATAATTTTCCAGTGGTCTGTTTGTGTAGCCCAAATAATCCCGACAAGATTCATTAAAATTAGTGATACACTGGGCTGAGGATTTCGTGGACGTTCTTGGCACCCCTAACACCCCAACGGATTCGTTGTAGAAAATAAGGTATCCTCGACCGGATTCAATAAGCGGACGGGGTTTTAGGTGGCCTTATCAAACATCCAAACAATAACTTAAAGCGGTAAGAATGTCCCAACACAAACACATGCAAATAAAATAGATACGATACAAATATACGGATCTCAATTTTAAGGAAATTATTAGTAGGATATACAGTAAAACAACCAATAAATTCAATCATGAAAACCTGTGTAGTCTGCAACTAAAACAAACAAACGTTCTACTGGATGGATTACATGCCACTTCTGTGGTAAATGGAGCCACACCCCTTGTGCAGATATTCAGGAATCAACTACACGAGATATTAAACCAGGGAAGAGTTTTTGGGTATGTCCAAATGAGACCGAACTGTGGAATAAAATCACATTGATATTAAAAGATGACAACAACAAACCGGCCTACATAAAAAACATGACGGCATTCTATAACAGTTGGGAAAATAACAAAACTGGGCCAGATGGTGCTATCGCCTCTGGTACAAATGCTGTCCTGGTAGACAGTAATTGTAAAAATGGAGAAATAAATTATGGTGGTCTAAAGGGGGACAGCTCTAGTGGGGAAACAGGTGTAGACAACGACATACAAAAATTAATGTTACAAACTAGCAATACCACGGCAGATAGTAAACAAGGGGATGCCCCGAGAAATATTGAAGATAAATTACCAGAAACAACTGACGAAGGCTCCATTGTTAGCACTAGTGCTGAAGATAGAAATGAGACAGGAAAACACGCACCAGTAGGGAATACAATAAGGAACACAGTCACAAAAAAACAGGGCAAACGGAAACCAGGCCTATGCAAATATTATGCACTTGGTATCTGCAGGCATGGAATATCTGGGAAAACAGATGGGACATGCAATTATGACCACCCCAGAAAATGCCGTGCCCATATGACAACAGGAAAATGCAACCTTCCTTTCTGTAAGCTTTTCCACCCTGAAATGTGCCACTCATCAGTTCAAGAAAGACAGTGATATAACCTATATTGCCAGGCACACCACCTAAAAGGTACATGACGACACAGAACATCCAGACCATGGGAAATCCTGGGTAGCCACAGCAACTCCAGAGGTTTTTTAGCGCCACGAAGGGAAAAAAGCTGGCAGGAAATGACAGAAATCGTACACCAACTGCAATCATTTCTGGAGTGGAATCACAGTCAATGGCCTCCACTCCAGAACAACAGATATTAGTGCCAGGAAAAAAAGACCCCCTTCCCCCCAAAACCAACAATACCATCAATCCAACGACATTCATCTTTGCAAATATACAGGGTCTAAAGCCAGCGACGAACAACAAAATACCTTACATCCGTGGACTTCTTACAGAGTCAAATGCTATGTTTGCGGCTTTCACAGAGACCCACATAAAGGATCACTTGGACAATGAAATATGGATCCCGGGCTAAAACCTACAGATGTGACAGAGTGAACAGGCAAAATAGGGGGTTTTGGCCTGTATATCACAGATTCACTCATATGCTCAAAACTACTAAATTCCTCAAATGATATAGTTGAAGTTTTAGCAGTAAAGATCGAGAATCAAAACCTGGTCATCGTGGTTGTATACAAGCCTCCAGATGCGACGTCCCAACAATTCCAGGAACAGCTTCTGAAAATTAACCACTGTTTGGAAAACCTTAAAGCTCCTGCCCCCAACATCTTGCTCCTGGGGAATTTCAACCTAAGGCACCTAAAATGGAGGAATATTGCAAACAATGTGGTAGCTCAGATGAAAACTCGCACACACACGAGCTTTTAAATCTCTGCACCAAATTCACCTTAAACCAGCAAATAATAGAGCCTACAAGATTAGAGAATACGCTTGACCTCATCTTCACTAACAATGATGATCTGATACGAAATGTCATCATATCAAAAACAATATACTCAGATCACAACATAATAGAGGTCCAGACATGTATGCGGGGGGCCCCAGATCGACAAAATGTGATCAGTCGCTAGGGAGCTTTCTCCAATTTCAACTTCAATAGCAAAAACATAAGGTGGGACCAAGTAAACCAAGTCGTAAATGATACAAACTGGGAAGATAGCCTAAGCATCACGGATCCTAACCTATGTCTAGAACAAATTAACTCTGTGGCACTTGAGGTTTGCTCAAGGCAAATTCCCTTAAGGAAAAGGAGGAGATGTAAACTAGAAAGAGAGAGGCGCTCCCTATACAAGCGAAGGCAAAGAATAACAGAGCGGCTACAAGAGGCCAATATATCTGAAATACGTAGGGAGGCACTGGTCAGAGAATTAAAACTAAAGGAATCTTACAGGAATCAAGAAACGCGGGAAGAACTAAAAGCCATAAATGAAATTGAAAGAAACCCAAAGTATTTCTTTTCTTATGCCAAATCAAAGTCGAGAACGACATTCAGTATTGGGCCCCTACTAAAACGGGATGGGTCCTACACAGATGACAGCAAGGAAATGAGTGAGTTACTAAAGTCCCAGTATGACTCAGTTTTTAGCGAGCCGCTAACCAGACAAAGTCGAAGACCTAAATGATTTTTTTATGAGGGTGCCACAGAACTTGATAGACGCAAGCCTATCTGACATTACCCTGACGCCACATGACTTCGAAAAGGCGATAAATGACATGCCCACGCACTTCGCTCCAGGCCAAGACTCATGGAACTCCGTGTTCATCAAGAACTGCAAGAAGCCCCTATCACGTGCTTTTAACGTCCTATGGAGAGGGAGCATGGACACTGGGGTTGTCCCGCAGTTACTAAAAACAACAGACATAGCCTCACTCCACAAAGGGGCAGTAAAGAAATAGCAAAAAGCTACAGACCAATAGCGCTAACGTCCCATATAAAAATCTTTGAAAGGGTTCTAAGAAGGAAGATCGCCACTCATCTAGAAACCCACCAATTACACAACCCAGGGCAACATGGGTTTAGAGCAGGTCGCTCCTGTCTGTCCCAACTACTGGACCACTACGACAAAGTCCTGGATGCTCTAGAAGACAAACAGAATGCAGATGTTATATACACAGACTTTGCAAAAGCCTTTGACAAGTGTGACCATGGTGTGATAGCACACAAAATGCGTGATAAGGGAATAACAGGAAAAGTTGGTAGATGGATCTATAATTTCCTAACAAGTAGAACACAAAGAGTAGTAGTCAACAGAGTAAAGTCTGAGGCGGTTACGGTGAAAAGCTCTGTTCCACAATGCACAGTACTCACTCCCATCCTGTTCCTCATCCTCATAACGGACATAGACAGGGATATAAGCCACAGTGCCGTGTCTTCCTTTGCAGATGACAACCGAATCTGCATGACAGTGTCCACCATTGAAGACACTGCAAGACTCCAAGCAGACATCAACCAAATCTTTAAATGGGCTGCAGAAAACAATATGAAGTTCAATGATGAAACAATTCAATTACTCCGATATGGAAAACGTGAGGAAATTAAAATCTCATCGGAGTATAAAACAAATTCCAACCACAAAATAGACCGAAAAACTAATGTCAAAGACCTGGGAGTGATCATGACAGGGGATCTCACCTTCAAGAACCATAACACTGTAGCAATCGCATCTGCTAGAAAAATGACAGGATGGATAATGAGAACCTTCAAAACCAGGGATGACAAGCCCATGTTGACACTTTACAGGACGCTTGTTCTATCTAGGCTGGAATATTGCTGACCTAGAAAATGTACAGAGAACCTTCACGGCACGCATAACTGCGATAAACCACCTCAATTACTGGGAATGCTTGAAGTTCCTAAACCTGTACTCCCTGGAACGCAGGCGGGAGAGATACATTATTATATACACTTGGAAAATCCTAGAGGTATTAGTACCAAACTTGCACACGAGAGTCACTCCCTACGAAAGCAAAAGACTCGGCAGGCGATGTAACATCCCCCCATTAAAAAGTAGGGGTGCCACTAGCACGTTGAGAGACAACACAATAAGTGTCAGGGGCCCAAGACTGTTCAACTGCCTCCCAGCATACATAAGGGGGATTACCAATAGACCCCTGGCTGTCTTCAAGCAGGCACTGGACAGGCACCTAAAGTCGGTACCTGACCAGCCAGGCTGTGGTTCGTACGTTGGACTGCGTGAGGCCAGCAGTAACAGCCTGGTTGATCAGACTCTGATCCAACATGAGGCCTGGTCACAGACCGGGCCGCAGTGGCGTTGACCCCTGGAACTCTCTCCAGGTAAACTCCAGGTATATGTCGTGCCGAATAGGTAAAACTGGTCAATTAGCAAGAACTCATTTAAAATTAAGTCATTTCTAAAATTTTCTCTTATACGTTTAAAGATATTTTTTTCATTTATGTTAATGTAAAAATTAATAATTTTCTACCAAAAGAACCTTAGAAAACTTACCTAACCTTATTAAAATAAGCGCAATTTAATTTAGCCTAATCCAGCTATATATTTTTTAGATAATTTAATAATAAACAAACAATGAAATAGATTTTTTTTGTTAGGTTCAGAATGAATTTTGCGAAATTGCATACACAAATTTTTGCTTGCCTTATTCGGCAAGAAGAGCCTTGCTAAAGTCAAAATACCATGTTTTACCTATTCAGCACAACATATATGACATGCCCATGCACTCTGCCCTAGGCCCAGACTCGTGAAACTCAGTGTTCATCAAGAACTGCAAGAAGCCCCTTTCACGTGCCTTAAGCATTCTATGGAGAGGGATCATGGACACAGGGGTCATCCCACACTCACTAAAAACAACATAGCCCCACTCCATAAAGGCGGCAGTAAATCAATTGTGTAGAATAGAGGGTGTCTATGGGTTATGACTGATTAGGTTAGTGCTCCAATCAAGTCATTTATGGAATTCAGCCCAGAAACCTGCCATCCCGTTTTTGTCTCCTTGAATTCTTACCTCTTGTTTACACATGTGACAGTGTGTGGTGGGCTGGTTCCAGATATGTTGAATCTGGTGGGCTGAAGGATGTGGGAAGTTTCTTCACATTCAGCCCCAATAAAGGAATGCGTATTCAATTATACTGTTACTAGGCACTCTGAGTGTGGGACCAGCTGTTACATCCATTGGGACACCTAATATACTTGTATATTTGAGTCGCATGTAACCGCCTGGTACAGCAACGAGACAGCTGTTTATTGCCATGAAATGTTATCTAATTCGTGTTGCAGTGTGTTACTGAATGTTTGAGCACTTCACTGCACAAGGACTGTCGTATGGAAGGCATCCTTATTAACTAGGCTGTTAATTGACCTTCACAATTGGCTTCACTAGTGCATAGGATTTGTCATGACTGATTAGGTAGGCAGGAGCCGGTCACTCCCCTAGCCAGAGGGCACTCGTGGCTGGCTGCAACAAGTGCCCACTACTCACAATTGTGTAGATTGTGAGAGGTACTAAGCTAGATTACTCTGTCTAACTTGGCTAAAATACATATAAGTAGTAGTGTATAATACATTTGCCTATGAAGGCTTCATTAATAGATTAGTCTTATAAATTAAGTGTAGTATAAAGAAATGTGGCACCACTGAATAGGAATACTTGGGTCACTGCTCATCCCCCCCACTTAAGGACGTTTTTATGGTATGGTAAATCAAAAGTTATGTGATTTCCCACAACAGTTGCAAAAAGATACAGACCGATAGCACTAACGTCCCACATCATAAAATTCGTTGAAAGGGGTCTAAGAAATAAGATCGCCACCCACTTAGATACCCATCAGTTACACAACCCAGAGCAGCACGGGTTTAGAGCAGGTCGCTCCTGCCTATCCCAAATTTTGGACCACTATGACAAGGTCTTGGATGCTCTGGAGGACAAATAAAATGCAGATGTAGTATACACAGACTGCAAAAGCCTTCGACAAGTGCAATCTGTGATAAAGGAATAACTGGAAAAGTTGGTAGTTGGATCTATAACTTCCAAACAAATAGAACACAAAGAAGAATAGTAAACAGAGTAAAGTCAGAGGCGGCTACAGTGAAAAGCTCTGTTCCACAAGGTACAGTACTCGCTCCCATCCTGTTCCTCATCTTCATATCTGACAGAGATGTAAGCCACAGCGCCGTGTCTTCCCTTGCGGATGACACCTGAATTTGCATGAGTGTCATCCATCGAAGTCACTGCAAGTCTGCCACAGAAAACAATATGAAGTTCAATGAAGACAAATTTCAATTACTCCGAAATGGAAAACTCTAGGAAATTAAAACTGTATCGGAATATAAAGCAAATTCCAACCATACAGTAGAGCAATTGTGAAGAATCTGGGAGTGAAAATGTCAAGAGGATCTCACTTTCAAAGATCACAACAATGTATCTACCATATCTGCTAGGAAAATGATAGGACAGATAATGAGAACCTTCAGAACTAGGGATGCTAAGCCCATGATGATTCTCCTGAAATTGCTTTTTCTCTCTGTGCTGGAATACTGCTGTACACTAATGGCCCCTTTTAAGGCAGGCGAAATTGCAGACCTGGAGAATGTGCAGAGAACTCTCATGGCATGTATAAGTATGATAAAGCACCTAAATTACTGGGAACAGTTGAAGTCCCTTGATTTGTATTCCCTGGAATGCAGGCGAGAGATATACATGATAATATACACTTGGAAAATCCTAGAGGGACTAGTCCTTAATCTGTGTACTAAAATCACTCCCTATGAAAGCATAAGACTCGGAAGGAGATGCAACATCCCCTCAATGAAAGGCAGGGGCGCCGCAGGTACGCTAAGAGACAACACAATAAGTGTCAGGGGGACTAAGACTGTTCAACTGCCTCCCAACATACATAAGGGGGATTACCAATAGACCCTTGGCTGTCTTCAAGAAGGCACTGGACAGGCACCTAAAGTCAGTATACCTGACCAGTCGGGCTGCGGTTCGTACGTCAGTTTGCTTGTGGCCAGCAAGTTGATCAGACCCTGATCCACCACGAGGCCTGGTCTCAGACCGAGCCATGGGGGCATTGACCCCCGAAACCCTCTCCAGGTAAACTCCAGGTCCAGGTAAACCGAGTTTAGGTTTCTGGTTTTATCATCGATGCTGGTGTTGGGAGACTACGCTCTCCCATCTATGCATCGGGCACATGAGTTATTTCATTCACTCCTTTTGTTTGGTCACTTTGATCCCTTACATTAAATATATTTTAATATTACTTGTCGTAGAAAATTCAGCTAATAATCTGGCGTCATCAAGGCCAAATTGGGGTGTTTCGGCCTGAATTTGTAATAGGAACCTGTATTAATGTCCCGTTGAAGAATTGAGACAAGAAATTTGCGGGACCTCCAGAATTACATGTGGATGATGGAAGACTACATCATCACTCACAGGGAAGTGTGCCATTAGTCCTTCCATTTAGATTTCTTGCTGGCCAGTGTAGTATTCTATTCGTTAGGCAGGCATTGTGGTGTGGTCCATCTACAGTAATTAAATGGTAAGTATACATGGAGAGTGTTCAGAGGGTCAATGCCCCTGCGGCCCTGTCTGTGACCAGGCCTTATTTTGGATCAGGGCCTGATCAACCAGGCTGTTACTGCTGGCCGCACGCAGTCCAACGTTCGAACCACAGCCTAGCTGGTCAAGTACCGACTTCAGGTGCCTGTCCAGTGCCTGCTTGAAGACAGCCAGGGGTCTATTGGTAATCCCCCTTATGTATGCTGGGAGGCAGTTGAACAGTCTTGGGCCCCTGACACTTGTTGTGTTGTCTCTTAACGTGCTAGTGGCACCCCTGTTTTTCATTAGGAGGATGTTGCATCGTCTGCCGAGTCTTTTGCTTTCATAGGGAGTGATTTTCGTGTGCAAGTTTGGTACTAATCCCTCTAGGATTTTCCAAGTGTATATATTCATGTAACTCTCCCGCCTGCGTTCTAGGGAGTACAGGTTTAGGAACTTCAAGCGTTCCCAGTAATTGAGGTGGTTTATCGCAGTTATGCGTGCCGTGAAGGTTCTCTGCACATTTTCTAGGTCAGCAATTCCACCTGCCTTGAAGGGTGCAGTTAGTGTGCAGCAATATTCCAGCCTAGATAGAACAAGCGACCTAAGAGTCGCATCATGGGCTTGACATTCCTGGTTTGAAGGTTCTAATTATCCATCCTGTCATTTTTCAAGCAGATGCGATTGATAGTGTTATGGTCCTTGAAGGCGAGATCCTCTGACATGATCACTCCCAGGTCTTTGACATTAGTTTTTCGCTCTATTGTGTGGTTGGAATTTGTTTTATACTCCGATGAGATTTTAATTTCCTTACGTTTTCCATATCGGAGTAATTGAAATTTCTCATCATTGAACTTCATATTGTTTTCTGCAGCCCATTTAAAGATTTGGTTGATGTCTGCTTGGAGTCTTGCAGTGTCTTCAATGGTGGACACTGTCATGCAGATTCGGTTGTCATCTGCAAAGGAAGACACGGCACTGTGGCTGATATCCCTGTCTATGTCCGATATGAGGATAAGGAACAGGATGGGAGAGAGTACTGTGCCTTGTGGAACAGAGCTTTTCACCGTAGCCGCCTCAGACTTTACTCTGTTGACTACTCTGCGTTCTATTTGTTAGGAAATTATAGATCCATCTACCAACTTTTCATGTTATTAATTTATCACGCATTTTGTGTGCTATTACACCATGGTCACACTTGTCAAAGGCTTTTGCAAAATCTGTGTATACAACATTTGCATTTTGTTTGTCTTCTAGAGCATCCAGGACCTTGTAGTGGTCCAGTAGTTGGGACAGACAGGAGCTACCTGCTCTAAACCCATGATGCCCTGGGTTGTGTAATTGATGGGTATGTAGATGAGTGGCGATCTTGCTTATTGGAACCCTTTCAAAGATTTTTATGATATGGGACGTTAGCGCTATTGGTCTGTAGTTCTTTGTTATTGCTTTACTGCCCCCTTTGTGGAGTGGGGGCTGTCTGTTGTTTTTAGTAACTGCGGGATGACCCCAGTGTCCATGCTCCCTCTCCATAGGATGTTAAAAGCACGTGATAGGGGCTTCTTGCAGTTTTTAATGAACACTGAGTTCCAAGAGTCTGGGCCTGTGTCGGAGTGGTAAGTGGTAATACGAATTTCTTTTCTAATAACACCATTATAATTTATGTACAATAATTATATTGTGTACCCAGAAAGTCAAATTCTATACAGTTCACATTATTTTATAATTTACCATTATTGGTATTAATGTTTAATAGTGTAATTATTAATTTAATATTAGGTCTAGCTTGTAGTGAGTAGTGATATAGTGGACATCGAGGTAGTGACAGTTCTGCGACCTACTGTGACAGTTCTGCGACCTACTGTGACAGTTCTGCGACCTACTGTGACAGTTCTGCGACCTACTGTGACAGTTCTGCGACCTACTGTGACAGTTCTGCGACCTACTGTGACAGTTCTGCGACCTACTGTGACAGTTCTGCGACCTACTGTGACAGTTCTGCGACCTACTGTGACAGTTCTGCGACCTACTGTGACAGTTCTGCGACCTACTGTGACAGTTCTGCGACCTACTGTGACAGTTCTGCGACCTACTGTGACAGTTCTGCGACCTACTGTGACAGTTCCACTTACCTCACAAAAATTACTTTTACGTAATAATTCAGGTAATATCCTGTAAACCTCGTGCAGGTGTTTTCCCACACTTTTTCTAAGTCGAAAGAGATTTTAATTTAAAATATTAGGCGCGGGGAGTCGCATAAGACAAATTTTCTATTATAATAGATAAGAAAACATTACCTGTCCTCAACTTGACATATTATTGTTCAGATAGATATGTTATCTAAATTTAAAGAAAAATTTTAAGTTTACCTAGACGCAACTTTTATAACACTTGACTGAAGGTTAAAACCACAGCCGAGTGCGGAAAAAAATATATGCAAACTCAAATTAGAAAAAGAAAACATTAGAGAAATAAGTGGTTTCTTATCCATTGCTAGTTGACGCCGTTGGTTTACTTAGAAAGTGGAATATCCGAGTGATAAACCATATGCAAGTCATATAAGATAATGTTACCTGTGACGGCCGGAGTCCAGCAGAGTGACTGCAGTGTACTGGCGTTTGCTATATACAATAATCTACTTTCAAATTTCCTTTTATCATATTTGAGTTATCAGCTGTACTACTTTGGTTATAAAGATGATAATGAGCAACCGAATTACATACCATTTTAAGGAATTAACTTTAAAATGACATCCTAATACTTACTGAGGAGCTTAGTGCATGAAGCATTAAGCACCTTTGGGCCAACACAAGTGCAAAAGTGAAGTATTATCTTTGATATTAAATTTTGTACCGTGTTCTTGTGTGTCCACAAAATTCCTTAACACAATGAGTGGAGATAAAAGAAATGAAGACAATAAAAAGTGAATTATCAGATAGACAGCAAACTCGACGGTTCTGGGGTGAAAGATAATATAAATTTCCATTTTGTGATGGTAAATCTTGCTATATAGCATCTGCATATCAACACAAGAGGATAATAATAAATTTATATTTCCTGATATTTATTGCCAAACATACAACTGATGATAATTTAGTTTCCTGGTATGTTTATCTACTCTTTATTTCATAAATCATCGATATTAGTGATTCCTGCGCAAGTTTAAAGATCTTCAGAATATTGACGAAGTTTTAATATGATATTCCTTGGATTAGGATATGATCTTAAACAAATTTTCATTTTTACTTTACCCTATAGTGGTAATTGCGATAGTTTTAGGCTACGTTACTTTCTGGTGTTTGGAACTAGGTTGTACTTATCTTTAAAAACATATACTTCAAGTTTTCTTCTCTAATCCACTTCTCTTGCTCATATTCTTATTAAAAATTGTATTATTATTATACCAGACCACCATTGTGGCCTACTGACGAGCATAAATGCAAAAAAAAATAATAATCTCCAAGTTACTAATTATGAAATTGACTGATGCATTAAAAAAGTTGTCATTGTTAAAAAGAATATGAATATCCAGGGATATTAGCAATTTAACATGACAAAAGTTTTTAAAATCACGGAAGACTGCTTAGTTAACCTTAAATTTAATTTATCGCAATCTTTGTATGTAAACAAATACGAATACTTAGTTCGTCGTGATGGTCAACTACCCAGCATGTGATTCGCTGTACAAACTATCTTAATATCCAACAAAATATTATCAAAGATAATACAGTACATTTCTTTCATTAGCAAAAGAAATCAAATATAATTCTTAGTAAAACATTTCAGCATTGCGAGCTCTTACAACAAATGAATTAATTTTTTTTTTTACGTCATCAGGCCCATTTAAGTAGAGTATATAGGAGTCTAGCAAGGTATTTGATTAGCTAATGAAAATGCAAACAAGGCAGGAGTGAAATTTTAGCGTCGAAAAAATGGATGTTAAGAGTTGATGTTAGCATCTACTGGCGCGGGGGGTAGACGTAATAGTTGAACATACTTTCGAAGTGTTCATAGCGAGCAGAATGGACCTCTGGTTCTCCATTCTTACGTACGAAGTCTTCGCAGTCGTCCAGCGTGGCTGTGGTCCTCTCCACCCGCTCTCCCAATCCAGATTTGTAAGAAGAATAACGCTGTAGGGGGCGAAATTAAATCAGTCTTAATCCTCACCGTTAAATGCCAGGGTATGTGTGTTAAAATATTTGAAAAACAATGTATTTATAATATTGTTGTAGTAAGTGTTTTAGGACACTTAAAAAATATATTTATGGTACAGTAGATAAATTTATATAGAAGATTGCTATCAGACCTATAGGCATATTTCTTTAAAAAAAATTTGCTTATAGTATCCCACACAAGTTAACACAGGACATATATACACCGAGTGGTGTACATCGTAGTGCATATATTGTGCGGAGTTTACTTCAATCTCTATTTTATGGATTAAAAGCAATAATAAAAACAAGGGAAAAAGCACTTAAATTTAAACAAGACATTTGTCCAAAACCTGCCGCTAAAAAGTATGAAAATTCAATGACAAGATCAAACACTAATTTTTATTAGATAATTAGATTAGGTAGGTCATGGATTTGTGGTAACGCCTTCATCTTATATCAAAGTTGAAGCATCAGAGAAATTATTTTAATTATTGTCCCTCGTTGCTTAGCAGTAAACAAATATCTAGGTTTTAGTCAGCTGTTCCGAGTCTTATCTTAGATAGGGATGGATTTGAAATAGCTGTCGTAAAATAAAATTTAAGCTTTGTAATCATTTATACCTATTTTGAATGTGTTCTCATGGTAAACAGACATTCGAGAATATAAACAAATTCATTAACTTACTTTTTCTATGGCCAAGCTTGAAAATTAACTAAACTGTGCAGGATAAAGAGTTAATTTGTCACATACTGAGAATCTTAATCACGTAGAACCTAACGTTTTCAAGAGTAAGGGTGCAGGCGGAAAGAGATACTAAACAGCACTCACATGCTGAAGGGAACGAGCAAAGCAGCCGTCAGAAATCATGCGAGCAGCGTTCTTGAGTGCTCGGGCGAAGGTGTCCATGGCCAGGATGTGACCGTGGAACAGGTCGCGGGGCTCCACGGACTCCCGGCGAACCCGGCCTCCAAGAGTGAACCCGCCATGTTGCAGACCGCCCTGAAACACCAACATATCACCCTCTCCCTCAACCAGTTACAAATTATGACTACTTTGCTATGTATGTAAGGGCAGGGTGCACATGGGTTAATAACTAACCACCCTTTTGGAAAGGCAACTGTTTCAGACCTCCTGAATCACTGTAAAGTCCCTTGACAATGTGTTCAATAAAACATGTGCAACACCTGGGTTTCTTTATTGCCAAAACATTTCACCTAAGCAGCAAGCTTCCTAGGGCGAATACAGGCAAATATAACACTGGAGACAAAGAACCACCTGCGCCTGATGAGCAGACATGTTTAGCCAATAAAAGTACCCAGGTGTTGCATGTGCGTCTTATTTATCAACTTATCGGTATTGTATACCATCACTATTATGAGCCCTTGAAAATGGCCCAGAACTGACCAAAACGTTGCCTATGGCTGGCTAAACCAAATTGTAGGGTGGCTGTAAGTTCCAGTCTCGGTATTTTGACTATTCTGAGAACAGGTTGTACGAGTACGCTCACCTGCTCCAGCACACACTTCAAGACGTAGGTAGCGCCGCAGACGTCACGAGCGCAGATGTCTGAGGTAGCTTTCAACTCCGGGAAGCTGTCGGAGGCGTCGACAGAGCCGAGCATGTTGTAGGCAGCGGCTATGTAGACATCGTGCTCGTAGGGACGCCCCATGAGGCGGGAGAAGGCGGGCTTGATGTACAACTTGTACTGCTTCTCCAGACCGAAGTGTCTGAGCATGTGCATGGTGGCCATGGAGTCTGCCTCGTACTGGTGACGGCGAGGGTCTGATGGTTTGGGCTGGATCAGCAGCTGACCCTTGTAGCCGATCTTGTCCTTGTACTGCGCCGCCATGCGATACAGCTGTGCCATATGAGACATGTCCCGGAAGAACTGGCGCTGCAGAACGCTCTGGTAACCGTCGCGAGGGTTGAAGAACACGAAGTTCTCAGCGCCCAGGCGCTTGGCCGCCTCCAGACTGCGCTTGACTTGTGCACATGCATAGACGAACACGTGAGCGTCGGGGTTGGCACCTGCGCCGTTCATGTAGCGAGGGTGAGTGAAGAGGTCAGCGCTATAGTAGAGTGGCTTAATCCCAGTTTGCTTCTGAAGTTCAGCCGCCAGGGTCACCATCTCCTCGAGGTAACTGTTGGTCTCATCGAAGTTGTCACCTTCGGGGGCCATGTCGCGATCACTTACCTGTCACATGCACAATATATGATATAGATTACACAGATCTAAACATCACTTCCATCCTATGCATCCGAATTATGTTCAGTGAGAAAGCTAAAGCTTAAGAGGTCACATACCGAGTAGTACCTGACCGTCAACTTGTGGAGTAGTTCGAAAGCTGCGATCATGCGACGCTTGTAGTTATCCAAAGAGTGTGAGGCGTCCTCCCACGCCCTCTGGTGAGCTCGCTCTCCATAGTGGTTGTCTGAACCCAAGTACCTGTTAAGATAATACCTGCATTTCTACCTGTAAGAAATATGTACCCCACACCTGTTGACAAGGCAACACCTGTAGTACGCTAATACTGGAATTAACGCACACATGAATGCACACATAAATTTTAGAATAAAATGGCAGAATATCGTGACTAGATCAATTTACAAGGAAATAGGAGAATGAAACTTATGACTTTGTTTCGAATCACTGACACCCTTCCCTTCATGCTTCTGTATGACTAGTTAATGGTCCAATTCGGACCGAAACGTCGCCATAAGTTTCATTCTATGTGCGGGTTGTGTGTGTGTGTGTGTGTGTGTAGATCAAATTATACAATTAAGTAACATGTCCAGGAATCTCTCTCTCTCTCTCTATATATATATATATATATATATATATATATATATATATATATATATATATATATATATATATATATATATAATAAGTAAATTAAATGCATAAATCAATATCAACGAAATCAAGAAGAAAGACAAGTTACATTTGATTTTTACAAATTAAAAGACTAGAAAAACTATTACGTAATTATTAAAAAAAAAATAATAAACATGTCCTATACTTCAGTGATGCAATATTAAAGACTTTCTTGGGAAGTGCCTTGACGCCGTTGAGGGCTCTTGAACCATGGAATTGGAGTAATACAAGCTCTGCAGGTGTAGGCCTTCCCCAGCAATATATAAATCTTACATTATCCAAGGCCATCCAAGCAAAACAGGAAATATTCACCCAACATACATTGAACTTTTTATACCTCTTGTGCCCTGCATCAAGAACCAGCTCCGGTGTACTTCTTGTTCAATTTAGTAGAGAATTCACACTGCTAGTTCCTACGAGGACAGACATGACAGATGCTACCAGGGGTCAGAGCCGCCTTTAAAAAACTGCATGTTTGTTGTCCGCTGTACAATCCGATAGAAACATCTCTAGTGTCCCATAGCCATGCACCCTCCCGTTTCCCTTTTACATTAAAACCCTCAAGAGGCACAGGAGCTGCAGCACTACTCCGTCAAAAGATCTAGACATAACAAGCCTTCCTTGGGGTCCAGCTCTAAATCAACCCTTTGAAGAGGCCCAGGAACTTTAGCTCAACACATTCCACTAGCACCAACAATTTAACACATTTGAATGATCCAGGAGCTGCAGCTTCAATAGCTTTACATCAACACCCTGAAGAGGCCCTGGAGCTAGAACTCAACCAGGTAAAAGTCAAAATATATAATTAAACAAAACTAGGCTTGCCTTGTCCATAGTTTGACTTTTCTCGCATTATATTCATGAGGGGGAGCGCTAAACCCATAAGAATAATACAGCACCCGTGGAGGAATGGAAGGCAATCAGATTCGATCCAAGGAAGGGAAAGATAGGTCCAATTCCTTGGATCAAAATCCCCTCACCGGCATCAAGAAGCATTACACCGAGTCTTGTTGCAGTATTATAGAATCCAATAGATTGCGTTATGAAATTTAGAATGTTTTATGCAAGATGTATTGTAAAATTAATTACAAGTCTGAATAAGCACATTTTTCAGATATAAAATGAAAATATGTGAACGGCTGGAGGGAATAGCATAAAAAGTTGTCTAATTAAACTGGTATTTAATTCAGCTTGATACCACAATTATTTATCCCTCTCAAGGGCAAATAATTTTTTCAATAAAATTGACACCTAAAAAACCCTCTAAAAATCCAAATGTTTTAGTTAAGAGGCTTCCTCGAATTATGACACGGACACTGATTTCAACTTGATTAAAAAATAAATGGGCAAAATAGCACTTACTCAGCCCAATAACATGCGAACTTTCTTTAAAGTTTGAAGATAATCAGATGAGGGGATTCTCCAGTTATCACATGGAAAACAATACTCCCTCTTTCTTAAATTTTATTATAAAACTGGAAAATTTATATGTACACAGCCTAAGGCTGCACTGAACTTTTCTTCTGGTTTAATATCAAAAGAAGCGCTGAAGTTGTAAACATGAAAGTGAAACACATTTTTGTAAATACAATTGACAAATTAGCACATACGAGTCCAGTAACAATTAAAGCCTTGTAAGGAGGATAATCTAGTGCTGAAAGTTTCAAGCCAATTATGGAAGAGGCATTTTCCAATGGTCGAATGTAAATAGCTGCCGTATTTTCAGTCATAATATTAGCAAATTGATACCTGCAGAGAAGCAGTCCATCTATCATCATTCTATCATGCAGGAGGAGCCACATGTCTATGGTGCATCCAACAAAATAAGCAGACTCTTGGATGTCACTACCGCCCGCCTCCGGCTGGGTTACAAGTATCTTTGGCAGGTTAAATCACCACCACCAGATGTAGACCAAACAAGATGTAAACTTTGCCAGATGGACTATTGTCACACCCTGCGTCATTATGTACTGGAGTGCGATAAAATTAATGAATTCAGAGACTACTCACTCAGAAATGTTCAAGATATGTCAAAGTATTTTATCCACAGTGGTATATTACAGACCATTCTGGAAAAATACCCTGACTTTGCTCCCTGTAAATAAAGCATTGCCACGTGTGTGTGTGTGTGTGTGTGTGTGTGTGCGTGTGCGTGTGTGTGTATGTGTATATGTAAGTGTGTATGTGTGACCCAACAATAAAATTTGCACCAAGAACTCATTACAGTTGTGACCGGGTGTAGACTAGTGAAGTGTTCATTGCGTTATAATTTGTTCATGATTGTAACCATGTATAAACGTAAGTAAGTAAATTTACTTACATGTTTCATTACCTTTGTAACTTGTGAGTTCATTACCTTTGTAGCTTGTTAGTTCATTACCTTTGTAACTTGCTCAGCTATCATAACTTTGGGGTCCAGTCCCTGGACCCATTATGTACCTCTGTAATCTTTTGACTACCGCCCACAGGATGGGTATGGGGTGCATAATAAAGATATCAAACTAACTAACTCTGTGCGCGCGTCCCAGCAATTAATATTCGCACCAAGAACTCATTACAGTTGTGACCGGGTGTGGACTAGTGAATTGCTCATTACTTTATAATTTGTTCATGATTGTAACCATGTATAAACGTAAGTAAATTTACTTACTTACATGATTCATTACCTTTGAAACTTGGTAGTTCATTACCTTTGTACCTTGTTCAGCTATGAAAACTTTGGAGCCCAGTCTCTGGACCCCTTATGTACCTCTGTAATCTGTAAATACCTTTGTAACTTGTCATGATTGTGACTAGATCTTCCTGAGTTCATTACCTTTGTAACTTGCTCAGCTATCAAAACTTTAGGGTCCAGTCCCTGGACCCATTATGTACCTCTGTAATCTGTTGACTACCGCCCACAGGACGGGTATGGGGTGCATAATAAAGATATTAAACTAAAACAGCCCAATAAGAATCTGAGCCTTTAAGTATGATGAACCAACGCTGAAAGTTAAAAGACAATAAAAATGACGTTCAAGTTACCGCACAGAAACTTTGGAGGGATAAAAATTCATCAACTGCTATAACAGCTAAACTAACCACACCCACCACTCAACCAAGAGTTAACTACAAACTTTCTGTGCTTCCTCTCCACGTCCCCAGCCTGCTGTAAGGAACCCGGATTACAAGTAGGTTCTCATCCGTCCTCCCAATGCCCCTTTATTAACAATAATCTTAATCTTTGTTTTTCTACAACGAAAATCACTCCCCATGAAAGCAAAAGACTCGGCAGGAGATGCAACATTCCCCCAATGAAAAGCAGGGGCGCCACGAGTACACAGAGGCAACACAGTAAGTGTCCGGGGACCAAGACTGTTCAACTGCCTCTAAGCATACATAAGGGGATTACCAATAGACCCCTGGCTGTCTTCAAGCAGGCACTGGACAGGCACCTAAAGTCAGTACCTGACTAGCCGGGCTGTGGTTCGTACGTTGGATTGCGTGAGGCCAGCAGTAACAGCCTGGTTGATCAGGCCCTGATCTACCATGAGGCCTGGTCACAGACCGGGCCGCGGGGGCGTTGACCCCCAGAACTTTCTCCAGGTATATGGGCATTATATAATACCAAGAACTCTTCTCCTTCTCCTCAAACATACAATTCTCAACACCATCTCTATCTTGACAAACGTAAGGCCTATTTTCAAATTGTTAATTTTTCAGTGGCTTAACTTATATTATGCTCATAAAGACACTTTATATAGTGTCAGAAATCAGGTCAGGTTATTTGTAAGTGATGAGATAGCCAAGGTCAGGTTAAAGCATGTACTGGGATAGGTAAGCACTAAGAGGAAATAAGCCATAGATGTGATTCATGGTAGAGATGTTGTACAATTCCGCCTCAATGAATCAGCATCCATTAAAGATTTTGGAAAAGAACCAGCTTATTGAATGGGTATGATCCCTAACACGATTCTAAAAAAGATCTGTTTCCGTGGCCAACATCACCAATGTTCTAACGAAGGAAAGAGGTGCAGAAAATAAGAGTAAACACTTGAGGTATTGAAATAAGGAAATATATGAACAAATAAACAAAAATACTTACGTATTATGCATGGTAGGTCAAGTAAGGAGCGTACGTGCCACTGTGCACAGGCTTCCTGAAGACGAAAAAGTAAGTCACAAGGCGATGGACATGAACATCTTGGAAAGTTTGGGGAAAATTAGATTCCTTCTCAGCTTTAAGCTTGATAGATGGAAAAAAGATTTGTAAGAACGATTAAAAAAATGTTGGGAGGATCAGTCATGGGACCAGAGAACGAATACATCAAATCCATAGTGAAGAGAGTTAAGAATGCACACCACGATTAGGAAGATGAGCAATTTCAAAAGGATTCTATGCAAAGATTAACAAGTACAGAGGGTGAGGGACTCGATAGTAAACGACGGACCGAAACGTCGTCCAGTTTCTTTTCCAGTTTATGGGATGGTTGTGAATTCTTTTAGCCACAATATTGTGACTAATTTTTCATAACTATGTAACGGCCTCCAATGTGATGGAAGGGAAAGTTTCCAATATTTTTAGCTTGACGACAGCGTCATGCACTACACCAGTATGAAGCATCATCCGCCTGATGAAGGCGTCACTTGTCTAAGGTGCCACAGGCTCAGGAAACAACACTTTTGGGAAAAGTCTCACCAGGGACGGCCGTGTCTATCTGAAGGTGCCTCACTCACCTGAAGGTGTTGAAGTAGCAGACGGAGAAGCGGAGCCACTCCTCCATGGAGCGGCCGTGGACGGTCTCGGTGGCATTGTAGTGCCGGAAGACCAAAGTGTCCTCGGGGCCGGCATCCGGCCGATACTCCACCCGCCCGATCCCCGGGAAGTACTTGTTCATGCTGACCGACGTCGTGGCGGCTTACAGGGGTTACTGACGGAAGAAAGTGGCGGCGCACGAAGGCGGCGGATCCGTGGAGGGTGAGGGGTAGTGTGGACAACCTAGCCGAAGCACGGCAGCTCCCGGGCCTTATATACCGACACACAATCCAGCCTTACCTGTGTGACACCTGAGACGTGGTCCGACACACCTCGCAGTCTAGCACCCCTCCAATACCCCCTCCCACACCCAACAACAGCTACATGTATAGCACGTACCATTATAAACATCCTAAATAGCCCCTTACAAAGTATTTATGTAAGGTAGGTATATATATTATACTTAGCTTCTTATAAAGAGGTTTCTTCGTGGTATAAACCATTAAAACCCAAGAAAAAAAAAGCACTGCGGTTTATTTCCGTTGGGGTCCATCGGCCTGCATAATAAAGATATTTAACTAACCTCTTTCCAAGGATGTGGCCCAAAACAGTCTAGTAAATCAGAGGTACCTATTTACTGCTAGGTGATCTGAGACAGCAGGTGCAAAGGAAACTTGTCCATATTTCTCGGCTCTCACATTTTAAATACGTAAATTATTTTTTTCATGTGAAGTGTGGTCATTGAATAACAGGTCAAAATCACAGTCGTCTAGCTGTCAGAAGGTAAGGTCATAGACCATTCTTAATTGTCATGAATCATAAAACGAGGTAACATGTCAAAATAAAACGTCAGAATCATATGATTGTGGTACTTGGTTTATGCTAGACAGGAAAGATAGGAGCGGTGATAGTGGACCTGCACTTATCAAAATAAAATGTATGATACTGTTCTTCGGGGATTCCGGCGATTAATTATAATTTAAAGTATATTAAGTTAGTTTAACATTAGAGATTTTTATGAAAAAAAAGAAAAAAAAAGTAAGGTAAGCATATAACCCAACCTTAAATAATCTAATGAAACACCCTTACTTCACCAGCGGTAGCTATGTTGTTTTAGGCCATACATGTCAACTGGCTCAGACTTGCTACGCGGCGAAAATAATTTCGCTATCTCCTAAAATTACAACTCTCACTAGAAATACTTATTCCGAGGGGCGGAAACATTTGTGGCCCGGTGGCTAGAGCTCTCGCTTCACACACGGAGGGCCCGGGTTCGATTCCCGGCGGGTGGAAACATTTCGACGTGTTTCCTTACACCTGTTGTCATGTTCACCTAGCAGCAAATAGGTACCTGGGGTGTTAGTCGACTGGTGTGGGTCGCATCCTGGGGGACAAGATTAAGGACCCCAATGGAAATAAGACAGACAGTCCTCGATGGCGCACTGATTTTCTTGGGTTATCCTGGGTAGCTAACCCTCCGGGGTTAAAAATCCGAAGAAATCTTATCTTATATAGTTTGTATGTCTTGTCAAATGTAAACTAATGCCAGAGTTCCAGCAAATAGTAGGTATAAACGACCCAAAATGTACTATGGCAGAGCAAAAGGAAAATGAGTAAATTAATGACACAAAAAATAGAATAAGCGAGAAAAAATGAAACTGCTTAGTGTGCACAAACAAAACTAAGGCGATAAGGAGACGACAAAAACTATGTGGTCGGGGAGACGACAAAAACTATGTGGGCGGCGAGACGACAAAAACTATGTGGGTGGGAGACGACAAAAACTATGTGGGCGGCGAGACGACAAAAACTATGTGGGCGGGGAGACGACAAAAACTATGTGGGCGGGGAGACGACAAAAACTATGTGGGCGGGGAGACGACAAAAACTATGTGGGCGGGGAGACGACAAAAACTATGTAGGCGAGACAAAAACTATGTGGGCGGGGAGAAATTCAAGTTCACAAACAGAATGACAGTTTGATCAACTATGTGCTAAATTAAACAAGCAGGGAAGATATCCTAAACAACATGGCTCCGAACCTTTGCCCAGAAAGAATTAACTCTGTGGCACTTGAGGTCTGCTCAAGGCACATTACCCTCAGGAAAAAGAAGAGAAAATGTAAACTAGAGAGACGCTCCCTCTACCGGCGAAGGCGACAAATCAGAGCTGCTGAGAGGGGCCAGTATATCTGAAATACGGAAGGAGGCACTGGTCAGAGAAATATAAAATATCGAACCTAAGCTTAAGGAATCATACAGGAGCCAAGAAACAGGAGGAATTTAAAGCTATAAATGAAATTTAAAATATATATATATTTATTTTTCTATGCCAAATCTAGGGCAAAAACCACATCTAGTATTGGACCCCTGCTTAAATAAACGAGATGAGACTTACACAGATGACAGCAAAAGAAATGAGTGATATAATGAAGTTCCAGTAGGACTCGGCGTTTAGTGAGCCGTTAATCAGACTAAGGGTCGACAATCTAAATGATTTTTTTTCATGACCGAGACTCAAGTTTGGTTAATTCAAGAATTTCTGATACAATCCTAAAATCACAGGACTTTGAAAAAGCAATAAATGACATGCCCATGCACTCTTCCCCAGGCCCAGACTCGTGGAGAGGGAGAATAGACACACGGGTCATCCCACAGGTACTAAAAACAACAGATATAGTCCGACTCCACAAAGGTGACATTAAAGCAATTGCAAAGAATTACAGACCGATAACACTAATGTCCCACATCGTAAAAATTTATGAGAGGGTTCTAAGAAACAAGATCACTAACCAACTGAATACCCATCGGTTGCACAACCCGGGACAGCACGAGTTTAGGACAGGTCGCTCCTGCCTCTCACAACTACTAGATCATTATAACATGGTCTTGGATGCACTGGAGGACAAACAAAATGCAAATGTACTATACACAGACTTTGCCAAAGCCATCGGCACGTGCGATCATGGTGTAATAACACAAAATGCTTCATAAAGGAATAACAGGAAATGTTGGTATATGGATCTATATCTTCTTAAATAAAAAAAAAAGTAATAGTAAACAGAGTAAAGTCAGAGGCGGCTATAGTGAAAAGCTCTGTTCCACAAGGTACAGTACTTGCTCCCATTCTTTTCCTCATCCTCATATCTGTCAGAGAAGTAAGCCACAGCATTGTGTCCTCCTTTGCTGATGATACCAGAATTTACATGACAGTGTCATCCATCGACGACACTTCAAATCTCCAAGCGGACATTAACCAAGTCTTTAAATGGGCATCAGAAAACAATATGAAGTTCAATGAAGACAAATTTCAATTACTCAATTACGGGTAAACTCTAAGAAATAAAATCTGGATCGGTGTATAAAACAAATTCCAGCTAAACAATAAAGCAAAAAAATAATGTGAATGGCACATAATCTCACTTTGACAGATCACAACAATATCTACCACATCTCTAAGGAAAATGATAGGATGGATAATAAGAATCTTCAATTCTAGGGATGCCAAGCCAATGATGAATCCCTTCAAATCGCTTGTTTTCTCTAGGCTGAACTATTGGTGTACACTAACGGCCCCTTTCAAGACAGGTAAAATTGCAGACCTGGTGAATATACAGAGAACTCTCACTGCACGTATAAGTATAACAAAACACCTAAATTACTGGGAACAGTTGAAGTCCCTTGACTTGTACTTCCTGGAACGCAGGCAAGATACATGATAATATACTAGAGGGACTAGTCCCAAATCTGAACAGGATATCGCTCCCTACGATAACAAAAGACTACAGGCGGTGCAACATTCCTCCAATGAAAAGTAGGGGCGCCATGAATACACTAAGAGACAACACAAGTGTCAGGGTCAAAAACTGTTCAACTGCCTCCCTGCATACATAAGGGGATGTCTTCAAGAGGAAGCTGAAAAAGTCAGTACCTGTCCAGCCGGCCCCGTGATTCATACGTCGGTTTGCGTGCGACCAGCAGTAACAGCCTGGTTGATCAGGCCCTGATCCACCGCTAGGCCTGGTCATGGACCTGGACGCGGGGGCGTTGACCTTTGGAACCCCCTCGAGGGAGACAGAAAACGACGTGGGTGGGAGACGGCAGAAAACGATCACACACACACATGCGTGCGCGCTTGTAACAGGAAGGGCACTGCAATGGATCAGAGAATACCTGATAGGGAGGCAACAACGAGTCATGGTACGTGATGAGGCATCACAGTGGGTGCCTGTGACGAGCGGGGTCCCACAAGGGTCAGTCCTAGGACCAGTGCTATTTTTGGTACATGTGAATGACATGATGGAAAGGATAGACTCAGAAGTGTCCTTGTTCGCAGATGATGTAAAGTTAATGAGGAGAATCAAATCAGATTAGGATCAGGCAGGACTACAAAGACCTAGACAGGCTGACGTGTGGTCCATCAACTGGCTCCTTGAATTTAACCCCACCAAATGCAAAGTCATGAAGATCGGGGAAGGGCAAAGAAGACCGCAGACAGAATATAGGCTAGGTGGCCAAAGACTGCAAACCTCACTCAGGGAGAAGGATCTTGGGGTGAGTATAACACCGAGGACGTCTCCGGAAGCACACATCAACCAGATAACTGCTGCAGCATATGGACGCCTAGCAAACCTGAGAATAGCGTTCCGATACCTTAGTAGGGAATCGTTCAAAAGACTGTACACCATGTACGTCAGGCCCATATTGGAATATAAAGCACTAGTTTGGAACCCACACCTGGTCAAGCACGTCAAGAAATTAGAGAAAGTGCAAAGGTTTGCAACAAGGCAAGTTCCAGAGCTAAGGGGAATGTCCTACGAAGAAAGGTTAAGGGAAATCGGCCTGATTACACTGGAGGATAGAAGGGTTAGGGAAGACATGATAACGACATACAAAATACTGCGAGGAATAGATAAGGTGGACAGATGGGACACAGAAACAAGGGGTCACATTTGGAAGTTGAAGACTCAGAAAAGTCAAAGGGATATTAGGAAGTATTTCTTCAGTCACAGAGTTGTCAGGAAGTCAAATAGTCTGGAAAGTGAGGTTAGTGGAGGCAGGAACCATACATAGCTTTAAGACGAGGTATGATAAAGCTCATGAAGCGGGAGAGATAGGACCTAGTAGCGGTCAGTGAAGAGGCGGGGCCAGGAGCAGTCTCGACCCCTGCAACCACAAATAGGCGAGTACAAATAGGTGAATACACACAACAGTGTCCCGGTAAATACTGTCGGGTGTCTTCAGATTTGTCGGCAATACGCTATTCCAGCCATTTTTCGTAACAAAACTAACTTAAGCAAAGTCGTGATTCCAGATAATTGGAAAAGGGTACGAGACGACACACAGAGGAACACATTGATGATGAAGTTATGCATATGATATCAAGTGTTACTGACCAGTATATTGTCCGCCAGACCGGTTAGGTGATGTAAGATTCGTCAGGAAACAGACCAATTGTTTCCTCAAGTGGGTCTTAGTCATGTGATGATTCACCATTGGAGATTTTGGTCACCTGGCCGTTGCATTCTCCTGGCTTACCTGTACACCTCTTTAAAATTGATATTAGCGTTATGATTTATTTTACTAGCGGACAAGATACTGGCAAACATTTAAAAAAACAAATCGTAATTGCAAAACCTAAATAAGTTAATGCAAACACACGCAATATAATGGATACCTGGAATATACCTGGAGGGGGTTTCGGGAGTCAACGCCCCCGCGTACCGGTCTGTGACCAGGCCTCGCAGTGGATCAGGGCCTGATCAACCAGGTTCTTACTGGTGGCTGCACGTAAGCCGATGTATGAACCACAGTCCGGCTGGTCAGGAACTGACTTTAGGTAATCCCCCTTATGTATGCTGGAAGACAGTTGAACAGTGTAGTTGTGGCGCCTCTGCTTTTCATTGGGGAGGATGTTGCATCTCCTGCCAAGTCTTTTGTTTTCGTAGGGAGTGATTTTCGTATGTAGATTTGGGACTAGTCTCCCTAGGATTTTTCAAGTGTATATTATCATGCATCTTTCTCGCCTGCGTTCCAGGGAGAACAAAACAAGGGACTTCAACCGTTCCCAGTAATTTAGGTGCTTTATCCTGCTCATACGTGCCGTGAAAGTTCTCTGTATATTCTCCAGGTCTACGATTTTGCCTGCCTTGAAAGGGGCCGTGCACAGAAATATTCCAGTGTAGAGAGAACAAGCGATTTGAAGAGAATCATCGTGGGCTTTACATCCCTAGTTTTGAAGGTTCTCATTATTCATCCTATAATTTTCTAGCAGATGTGGTAGATACACTGTGATCTTTGAAAATGAGATCCTTTGACATTATCATTCCCAGGTCCTTCACATTAGTTTATCGCTCTATTGTGTGGTTGGAAATCTCACTTATACTCCTATACAGTTGTAATTTTCTGCAGTTTTATATAGCGGAGTAATTGAAATTTGTCTTCATTGAACTTCATATTGTTTTCTGCGGCCCATTTAAAGAGTTGGCTCATGTCCGCTTGGAGACTTGCAGTGTCTTCGATGGATGATACTGTCATGCAAATTCAGGTGTCATCCGCAAAGGAAAACCATGGTTCTGTGGCTTACATCTTTGTCTATGTCATATATGAAGATGTGGGACAGTGCTTTTCACTACAGCCGCCTCTGACTTTACTCTGTTTACCATTACTCTGTCTTGTGTCGTGTCCTGTTATTCCTTTATCACGCATTCTGTGTGCTATTACACCATGATTGCACTTGTCGAAGGCTTTCGCAAAGTGTATATTACGTCTGCATTTTGTTTGTCCTTCATAGCATGCCGTCTCTGGACCCTATATATACCTCTGTAATCTGCAGATACCTTTGTAACTTGTCATGATTGTGACCATCTGAGTTCATTACCTTTGTAACTTGCTCAGCTATCAAACTTTGAGGTCCAGTCCTGGACCCATTATGTACCTCTGTAATCTTTTGACTACGCTCACAGGATGGGTATAGTGATAATAAGTTCAAACTAAAACTTCATAGCATCCAAAACCATGTCATAGTGGTCCAGTAGTTGGGACAGGCAGGAGCAACCTGCTATAAACCCATGCTGCCCTGGGTTGTGTAACTGATGGGTATCTAAGTGGGTGACGATCTTGCTTCTTAGAACCCTTTTAAAGATTTTTATGATGGGATGTTAGTGCTGTCAGTCTGTAGTTCTTTGCAATTACTTTACTGCCATCTTTGTGGAGTGGAGCTATGTCTGTTGTTTTTAGTGAGTGTGGGATGACCCCTGTGTCCATGCTCCCTCTCCATAGAATGCTTAAGGCACGTGAAATGCGCATCTTTTAGTTCTTGATGAAGACAGAGTTCCACGAGTCTGGGCCTGGTGCCTTTTCAAAGTCTTGTGGTGTTAGGTTATAATTTTTTTAATTAACAAATTTTGTCTGTTATAAAATATTAATTTAGATTGTCGACTCAGTCTGGTTAGCGGCTCACTAAACGCTGAGTCATATTAGAACTTCAGTATCTCATTTCTTTGCTGTCATCCGTGCAAGTCCCATCTCGTTTAAGCACGTGTCCAATATTGGATGTTGTTTTTGCCCTAGATTTGGCATAAGAGAAGAAGCATTTTGGGTGTCTTTCAATTTCATTTTTGGCTTAAAGTTCTTCCTGTATTCCTTGTCTCTTTGTATTATTCCTTAAGCTTAAGTTCAATATCTGCTATTTCTCTGACCAGTGCCTCCCTTCATACTTCCGATATACTGGCCCCTTTTCGCAGCTCTGATTCTTCGCCTTCGCCTGTATAGAGAGCGTCTCTATAGAGTATTCTTTCTAGGCAAAGGTTCGGATCCGAACCATACCACGGGTAGGGTTAGAACCCGCAATCAGTCATAAAACTCCAGACCGACGTGTTAGCGGGTTCTAACCCCACCCATGGTATGGTTTGTTTGCAATCGTGTCATTACGAGTTCGGATCAGTGTTGTTTAGGATATCTTCCCAGCTTGTTTCATATAGGACATGGTTGATTTGATCCCACTGTATGCTTTTGTTATTGAAGTTGAATTTGGTGAAGGCTCCCTCATAACTGATCACCTTATATTGGTCAGGAGCCATGCGCATACATGTGTGTGCTTCTATTATGTTATGATGCGAGTATAATGTCTCTGATACTGTTATATTTCGTATCAGATCATAATTATTAGTGAAGATGAGGACAAGTGTATTTTCCATTTTTATAAAAAGTAAAAATAAAATGACTGATAGATTTTAAAAAGCAAAATAAAATAAGGTTGTGTAAATAGATAATAATTTAGGTATCTTAAGTTGAAATCACCCAGCAGCAAGATGTTTAGGGCAGGAGTTTTGAGATTTTCCAGACAGTGGCAGATGATGTGAAGCATATCTAGAAACCAGATAAAAAGCCAGAGATTTGCTGCTGTCTTGTCCCAGAGCTAAGAGGAAGGACGTACCAAGAAAGACTAAAGGAATAAAGCTGACAGAACTTCAATTTCTCCTCACGTCTATCCACAACCTTTCTTAAACCTCTCATCCCGAATACACAACTTTTTTCACTGTTCTGTCCTTCTGCCTATTTCTGTCATATCTCTCATGGCATATAAAAAAAATAGGGTGTGTGTGAGGGAGGGAGAGTTCACTCAGCTGCCTCATAACTGGTTGTCTCCTTACACCTGATGATAACATTACATCTCCCTCCCTCCCTACTCTCCTTCCATTCCCTCCCACCTCTTTCAACTCCCCGTTCTAGCATACCCACTGTGTTTCCAGTCCCACCCCTCCCGGGCCACTCCCCCCCTTCCTTCTATTTACTCTTAAGTCGTCGTACCTCCCCCTCCCCTAGCCATTCAGTCCTGGGAGTAACTGGTTGTGAGCTTAGCTTTACACCCCAACATTCACTCCTCCACCCCATATCCGCTCTTCCCACCGTAGCAACCCCTCTCACACCTTCAAATCCCTCCACCCCACCCCACATTTTCTCTCACAACCCCACATCCCCTCTCCACTCATCTAATCTCAGGATATACTACCTCTCCAACTCTCCCATCCCCTACTCAACTCTCACAATCCCTTTCCCGCCCACACATCCACTCCTCTACCCCCCAAGCTTACTTTTCCAAACTGAGGAACTAATCACTTCGTATCAACATCTCCACAACTTCTGCTGTTTCCTCTATTTTATGCTACTATTTCACAACTCGCTATATGTTTACTTTATTTTGCACCTCTCCTTTGCCTTTCCCTTCCAGTCAGTTGCCTTAATGCTGGTGAATGGCTTTTGATCTAGGCGTAAATTATGATTGATCTTTTTCGCCTATGTTCTAAGAACTTAAGGAAGGGTTGTCCATTGTGTCTGATGCTTTTAGCATGTGTGCAGGACCCGTCTGGCAGCAAAGTTTTATAGGATGAGCGGGAATAAATCTTGTACGGTACAGCACAGGGACAAAGTTACCCGATGGGTTATTTAGGATTTAGTGTAAGGGGGATTGTTAGCATTATGACCAAGATTTAAGCGTTCCTAACATTTCAGATGCTCGACTTACTTCACAAGGGCAGTGAAGACCCTACAATTTCTCATGGCTTGAAGGGGGCCGTTAGTATATACAGTAACAATATTCCAGCCTATGTCGGATGTAAGAATGAAAAAAAAAGTGGGGCGAGTACAATGCCTTAAGGAACAGAACTTTTCAGTAGGAGCCTTCAGTTTCCCTATTTACTATTACTCTGGGGGTCTATTTGTTGGACAGTTAAATATACATCTGCCAGTTTTCCAGTAATTACTTTTGCACGCATTTTGTGCGCGATTACACCATAACCTTTTGTTGAAAGCTTTTACAAGGCTAATGTACGCCACAGCTGCATTTTGTCTTCTGATACATCAAGACCTTGTGATTCTATGTGATTGACAATCCTGCTTTTTAACACCCTTTCAAGGATGTGTGACGCTAGCGTTATTGGTCTATAGTTAGTTCTCCGGCAATTACATTTCTGCCACATCTGTGAAGTAGGTCTATATCTGGGTTTTTTTAGCGACTGTGGGATGACACCTGTCTCCAGGCTCCTCCTCCATTGAATAAGGCACAAAACAGCGGTTTTGTTGTCGAGGAATATGGGAGTTGAACCTGAGGCCGAGTGCCGGAGCATATAATTATCAACGCCGCCTTCGGAGACGAGTTGGATAAGGGTTATGTCAGAAATGGCAAAATGGCGGCATAGTTTAGAGTCACGGTCAGGAAAAACACATTTGGGTTGTCAATCTTAAGACTGATTAATGACTTACTGAACATATAATCGTACAGTGATTTCAAAAAATCGTCATTTCTTTGGTATCAGTTTATTTTCCATCTCTTAAGGGCCAGAGACTAGATAGTTTTTTTTTTTGTCTTGGATTTTTTATTCGAGGAAAAAAAAATTTCATTTCATTTATGGCTCTGGTCCACCTCAGTTTGTGCTTTTTTCATTTCTCTTAACCAGGGCTACCTTCCTTTCTTCAGAAAGTTACTTTTTTTTAGAAGCTGTTATCCATTGCCTTTAACTGTAGCTGGAGCGTCTCTTAATCTGCATCTTCTCTTCCATTATTCTTAGAGGTACGTGTTTGGAGCATACTTCAAATGCCAGCAAGTCCCTCCTCCAGAGATACTGATTCTAATCCATGATAGTCCTATCGTCTTACCAGCATATTTCAGTAAGGTCACATGGCTTATTTGGTCCCAGTTTTAGGTTCTCATTGTTGAAGTTAAACCATGTTGAATTCTCCTTCATGGTCAACTGTGTTCCGCTGTTCCTAACTAGTGCATTTGCAGGTCTGAGCCTCAGCTAGGTTGAGTTTGCTATCTTCGACACCATTATGTCCAGGAAGAAGTCCTCATTATTCGTGAATACACAGTAAGGTCGAGAGTATTTCCCAATCTGGTCGCTTATGCTATCTGCTGGGATAAGACAATAATTACTGTGGAAGCTAAAGTCGACTGTGGGGGACTGATCATCCAAACTAGCTCCTATGACAGTCTTTGCAGTTTTATCGATTTCAGGAGTCTTAAGAGGGTCAATAACGCCTCTTTCCACTGATTTCTTTTTAGTTATATTTATAGATGATACGTTGTAATTTTTTATATTATTATTTTTATTATTAACACATCGGCCGATTCCCACCAAGGCAGGGTGGCCCGAAAAAGAAAAACTTTTGTCATCATTCACTCCATCACTGTCTTGCCAGAGGGGTGCTTTACACTACAGTTATAAAACTGCAACATTAACACACCTTCTATATAGTCATATAATAGATCAACTGACAACCACGGGGTGTGTGAAGGTCAGAGGTGAGCGTAAATATATAACTAGTGAGACTTAGTACCCACATGTCCCTATTAAAGGGAGCAGTTTGGTGGTCCAAATAACCACCAAACACAAGTGTGGTTGGCCCGTTACAGTGATCCCGGAGGCACGGACCACACTTTAAAAGTCTTCCACTAATGTACGTTAAATTAAAATCAGCAAGCAATATATTTGGCGCTGGGTTTGATGGGTTTTCAAGACAGTATTCGATTTTTAATAGATGATCTTTGAACTGGTGGGAAGTTGTATCTGGTGGTTCATACAACTAGATTCAGATATTCAAACTCCAAAACTTCGACTACATCGGGTAAGAAAATGAAGAGAGTATAATAAGGATTGTTTGCTAGATAAGGAAATAAGTACACCATTTAAACAGTTCCTGAAAATGTGTATGTAATGCAACTTGGTTCCTATGATTTTTTTTAAGTAATTAACTTTTTATACAAAACAATGTAAAGGAAGACTAAGTTTTCCCCGCTCATGTAGGCCTCAGAGACATTGATAAAGTCGATGACTTTTTCCTAAATTTGCATTAAATAAAATCTCAAATTTTATTTTATTTCTGAAGCAGAAGTAGAAGCAGAAGCAGTAGAATTGTAGTGTTATGTACTGGCAAATCTGTTGCCCATAATGATGAAATGTGTCTATGGAAAGACAAGATCAGCAAATTACAAGTTTGACTGGTAAGGCTAGGCTGTACTTGACCAGTAAAGTTTGTTGTGATTTCAGTCACATGAAATGTAAAAAAGAATGGACAGCAACAGGGTAGCATTTTAACATTATATCCGAGTCTGTTTAAACGTCCAACAATATTAAGACGTCCATATAAACCATGTTATATGGTAGATCAATTAATTGATAATAAAAAAAAATAGAGTATTCACATTTTTCACCGCCTAGGGCCCTAGATGAATAGTATTTAATGAGATTTTGCAACCTAGTAAGTGACCAATATTTACGTTGGGAATATTATACTATAATTTTCTTGAGATTGTATCAATATATTGCACTGAGTAGATTATTTTCGTGAATATATTATATATGAAAAGGTAATAATTAAAGATGTAACTACGCCCAGTGGGGTCTGATGAAGAACTATTCTGGCCTCTTAATTTTTTTCTTTTGCATTATCGCTCACAGGATGAGCTGCGGGTATATAACAAACTAGCTACTCGGGCAGCACAAGTAGTAAGAATACCTTAAAAATATCTTGCAATGGGAAACTAAGTCGAAACATAAGATAAATATTACCGATGCTAATGACAGTGTAGGGGGGCCTAGAGTGGATGCAAGACTAAGTGTAGAACAGGGAGATTTAGTACTGCTACCACAAACAGGTTTCATACACAGATGACTTGTGTGACAAAGGTACTGTCAGCGTCACGCCATGATCTCATTTTTCCGTCCTACGATCACTACCCAACCTCTGGTGACATGGAGTAAACGGCATGCATGCAAAGCAAACTTTACAGAGAGACAGTTTCGCATTATGGAAAGATATGTCAAAGTGTTAACCACGAAGACATTTCGCTTATCACAAAGTAAAATGTCACAATAAAAGCTTGATCGGCAAACATGTCCTTTACTTCACCCTGTAAGCATCTCCCCCATGTATTCACTGCTGACAAACTTGGTGTTTGTCCTTAAGACGGTAGTGGACAAGCGAGTCGGTTCATGATGCACAGGTTGGTTGTCGTGAGGCTAGTGCAAGTTTGCATTCTATGGCATATAATTAATTTGAATTACACATATGAATGAGCGTGTTTAGAAATAGCTTCTAAATTTCTCTTCCTAATTCTCTTTTTTCTGTGCACCGTGATGGAGATTTCATAGAAAAAATCTGTTTTTCTGCTTAAGGTATAGGCCATCTTGCGAGAGAACAATTCCCAAATAATAGAAAATCCAGCTCTGCTGTAGCGAAACCTTTGAAGCTCCCGTAGCTGATGAACCTTTAATGGAAAACTTTACGATATCTTCAGCTCAAAATGAGATTTAACCCTTCCTGTGTTATAGAAGATGACCAAGGAAATATGGCTAACTTTTGTTACCAGTAAATAACTAATAGGGTAGCAGCCCATTACTGACGTATCCAATTTTGCTAAATAAAAAAAGAAAAGATACTGAACTGTTTACTTTATTAAGACTGAATTTTGTATGGTTTACCATTCTTTTGCTATAAATTAAATTTTTTTTTTTACTTTTCCTGTTACTGTTTCCTCATTTTTTTGTTTACCACTCAATCGAATTTGTCAAATGCTTTTTTCAAAATCCGTGATTTTATTTTTTTTCTAATGCTTGTAGTAGTATATTAGGGATTAAAGAGCCGATCTTCTCATCTAAAGCGATGTTGTCCCCTGCTATGAAATACGTGGTTCTCAGTAAAACTGATAATTTGCTTTATTTCAAATATTTTTTTATGATGTGTGATGTTAGTGTAACTGGCCGATAGCTTTTGGAAATTGCTCTCGTCTCTAGGGTCCATGAAATCTCAACAATGTGGCATTCCGAGAGTTAGGGCCAGGGGTAAAAGCTCCTGCTATTACTCACGAAATCGTAATGACACGATTGCAAGCAAACCATACCACGGGTGGGGTTCGAACCCCACCCGTGGTATGATTAGCTCCTGCTATTGTTAGGGACGGACCTAGGTGCCGGGCATGGGTGCCTGGATTTGCTAGGCAAGGAGCTGGTCTGTGATAGGCGTGGCGTGTCGGGTATCCGGTGTCGAAACCGGTGGGAGACATGGTCTATGGAGCACGGCGTCGAGTATATAACTGGAGACCGAAGGTGGCAAAGGCAGGGTGAGGAAGCAGCACCGTCGCTTAGCCACGCCTCCGTCAGGCAGCCGCCGCCACATCAGCCATCATGAACAAGTACTTCCCTGGAATCGGGCGGGTGGAGTACCGGCCGGATGCTGGCCCTGAGGACACACTCGTGTTCCGGCACTACAACGCCGGCGAGACCGTCCACGGCCGCTCCATGGAGGAGTGGCTCCGCTTCTCCGTCTGCTACTTCAACACCTTCAGGTGAGTAACGCTCTTTGTCCAATTTAGTCCATCCTTTCCTAGGGAGGTACCTTTTCGAAAAGTGGTATGCAACTTCTCTTTCCCTGGAGAGGGACGTTTTGACTCTTTCCTTAGACGAGTGGCGTTTGTACCAGGGAAAGTGACATCTTCAAGCGACATCTGCTGATTAAATCTTGTGTTCTATGTGCTGCATCTTGAACACTGACAACTGAATATTGTGGTCTTAATATTCCCATCAGCCGACTGTTACAAGAGACATTTTCCCCATATACTAGCTTGTTACATATATATGATCAATTATTATCGGAGTATGAAACTTTCTCGTGTGTGCATTTACGAATACACACTCGGGCAGCAGTATAGAGCATTACAGGCGGACACTTTAGTAAATTTTAGTAAGCAGTAAAAACATTTTTTTTTTTTTTGTAGATTTGTTATACGGTATTCAAACCAGCCGTGCCACTACTGTTCAAAACACTGTACTTTACTAGTTCATGGAAAGCTGTAATAAACATTCATATTCAAGTAACTTCAGTGCCGTTTAACTTCTCTTACGTGGAACGTCACCTACTGTATTTTCTTTGAAACTTTGTTTTTTTCTAAGCTAAAAGACGTTTAAACGTTTCTCAGAATGAAAAAGCTAACATTTCCTTTTGGCGCGTTTTACTCTTCCAATTATATTGTGAAAGACTCCAACATCCAGATCCTTTTGTTTCTCGTCAGCCATATTTTTTTTCTCAATGAAATCAGCTCTCAATGCTTCACGTATATTAAGTAGCATGAAGTCCTATGGGCCAGATGGTGTGCCTCCTAGTGTGCTAAAGGCATCATTATTGCCTCTCCTACTGTCAAAATAAATATATATATATATATCCTTTTTAACTATTGCACTATTACTCACTAATATTTAAAAAAAACTAATGTTTCCCCAATAAAAAGTTCTTGAAGCTCCTTAAATATTGTAATCAACCTGATCTTCGGCCAAGTTTTAAGAGGAATCTTTCATTCATACCTTGCCCATCAGTCTGTCTTTATTCACGATATCGTAACATGATTGCAAACAAATCCGTGGTTAGCCTAGTGTTTATCGCACTGGCCTCAGAGGACTCGCCTGCCATGGGATCAAGCCACACCTATTCTATGATTTGATTTAATACTTTGTCATCACGGCGATTTTTTTCCGTAACACTGAATTCTTATAGTTTTCGTAGCTATGATAAAACTTTACGTCTTAAATTGCAGTCTTTCATTTTCCCCAGTTCATTTTTCATGGGGAAAGCACTAAACCCATGAGTTATAGTTCCCCTGCTCAACGCGTACTTATCTGTAGCTTCCTCTTTAATGCACACATCTCCGTTGACACTGATGGCTAAACTTCCACCTCATTACCGTCAGCCGTGATGCCTCTTACTGATTATTAAAGAGCTGTAGAGTATCAAGCACGGCTCCACTGAACTCCCCTTAATTAATGTCGGTAAAAAAAAAAACTATCGAACATATCTTCGAATCCCAATGAGTTGTATGAGCCTTATGGGTTTAGCCTTTCCCTTCTGATTATATTTTAATGTGAACTGTTAGCATCCCCATCCCTAACCATTTTTGTCATGAGGATTATATACAAGAAAAAATTGGCATCCCGAGTGTGGATAATGTATTGAGCGTTGAAAGATCTCACTATATTAAACCATATAAATTATAATTTATATGATGAAATATAGGTTTCAGACATTGTTGAGTTTTTATAAAGTTATATTAGCAAGTGTTAATAATGCTAACGAGTCCTGGTTCAGGTACTTCGGTTCAGAAGGTCACTACGGCGAGAGGGCCCACCAGCACCAGTGGGAGGATGGCTCCAGGTCTCTGGATAACTACAAGCGTCGCATGACTGCCGCCTTCGAGTTCTTCCACAAACTCAACGTCAAGTTCTACTCAGTATGTAACCCAAGCTCCATGTCTTTCATTACGAAGAAACAAGAAAGCGTGCTAATTACATTTCCTGATCATAGTAATATATTAAAAAGGTTCGGTTGGAATGTTATTCTCATAAGGTGGAAGGTATAAGGGTGTGTAGTCCGCCATTATTTTTATACGTGGTATGTGCCTCAGGTGAGTGACCGTGACATGGCCCCCGAAGGAGATAGCTTCGAGGAAACCAACAGCTACCTGGAAGAGATGGTAACACAAGCCTGCGACCTCCAGAGGCAGACTGGGATTAAGCCACTCTATTATAGCGCTGACCTCTTCACTCACCCTCGCTACATGAACGGCGCAGGAGCCAATCCTGACGCTCACGTGTTCGCCTATGCATGTGCACAAGTAAAGCGCAGTCTGGAGGCGGCCAAGCGCCTGGGCGCTGAGAACTTCGTGTTCTTCAACCCTCGCGACGGTTACCAGAGCGTTCTGCAGCGCCAGTTCTTCCGGGACATGTCTCATATGGCACAGCTGTATCGCATGGCGGCGCAGTACAAGGACAAGATCGGCTACAAGGGTCAGCTGCTGATCCAGCCCAAACCATCAGACCCTCGCCGTCACCAGTACGAGGCAGACTCCATGGCCACCATGCACATGCTCAGACACTTCGGTCTGGAGAAGCAGTACAAGTTGTACATCAAGCCCGCCTTCTCCCGCCTCATGGGGCGTCCCTACGAGCACGATGTCTACATAGCCGCTGCCTACAACATGCTCGGCTCTGTCGACGCCTCCGACAGCTTCCCGGAAGTGAACGGTACCTCAGACATCTGCGCTCGCAACATCCGTGATGCTACCTACGTCATGAAGTGCGTGCTGGAGCAGGTAGGTGGTCTCAGGGTAGCTAGCGGAGAGGCAAGCCTCTTACTACTGTAATAATCTGTCACTTTCAATTTTTCTCTAATCTTAATGTTTATAGGCAAAAAATCAGAAACTGCCAAAGTTTATGGCTGTTACATATGGGTACAATAATGACAAAAGAAAAGTAGTTTTATGTCAAGCGTTTGGAGAAAAAAAATTAAAACTAAATTTGTTCGAAATCTTTTCTGGTTATTTTTTCATCATATTTCCAAAACGTTAGCTTAGTCATAAAAACTGTCATTAGTATTAGTTATAAAAAATTTTTTTAGTTTAATTAGAGAAGTTTTACAACGATTATAAAAAAATATACCTTTGTTTCGTGACAAGTGTGGGAACTAACCCACAGACCCAGACTAGAGGGGACAAACTATGATTTAGGAGACATTTATGGTTATTAACCCTGGAAGATTTTTAAACCAGTAGGATTACTAATTTAGAAGGGTTATTAATCCAGGATAACCTACATAGTTAGTACTGTCGTCTTGATGTAAAAGGTACCTATTTAAGTGAATCCCTTAACACACAGGGTAGCATGATACAATTAGGTGTATAGTCTGACTAGCATCAGAGGCAGGGTTGGTATCACTGGCAGGCAAAATATGGCGTATGATAAAATGAATAGAGTAACTTGCACACTCACCATTTCCCGTTTACAGAGTGGCCTGCAGCAGGGCGGGTTCACTCTTGGAGGCCGGGTTCGCCGGGAGTCCGTGGAGCCCCGCGACCTGTTCCACGGTCACATCCTGGCCATGGACACCTTCGCCCGAGCACTCAAGAACGCTGCTCGTATGATTTCTGACGGCTGTTTTGCTCGTTCCATCCAGCAGGTGAGTGTTCGCTCTACTGCCTTCATTAAAAAAGATTTATTAAAAATTTTGATAAAACAATTTAACGAAGTATAAAGCTACACTTTTTTGAACGAGAGTACGTATACATATGTTTTTATTTTTTCGAAAAGTGAATTAAAGTGTACCATCAAAACTAATATTCATAGGAAAGCACTAAGGCCACAAGGGTCGTACAGCGCCTACAGAATAGCAGGTAATCAGGTTTGATGAAAGGAAAGGGAAAGTAGCACTTAATTCATTGGATCAAGAGCCCTGAACTAGGATCGAGGGATTCCGCCCCTTCCTACTTCATGGAAGGGTACTTTTAATAGCTTTTTCAGTTTGCAGAATCTATAAAATGATCAAATCAACAAAGACTGTCATGCTTTTTCAGCATGAACAGATTTCTGTATTTCTTTTACTAAAGTTAACATTTGTTCTGTTTGTCTGATCAGTGTTTACTCAAATGCCGTTATACAAGCAGTATTTTTAATCCTGTGTTTGCTTGGTCACTTAATTCATCTTGTGTGTCTGCCTACCCCCAGCGATACGCCTCCTTCAAGTCCGGCATTGGCGAGCGCATTGAGAAGGGCGCCGCAACCTTCGAGGAGTGTGAAGACTACATCCGCAAGTGTGGCGAACCGCAGCAGCAGTCCAGCCGCTACGAACACTATGAGAATGTGTTCAACTACTACGTGTACCCGCCGCGGCAGTAGACATCTCTCCAACAACCTTCCGTCCTTCCTTACCCAACATATACACAAACACCGAGGCGCAGGTCTGAGTCGTCGGCTCGTTCTTCGACGTCTTATGACAATCTCGAAACTTTCAACCACACGATTTGACACGCTACCCGCTTACCACCTCGTCGTTTTCACCGTCGCCTGCCTCGTTGAGTACGTCATCGTCGTCCGCGTCATCGGCCACTACGTCAGAAGTAAAAACCAAGCTGCCTTACAGTGCAACAGATGAACGGTAAACAACGAGGTTGTGGAGAACTTATACGGTAGACATTTTGGTAAAACGCGCCTCAAATGTACCTCACACTATACATTGCTTTAAAAGCAAACTGATCATTTACTCCACCTGGCTAAAACATGGTAGAGAACTTTACACTAGACACTGACAAGCCTAGATGGCTTTCCTCGTATTGGTCACTCGTGTAACTTTACACCTAGTTGTTGGGTAACTTAAATCTATCGCGGCCTGGTTAATTGTACCTACATCCAAACACTGAAAACTTACCACTAGAATGAACATTCCTTACAGCTAGAAGTGGGCTTCATAATAGTCATTTACACAAATACCCACAACTGCAAGGGAACCTCATACGGGTCAAACGTACTTGTATAGGGGACCTCATACTGGTTACTCCTGCAGACATGTATCTGTAAGAAAACCTAATGCTAGTCACTTAGAACACATTTGAAACACCCATGCACTACACGTTATATACACCCATCTTCCATGAAAACTTACGTGTACACACACACACACACACACACACACTAGATAATACTCCAAGGTTGAAGGACGAGGTTTCAGTTATTGCCCCAAAGTATAACAGAACATAAAAATGAATAAGCATTAAAAAGTATATCGAATCGAAGTTCCTTGGCGGATTTTTTTATCACTATGAATTATTCTGGATCGAATCTTTACGTCTCCAACATCAGCATCCATGAAGAGAACCAAGATATTTCTTTATCACTGTTGACATTTCGTGTAGAAAAACACTAAAGAATATTTTTCTTTCTGAAACCAACTGGCCAAAATATCAAGACAACATAACTCAAGACAAAGATTTCCCCAGATAGCTGGCCAAGACAACATTAAAACTAAGGGTCTCCAAATTTGCTAGTAGACAATACAATGACGCAGCAAAGGCTCTTGAAAAATGGGATTTTTTTTCATCCTTATTAAGGCCAAAACACCAAGACAAACTTTTCAAGATCAAGATAGAAAATTTCAGTCAAGTGGCCAAAAGAAAGATCAAGACAGCACCAGTCCATTGCCTCACGTCAGGCAAATGCATTATCCAAGCTAGTTATTAATGGATTGTATGGGTTTCGGCATTTCCTCTGTTAATCCCTTATTTTATCCACCAATGCTTTAGTTGCTAATAAAAATTAAAATCCACTTTGTTTCTTCTTTGTGCTTTATTCTAATGATATATATGAAAGTGTGAACAGAAAAAAAGACAGAAGGGTCACTCTCCATCCTCCGTAAACACTAGCTCATAATGCAGACAGGAATAAAGTTTGGTTTCAGATGTCAAAGTCAGAATGCTTACGTCTTTACATATCATAAATAGTGCCAGTTTGCGACTTATCTGAGCCACACTCAGAGATACATCTAAACTGTTAATAATAAAAGATAAAAATATACAGTAAGAAACAACGCAGACGGACTGCACAATTTATACGAGTGGTCAGACAAATGCTGAGCTCATTACCTTAAAATCCTCGTCAGGGTGCGACCTAATTACGCTAGACTGCCTTCCTTACTATCAATGGAGCTACACCCCATTTATTCTTTCTCAACTAGTCTCGACTTTACCCTACACTGTAGCCTCTTTCATTGAATTTAAGAGGCAATGAAGGACAAGTTTTATTAAGACAACGTTTAGCTGTAAAGAGCTTTATCAAGTAATCTAAGAGCAACACGTAATCTGCAACAAAATCTGCAACACTTTCATTTATTCAACATTATCGGTAATACATTATTTATATCCTTTCTATTCCTCTTCTCCCACCTTCTGTTGGAGCGTTTACCTTATATTTTTCCATATACCGAAGCCTCCTCTGTTCCCACCACCTTGACCTCACACCTCTATTGGAGCCTTTCCTCATTCTCTGAATTAAAATTATAGGTACGCACATACAGCATTTGGGAAATGGAGGGGGGTATTAAGATTTGATCTGTAAGTCGGGAGAGTACTACAAATTACCCCGTTTCCCTTAGTGTCAGCACCAGGTCTCTATTTACCACAAGAATTCTGACATGATCGCTTTCTCTCTTTCATCAGTTTATCAGAACCATATTACGGGATGTAGAGAATATCAGAAAAAAAAAAAACATTTAGGGACAACACAATAAGTGTCAGGGGCCCAAGATTGTTCAACTGCCTCCCAGCATACATCAGGGGGATTACCAACAAGCCCCTGGCTGTCTTCAAGCAGGCACTGGACAGGCACCTCAAGTCGGTACCTAATCAGCCGGGCTGTGGTTCGTATGTTGGACTGCGTGCGACCAGCAGTAACAGCCTGGTTGATCAGGCTCTGGTCCAACAGGAGGCCTGGTCACAGACCGGGCCGCGGGGGCGTTGACCCCTGGAATTCTCTCCAGGTAGACTCCAGGAAAAAATACAATTGAACTATCTACTCCACAAAGTTGAACAACCATCAGCACTTTAATTCTGACAAAACATCTAACAAAATTTAAGAGCCAGTCTCTCACACAACCTCCCCAAATAATCTCTCATCAGATATCCTAAACACGGATCCAAACCTTTGCCTAGAAAGAATTAACTCTGTGGCACTTGAGGTATGTTCAAGGCACATTCCTTTAAGAAAAATTAAGAGAAGATGTAAACTAGAAAGAGACGCTCCCTATTCAGGCGACGAATCACAGCTGCTGATAGGGGTCAGTATATCTGAAATACGAAGGGAGGCACTGGTGAGAGAAATAGTAAACATCGAATTTAAGATTAAGGAATCATACAGGAGACTAGAAACTCAGGTGGAACTTAAAGCCATAAATAAAATTGAAAGGAACCCAAAATATTTATTTTCTTAGGCCAAATCTAAAGAAAAAAACATCCAGTATTGAACCCCTGCATAGACGAGAGGAACTTGCACAGATGACAGCGAAGAAATGATCGAGATACTAAATAATAATATCTATTTCTACAAGTACATGTACAAGATATACAGGCCTAGCTGACATTAATGACATACTAGTAAATAGAAAGCCGCTTGATATGCAGAGCATTTCGGGCAAATTAGGTCATTTTGTCCCAGGATGCGACGCACACCAGTCGACTAACACCCAGGTCTACCTGGAGAGAGTTCCAGGGGTCAACGCCCCTGCGGCCCGGTCTGTGACCAGGCCTCATGTTGGATCAGGGCCTGATCAACCAGGCTGTTACTGCTGGCCGCAAGCAGTCCAACGTACGAACCACAGCCTGGCTGGTCAGGTACCGACTTTAGGTGCCTGTCCAGTGCCTGCTTGAAGACAGCTAAGGGTTTATTGGTAATCCCCCTTATGTATGCTGGGAGGCAGTTGAACAGTCTTGGGCCCCTGACATTTATTGTGTTGTCTCAACGTGCTAGTGGCAACCCTGCTTTTCATTGGGGGGATGTTACATCGTCTGCCGAGTCTTTTGTTTTCGTAGGGAGTGACTCGTGTGCAAGTTTGGTACTAATCCCTCGAGAATTTTCCAAGTGTATATAATAATGTATCTCTCCCGCCTGCATTCTAGGGAGTACAGGTTTAGGAACTTCAAGCATTCCCAGTAATTGAGGTGGTTTATTGCAGTTATGCGTGCCGTGAAGGTTCTCTGCACATTTTCTAGGTCAGCAATTTTACCTGCCTTGAAAGGTGCAGTTAGTGTACAGCAATATTCCAGCCTAGATAGAACAAGCAACCTGAAAAGTGTCAACATGGGCTTGGCATCCCTGGTTTTGAAGGTTCTCATTATCCATCCCGTCATTTTTCTAGCAGATGCGATTGCTACAGTGTTATGGTCCTTGAAGGCGAGATCCTCTGACATGATCACTCCCAGGTCTTTGTAAAGGAACACGCCCATTGTTTCTACCTTCGCTGGGAATCGAACCCAGACCCGCGCCGTGTGAAGTAAGCTTTAGCCACCAGGGCACGGGGCACTGTAATATGACTGTTTAGTGAGCCGTTAACCAGAGTCTAAATTCTAAACGAATTTATGACCGAGACAACACTATAAACTCAATAAATGACAAGCCCATGCACTCCTGTTCATCAAGAATTGCAAGAAGCCCCTTTCACGTGCCTTCAGCATTCTATGGAGAGGGAGCATGGACACAGGGGTCATCACACAATCACTGAAAACAGACATAGCCCCACTTCACAAAGGTGGCAGTAAAACAATTGCAAAGAATTACAGACCAATAGAACTAACGTCCCATATCATAAAAATCTTTGAAAGGACTAAGAAGCAAGATCGCCACCCCACCTAGATACCCATCAGTTACACAACTCTGGGCAACAATGGTTTAGAGCAGGCCGCTCCTGCCTGTCCCAACTACTGGATCACTATCACAAGGTCTTAGATGCACTGGAGGACAAAGAAAATGCAGATGTAGTGCCAGGAGCTGAGTCTCGACCCCTGCAACCACAATTAGGTGAGTACAGAGATTTTGCGATAGCCTTCGACAAGTGCGACCATGGTGTAATAACGCACAAAATGCTTACATATGATTAACGGCCATATTTATTCTAATGTTACATACAGATACTGTACTTGTTACTTATAAATCAAATACAACCCAAAATACTAAAGACATGACACCCTATTAGGAGGTCCAACACTTTGTATATGCTTTTATCCTTGACAAATAATTTATTGCACACCGCATGGGTAATATTTAATAACTTTGCAAGTTCAGCAACACACTGTACAAGCAGAGAAAAAGACATCTCTAAAGTACATTAAGATTCTTAGGAAAATCAGTTTTGCCCACCTCACTCCGTGCCAGTGAGATACATTCCTTCAGGATCTCTGCCTTGATGAAAGAGACATGCGCAACACCTAGGTATCTTTACTGGAGAAACGTTTCGCCTATCAATCTAATTGAGAAACATGAGAAAGGTGACTTGTATAGTGTAAGTAGAGAGGTGTTATGAAGTAGATGGTCACAAGCATAGAAACGGGGTTTCTGGGATTATAAACCAAGTACCGTAATGTTTGGAAAGACGAAAGTGCCAGCGATATGTAATCCACCACAATATATGATTAAGGAATGAATAAGATCAGAATAACAGGACAATCTCTCTCATATTGGAAACACTGACAGAGCAAGAAGTAAAGCCAACTTCGTAGTTCTAGATCTTAACCATAAGACTAACCAGATTATTATTATTATTATAATCAAAAGAAGCGCTAAACCAAGACTAACCAGAAAAACTGGGATCTCTATGGAGGACTAGAAACAAAATATATCCCCTTTTCTACATCCCAAAGTATAAGCCAACCCTTTTACTCACCTTGTTCATAGTTACCGTGGCTTTGCACATTTAACTAGGCCCTTCCTTAATTAGATGGCAGTCCTTTGTAGACCATAAGGCCTACCAGAGTTCAGCCAACCGCTTCATACAGCAGACATTGGAGTCTCAAAGAAAGTTTTTTATTTTACACAGATCAATTTTAGAGGCTAAGAGCTGTTACCTTACCTCAGCTCATTTCAAATCCCAGCCCTAAATTGTACTACAAACCCCTGGGATGCGACCCACAAAAGTCTATTAACACCAAGGTCCCTACATACTCGTATGTGAAGAGGGGCAGCAGGTGTAAGAAAACCTGCCCATCTTACGTTGAGAAAAATACAAGTGTAGATCCGCACAGCAACACACGATACCCAACCCTTTGATAGTTCCACACTGACTGACACACTGCCTCGAGGGCTGCCACATTGAATTTTTAATTTAAAGCCAAACAATACTAAAACGGCTAGAGAAAGCCAAACAATTTTAAATATATTTTACATACTCAGATCACATGAGAAGCAGCAGATCCAGGTTATTACTATCCGATGTGATTTTTTTTTTTTTTAGCATTTCTGGAGATGTAGTGAAGTCTTTGCAACATTTGGTTGAAAAAAAATAGTTCTGTTCTGATTCTCACAATAGCATCAAGAAGATTCAGCTACATTCTGTTTCTTGCCTTCGTTTTAACGAAGGATACAAGAGAAAATGTCCTTTCAACTACAGCATTGTTGACAGAGGTTATTAGGAGAGTATTGGCAAAGCTGACGACCTCTAATCTCCCAAAGATTCTGCTATACCAGACGGACCCGCAGGGAGTGACATCTAAGAATCTGCTTATTTTGTTGGATGCACCATAGACATGTGGCTCCTCCTGCATGATAGAATGATGATAGGTGTCAATCTCCCTCAGTCACTAGTTAATGAATTTCAATCGAAGTTCTTTTTTGTATTATTGTTCTCAGTCTGCTAACCGAGAGCCCAAGATTGTAATCTACTTCCTCCTTGAAGGATATACCTTTGCCAATTCATCACTTTTATCATGCATCTGAAGACCAATGTGAGATGGAATTCACAGGTGTACTCTGACTCCACTATCCATAATTCTACCAGACATGCATTTGGTTTCTGACACAACCACGCCACAATTGATACTCATGGAGCTAAGATTATTATAATCAAATAGAAGCGCTAAACCACAGGGGTTATACAGCCATGGAGCTAAAAGCATTTATGATTTGTGCAAAATAAGTTTCACATTCTTATCTGGTTCAGCAAGTCGTAATTTGCCAAATTTAATAAACAAACTAGGATTCAATACACTAACTAGAGAATTCCTCTTCGGAATGCTTCAAAATTTAACTCGGGTGTATTGTAATGATTAGAAGGTTGAAATTGTTGTTGTTGTTGTGTATGTGCTAATTTGCCGCTTTCATTTAATAAATTGCGATATGGGTGTGTGATAACTTGGAAATGTCTGTTTTATATAAGTTTCAAGCTTTTAACTTTTAATTTTCCTATGTCACCTTAATTCTACACCATAGTTTTTTACGAAATTCCCTTTGATTATTATTCTAATCAAAACTCAGCACCAAAAATTCCCTTTGAACATTTAGATAAAATATCTTTATGCCTCACGAAAATTTCGTAAAATTAAGTTTAAGCCTTTATTTTTTAAATGCTGTACTTTAGCACATCCTTTATAGAACACTTCGGGAGTTTCACGATGTCAATAAGTTTTCCTGATATGAGAGCAAAATCTGCACTTGTACGTACCCTGCAACCATTATTTTTATCTACCTCCTCCCCCCCCAAAAAAAAAATAGTGCAATACTCTATGGAAATCGCTAGCCTAGTTTCGTCTGATTGGTCTCATTTATGAAATATTTGATTGAATTGAATACCAGGTCCTAGGCCTCTTGAGAATTATTATTATAATAAAAAAAGAAGCGCTAAACCAGGCCTCTTGAGAAAGTTGATCTACAGATTCTGTGCCTTTTGTTTATTATATACTGATAGGGAAGCCGTAAACCCACATGGGTCATATAGCACTTGGGGAATTGAGAATGGGAGGCAATCAGGTTTAATCAAGATTATTATAATCATGGGGAAGCGCTAAACCCGTAGGATTATACAGCGCCTGTGGGGGGAGGGGATGGAAGATATACAGGCTTAATTCAGGGAACTGGAGCACAGACCCAATTCCCTAGATCAAGAGCCCCTCACCAGCGCCAAGCAACCTCCCTTGAGGGGGGTTTGATCAAGAACCATACACCATCATAAAAGGATTGTATTGACCTATAACTCCTCACCTAGGTCTCTTGAGGAAGTCGAGTTGCAGTTCCTGTGTCTCTTAATGGTTTTGATGTACAGCTACTAGACTTTTTATATATGTTGACATACATGCTTATGGGAGATTCTAAAGAAAAGTTGCAAAGGTTAGTGGACGAGTTTGGGAGGATGTGTAAAGGTAGAAAGTTGAAAGTGAACATAGATAAGAGTAAGGTGATGAGGGTATCAAACGATTTAAATAAAGAAAAATTGGATATCACATTGGAGAGAGGGATTATGGAAGAAGTAAATGTTTTCAGATATTTGGGAGTTGACGTGTCAGCGGATGGGTTTATGAAGGATGAGGTTAACCATAGAATTGATGAAGGTGGTGCGTTGAGGTATCTGTGGAGACAAAAAACGTTGTCCATGGAGGCAAAGAAGGGAATGTACGAACGTATAGTGGTACCAACACTCTTATATGGGTGTGAAGCATGGGTTGCAAATGCTGCAGCGAGGAGGAGGCTGGAGGCAGTGATGTCCTGTCTAAGGGCAATGTGTGGTGTAAATACACTGTATTATGCAGAAAATTCGGAATGTGGAAATTAGGAGAAGGTGTGGAGTTACTAAAAGTATTTGTCAGAGGGCTGAAGAGGGGTTGTTGAGGTGGTTTGGTCATTTAGAGAGAATGGATCAAAGTAGAATGACTTGGAGAGAGTATAAATCTGTTGGGGAAGGAAGGTGGGGTAGGGGTCGTCCTAGAAAAGGTTGGAGGGAAGGGGTAAAGGAGGTATTGTGGGCGAGGGGCTTGGACTTCCAGCAAGCATGTGTGAGCGTGTTAGATAGGAGTGAATGGAGATGAATGGTTTTTGGGACATGACGAGCTGTTGGAGTGTGAGCAGGGTAACATTTTGTGAAGGGATTCAGGGAAACCAGTTAATTGATTTAGTTGGACTTGAGTCCTGGAAATGGGAAGTACAATGCCTACACTTTAAAGGAGGGGTCTGGGATAGTGACAGCTGGGAGGGACTATTCTCAGCTGTCGTATCTGAGCACCTCTGCAAAGACAGTGATTATGTATGAGTGTGGTGAAAGTGTTGAATGATGATGAAAGTATTTTCTTTTTGGGGATTTTCTTTCGTTTTGGGTCACCCTGCCTTGGTGGGAGACGGCCAACTTGTTGAAAAAAAAAAAAAAATACCTCAATGAAAGAAAATGGAACCCAAAAAGAATTCTTCTTAGGGTTATGGTTAGGCAGTGATCAAGAAAGGTCACGAACAGCATCTGAAGTAGTAATCATCTTGTTGGCAGACCAAAATGCATTTTGCCCAGTATTTAAAGGATTACTTGCAAATCACTGCTGCAGAGGGAAAAACTGAAGCCATGGTCGAGGATGGTGTAGAGAAATCATTTATTATGTCTATAAATAACAGCATTAAAAAATCTCTCCATATTCTTACCTATCATAATACAATAAGGGAAAGCACGAAACACACAGCCTCAGGGATAAGTGATTGACCAAAAGAGGGATTGGTGGAAGCCATAGTACCAACAGGGTGCCCACCCTTCAGTGTTTACTTGGCCTTGGCTAAGTATTACGCAGACAGTTGTAAAGCCATGTTCTACACCACCCGCTGAGCACTTTACATGGAGGCCCACTATTCACAAAATGAATCATGAATAAAAACCCAGGAACCAAGAGTCAGCAGTGATAATACAGGTGCATTAAGGTGCAGCTAACCACCAAGCAGAGGAGTGATGAAACACCATCCGACTGATTCAGCACTAAACCTCTTATTTTTACCTCTAACTCTTCAGTTATGTTATTCACTGAGGAGCCATCACCACAGACTCAACTTCCAGGCATGCAGAAACAAGGAGTATACATATATGAGTGCCCATGCATGATAAATGAACAGGGCTTCAGGGTTGGAATAATTTGTTGTACAGTACAACAGTTCTCTGGTTAATTATTGTACATGCTTTCAGGAAGGGAGCAAGGGGCTAGTAACCCCTTCTCCTGTATAAATTACTAAATGTAAAAAGAAGAAAAGCTTTATAAGGTTTTCTTCTTTTTTGAGTCCCTCTGCCTCTGTGAGAGACAACCTGTATGTTAAAAAAAAAATGCTTTCAGGAATATTGAATAACTGAAAATAAATAAAATTTATTTTAATGCTCTTTCAACAAATACAGCATAAAAACTGAAATTAGGAATGGAATGTTAGCATTGGTTCAATAAATTATTATAAAATTACCACTCTCCTCTCAAGCATAAATTCACATACATGTATTAGATTTCCTATCTACCTTTGATTAGCCTTGCATGTCAAATTTACTCTGTATAATGATTCTGTTTTATATATTATGCCTAAAAAATGCAAGTCATCACTAATACATATTTTTGCATGCCAAGCCACCTTAACATTAGTAAATGCCTGGTCAACAATAAACTACCAGAAGCATGAAGAAATATTTTATGGGTCAAAGCTTTTATCACAAGCTATTTATCAATCCTTCTGAGTCATGGTTGTTCAGCTGTAATGTTACCCATTTAAAGTTCAGTTTAATATGAAAGTTGCTGCCAACAATAACCGAGACCCAATGTAACAAGCTGTATGTTCCAGCATCAAGGAACAACACATGAAGTCTGGGAAAACTTGCCAATGAATATACAGGCTAACCATTATCCCCCTGAACATGATCCTTCAACTAACATGCATTCATGTCACCAAATATTACTGGGTACAAAGATCACAGGAGGCAAGACACTTGCCAACTGTCTGACTATTCTATTTTTGACTATGTAATATTAATGCTAGATAGATACCATTATTTTTTCTATCAACAGAAAAATGCAGGAAGCTTCGTAATATTACTTAACAAACATCTTTCTCTTTCAACACGTCGGCCATATAGTAACTAAATTTCAGCAAGATGAGCTTCGTTTTACATATTTGATGGCAGTCTAACTAACATTCCAACTAAACCAATAATTTACAGCAAATTCATTCTACATACTAAATTTTTTTATAATAAACATTTATAAAAAATCCACTAAAATAGAAGCTACAGTATGGGGCAGTAAAATCATATATTTCAGACTGCTGAATATCTTATCCAATCATTAATTAACCCTTTAAGTGGCTGTCATGTTGATCTATGTTATTGATGCCAGGATCCCTCAAATAGATTTACGCAAAAATTCTAGTGGCTTCAAATTTGGTGCGAGAGACCTGATAAGCCTACGTATGAAAGAACAGGTCTGTGCAGTATAGAAAAAAAAAAAAATTAGGGCCTCTGCAGTTGTACTGTGAACTGAACAAATTTTATTCCCCAGTGACAGCTCCAACAATGAGAATTATGGAACCATTGATGAGTTCTTTGGTTTTGAACATATAGTGACCAAAAGTGACACTCAGGACGCTGGAAATATCGCTGCCAGATGATCACTGAATACCTTTTTGTTTAAAGTTTGGTGATCACTTCCTAACGACACTTCCTGCTACAGAAAAGAAGAAATAGGCTCAGAGGAGATGCTATGTCTCTGCACAAAAGACACCACCAAAGCTGAGAGAGAGTTGCTGCGTATGGAGTCATGTTTCAAGGACTTCTACAGACTGCAACAGTTCTGGGAACATGACCAATGCTTGTATGTGTGTACATAAATGTTAGAACAGTAGTAGTGTGAAACATGTGTAACTGTGTCTGTGTATGTTGTTGTGTAAACATGTTTTGTAAACAATTTACAGATGACACTATTAGTGCAGGTATTGTGTTGCATGCAACAGGTAAGTGTATGTACATTGTACATGATATGGGTCTCATGGGCCACAAAAATTACTGGAAAAATGTAAAAAATTAGAAAATCTCAGAGAAAATACAAAATAATAAAACCGAAAAATGTTAAGTGCGCAGCACTTTATCTCGGCATATACTGACAATTTTTTTTTCTGTTTTATTACCACCACAAAAATGTACTCGTTAAATTGATAAGAAAAATAATTTTTTTTAAATGTGGACAATGAGAGCAATTTTAATTTTTTGGCTTTGGACAGTAAAAGGGTTAACAAGTCTCCAAGTCACAATTCCTACAAAACTGTATGTGCACATACTATTTAAATTACTATAATAATAATATAATCAAATTAAGTGCCAAACCCACAAGGGTCATAGAGTGCTACAGGTAGTGATGTGTGAAAAGATGAATATGAAAAGGTTGGCTGAGTCTAGTAAATGACCTCGGATGATTCTGTCAGGAAAAACTGTCACCATCAGGGGATTTAGAACCATCAGTGTACACTGCAATAGCACGAGACTGAGAATGGAAATGATTAAGAAAGAACATAAGAAAGGAGGAACACTGCAGCAGGCCTGTTGGCCCATACTAGGCACGTGCTTTACAATCCATCCCACTAACAGAATATTTGCTCAACCTAATTTTCAATGCTATCCACGAAAAAAGCTTTGATAATTCTATTTACTCATGTGCGAGTCCCACTCAAATCCAACCCCTCTCACTCATGAATTTATCCAACCTAAATTTGAAACTACCCAAGGTCCTAGCTTCAATAACCCTACTAGCCAGACTGCTCCACTCATCAACTACCCTATTTCCAAACCAATACTTTCCTATATCCTTTCTAAATTTAAACTTATCTAACTTAAATCCATTATTGCGGGTTCTCTCTTGGAGAGATATCCTCAAGACCTTATTTATATCCCCTTTGTTAATACCCATTTTCCACTTGTATACCTCGATCATGTCTCCCCTCATTCTTCATCTTACAATGAGTGTTAAGAACATAAGAACATAAGAAAGGAGGAACACTGCAGCAGGCCTACTGGCCCATGCGAGGCAGGTCCAAATCTCCCACCGACTTAAGCCAATGCCCCGACCCATCCAGGTCAGGTTACATTCACTAAGGAAGGAGCACGGCATCTGACCTAGTAGCACAAACTAGTCAGGTCCAACTCACACCCACCCGCACCCACTCATATATTTATCCAGCCTATTTTTAAAACTACACAACGTTTTAGCCTCTATAACTGTACTCGGGAGTTTGTTCCACTCATCGACAACTCTATTACCAAACCAATGCTTTCCTATATCCTTCCTGAATCTGAATTTATCCAACTTAAAGCCATTGCTGCAGTCCTGTCAATACTAGATATTTTTAGCACGCTATTACATCACCTTATTTATTCCTGTTTTCATTTATACACCTCAATCATATCCCCCTAATTCTACGCCTTTCTAGAGTGCAGATTCAGGCCTCAGTCTATCCTCATAGGAAGATTTCTGATACATGGAATCAACTTAGTCATCCTCCTTTGCGTTCCAGAGCATTTATATCCATTCTGTATACGGTGACCAAAACTGTCAGCATAATCTAGATGAGGCCTCACAAGGATATATAGAGTTGAAGAACAACCTGAGGACTCCTATTATTTATGCTTCTTGATATGAAGCCAAGGATTCTGTGCTTATTGGAACACTTATGCACTCTGTCTTGGTTTTAGATTACTTAACCAGAACTCCTAAATCCTTTTCGCAATCAGTAGTATTAAGATCTATATTATTTAGTTTATATGTGGCAAGTGAGCCTTCACACATGGAAATAAGGAAGAGCCAGCATGAATAGTCGGGACTTTCTAAGGAGGGAGGGGAAAGTAAGATGCAAAGTGAACCTAGAAGGGAGGTAAATTAATGGAAACCAAGAGAGAGTGAACATAGCGATGAAAGGGGCAGAGTAAATTAGGGTGGCAATTAAACAGAGAAGCCTTTATAATGTCCTTTACAGTCCCATATGGGAAGAATCGTGAATTTCGTGAGAACAGACAAAAATAACAAAGACAATTGGTATTGTGCCAATCTTGCTAAGATGGTATGTTCATTCTGCATATAGGCTCACAATTGGAGAATGAACAGAAAGTCCAGACACAAACATAACCCATTATGACAAATAGGAAAGGCTGAAGAATATAGGTGGTCACTGTAGCTTAGTTAAATAAGATTAGGATGGAATGAAGGTGAAGAAGGAAGTGTTTATCAGCCCCATCAAGAAAGGTGGGCTAGAGTTTTAAGGAGGTTGAGGCAGCCATGATAAGCAGTTTTCGAGGTTATAAGAGGCTTCCTGGAAAGTCAGCAATCAAACGGAAGACTAACAAATTTAGCTGTACGTATCCTGTTCAGAGATATGGGAACTATACAGGTACTGAACTGTTTGAGGGACAACAGGACATCTTCTGAAAGTAAACTAATGAATTTTAAGAACAGAAAATTTAAACTCATGAGAGGTGACAAAGAGGAAGCACAATCAATAGCATTCTAGAGATTATTACAAGGTGACAGTGCCTGCACAAGCTACAGCAAAATTGTTGACCAAGAGACGACCAAATATTTTAAGGAAGAACAGAGGTAAGGTCTTTAATAGCAAGCAGGAAGAGGGTAGTGCTAAGAACACAGCCTTGAGGGACACCTTCAACCTGCGTGAAGTCAGCAGAATAGCAGTTATTAACCTGGACAGACAAGTGCCTCTCTGACAAGAAATCACTAAGGAAAACTAAATTACCATAGCATGCCTGTTAAAACCTAGACCTAAGCAGATTTCACTGGTACAGAGATGTTCCAGGATACTTTTTTCTATCTGTTAATATATCTCTTATGAGAAAAATCTTTCATAATTTGATTTATTCATCTTTTTCTTTTAGGGAGGAGGGTTACCAGGATACCTAAAGCAAATTTCAATATGGTCCATTCCATGAAGTAATCACATTGAGCATTTATGGTATTGATTTGGTGGTTACTTATAAGTTAAATTTCATGTTTTTACATGTTTTTGCTACTGAAAACAAACATTGTGTTCTTTTGTACAAAATCAAATCATTTGAACAAACTTAAACCTGCACCTTAAATGATGATGTGTAACAACAGCATTTGCTTTAATCATTTCAGTGGCTCTCGAAAAGATTTTATCAGTTTAATGGGCGTTGAAAAAGGTTTGAAACAATGTTTCAACTTGACACTTATTAGGGAAACAACCTAAAATTAATATTTACAGAAGCATTCACAATTTGTTCAGTCAGTAATCTTCATGTAGGCCATGGGTTCAAAGGTAACAATTAATCACAGTGTACCAGTGAAAATATTTAAAACATAAAAACAGCTTCCTTTCATACAACAAATGTATTTCAAATTTTAATCAGAAATTTAAGAAAAATGAAAACACACATTAACCCTTTCAGGGTCCAGAGGTCAAATTTCAGAGGGTGCACCAGTGTCCAAGAATATTCAAAAAAAGAATTTCTTATTTTTTCTTATGAAATGGTAGAGAATCTTTTTCTGAAGGTAATAAAACAAAAAGTACGAAATTTGATTGAAAATTGATGAAATTATCCTCTCGCGAATTTTGATGCGTCAGCATTATTTACGCATTGGCGATTTTGCCGACTTTGACTCCCATTTTAGGCCAATTACATTATTCTAGTCGACTAAATTCTTAGCTACTTCACTAGTATTACTTCTATTCTATCAATCGAGCACAAGAAATCGCCCAGTCAACTGTTGCAACTACAAAATAAAGTGATTGGAAATTCGTAATTTAGCCAATTTAACTCAAAGTTCAAAATATTGCAATTTCAAAATAGGGTGCAGAATAAACAATGCAGGCATTCCAGGCACTAAACTAACATTTCCTTTGTTCATTAGTTACGTTTTCAGTCTTTACAAATGAATTCCATTTTTATTTTTTATTCACATAATGAATTTTTATTCAAACCAAAAAATGAAAGATTTACTGTTATGCAATATTGTAATAATTGTACAAATAATATCACCACATTTGTGAACGTATATTAGACCCACCAGCTGGCGCGTATTAGACGTGAGGTCATTTGTTTACTCTTGAACATCGGCAAAAATTTAACATTTTCGCCTCTTTGAGCTCAGTTTCAAGCCATTTCCAGGACTAAAACCAATCAAAATCATCTCTATATATGTAATATATCTTCCATTCTATCAAATGTGACCAAGAAATTGCAAATACAACTATAAAAAGTATATGAAAAAACACTGCAGTCACTGTTTTAATTGAAAATTATGGTTTCAGTTTTTTTTTCTCATTATGCACTGTGTACTGCAGGATTTGTTTTATGTGGTGCACACTTACCACATAGATGTATTCTCTCATATCAAGGCCCAAATTTACTGCTCACAGCTTATCTGAGTGAGCTGAGCTCATGACGTAGAACTACAGTTTGGACCCTGAACTCAAAGCCGTATAACTACGGCATGGACCCTGAAAGGGTTAAATAATGAATACATGTGAATGTTTCCTTCTTTTTATGTCGCTCAACCTTGGTGGGAAACAATTAGTGGTGAGGAAAAAAAAGGGGGTTATGTGATAAACCCTCAATTACCTCTCAAGGAGTTCCACATTAACACCAAGAACAACTGAATTTGCAAGTTTTACATATGTGCATACAATATTTCTCCATTATCAAAAGATATATGAATCACATTTAAAAATCACATTAATCTATCTTGCAAAGGGTATTTAATCATAATAAATTCATCCTAAAGATATCATTTAAGATTTAGTGTACTTCTGTTTTTTCCAACTCAAAGTCTCTCTTATTTTTATTACAAAATTTAAAATCAATATGATTTCAACAACTGTTAATGCAGTACATTTGGTTTTTGTTACTTTTGATTCTAACTCTTACTTCAAATCTAAACTGAACATTTATAAACTATTATTATTATTTTAAATACTGTATAAGTAAATTTATCATTTTTTTTATAAATCTCCAATAAAATTATCAGTTATTATATGGGGAAGTGGAATAGAATTCTTCCTCCGTAAGCCATGTGTGTCGTAAGAGGCGACTAAAATGCCGTGAGCAAGGGGCTAGTAACCCCTTTTCCTGCATATATTACTAAATGTAAAAGGAGAAACTTTCGTTTTTCCTTTTGGGCCACCCCGCTTCGGTGGGAAACGGCCGACGTGTTGAAAGAAAAGAAAAATACATTTTGCCCTAGGTAGTATGTTGGTAGACAGCAACTGCCCAGGGAGGTACTACCGTCCTGCCAAGTGAATGCAAAACGAAAGCCTGTAATTGTTTTACATGATGGTAGGATTGTTGGTGTCTTTTCTCTGTCTCATAAACATGCAAGATTTCAGGTACATCTTGCTACTTCTACTTACACTTAGGTCACACTACACATAAATGTACAAGCATATATATGCACAGCCCTCTGGGTTTTCTTCTATCTTCTTACTAGTTCTTGTTCTCATTTATTTCCTCTTATCTCAATGGGGAAGTGGAACAGAATTCTTCCTCTGTAAGCCATACGTGTCATAAGGGGCGACTAAAATGCCAGGAGCAAGGTGCTAGTAACCCCTTCTCCTGTAAACATTACTAAAGTTAAAAAGATAAACTTTTGTTTTTCTTTTTGGGCCACCCTACCTTGGTGGGATATGGCTGGTTTGTCAAAAGAGAGAAGAAATATATTTTGCATAAGCTATTAAATTCATAGCTTTCTTATACGTACTGTAATTCATATGTTAACAGATATACATAAATAACTTTAATTATAGTTTTAGGAACTACCACAAGCTAATGCAGTGAATATTCATTAAGGACTAGGGAAAAATAGTGATCTTGAACCAGCATATCATACCATTTACCTCTAACCAGGGAATAAAAAATTACACAAAATCATGTAAAAAAAACTCAATCATTTTACAAAAATAATACACTGTAAAAAAAAAGTTAGAACAGCTAAACAAAAATGCTTGGCATTGCCAGTGCCAAAAATGTTTGTGAATCAGTCACAGGTATGGATTCTTTTCATCAGGACTATACTGTAAACGGTTTCTTACAGAGCCTTCACAACAGATTGCCGTAACAGTGAAATGACAGTTTTAGGGTCTTCAGCGTTTACAACAGCACTTCCAGACACAATCATGTTTGCACCAGCCTGAAAACCATTAAAAAAATACATTATTTTAAAATTCTTCAGACTTGGAAAGATTCAGTATTTCATTACATTAAAACATGCTTCAAGATAAACTGAAAGAATTAATGAGGAATTATTTGGTTGAGTATGGGAGGAATAGTATATAGCAAAGTTACAATACAATAGTGAGAAATACAAATATCACAGGGTAAAATACAAGAGGAACATATGGTCTCAATAGGGGCAAGGTTATATGGCTCAGGTTTTTAAAATGACAACAATAGTTTAGTCTCTATGGGGAAGTGGAACAGAATTCTTCCTCCGTAAGCTATGCGTGTCGTAAGAGGCGACTAACATGCCGGGAGCAAGGGGCTAGTGACTCCTTTTCCTGTATACGTACATTACTAAAGTTAAAAAGAGAAACTTTCGTTTTTCTTTTTGGGCCTCCCTGCCTCGGTGGGATATGGCCTGTTTGTTGAAAGAAGAACAATAGTTTAGCAAGTGTTGGAAAAAAAAAAAAAAGGTATTCACTGCATTTATTAATTAAAAAAAGTTTTATGATGGAGTTAATTAAAACAGGCTGTGGTATGCTTAGAGCGCAAAAAGTGACAGAAAATTATTTGAAACAGCAATGAGATTCCTTAAGCTTGGAATTAAAATTAACATGAGACAAAGAAGTGCTTTAGTCACCATGGTTGTTAAATAAAAAAAGTAGATAATTCTTTTTATTTTCAAACAGGACATTTTCCTGAGATGCATTCTCAGGCATTTCTGTTTGCTTTGTTCAAAATTCTATCACAGTAATTCATTGTACAATATACTATTGTAAAAATGGCAAGCAGACAACTTCAGGAGTAAAAGAAGTACTAAAATAAAATATAATTAGTTCAGTATTTTGAGGAAAGCAGAAATATGGCATTAAAAATCAGAAAAAGGAGCCTCAGTAAAGTGGATTAGTGAGAAGCATGGGAGTTAGCATCTTTACAAAATATAATCTACAGAAGCATAACGATACATTTTAGCATATGCCAAAATATATAGAAGTATACAGTATAAAAACCTTACTTCAAGCTAAGTAAATAAAACACCTGAAGGAAACTGTTTACTTTAAGCAATGTAAATAGATGTGCAGTACTTAAGTGTCTTGACCCAAGTTGTTGCAAGGAAAAAAAAAAAAAAAAACAGGAAGCAAGACATTCATTCAAGAAATTTATGTCAGAAAAGATTGAATGGAACTGTGAATCAGATCTGATTCTGGAGTGCTAGAATAAATACAGTATCACAATGTATTAAAGATATTAACCATTAAACTGTTAACAACATTACTAATCCTGCCTCGGTGAGATACGGCCGGTGCATTGAAAGAAGAACATTACTAGTATGACGGGATAAAACTGTGGACAGTGTATTAGTACAAGTAATTTCCATGCCTTCAGGTATGGCTAAATTGTTTGGGTCACCTTCCACCTCCTCACACCTATGAAAAATTAATGGAGTCTTTTATAGCCAAATCCAGCGATAGAGCAGATGCCAAATTCTAGAGAAAACAAGAGAATCTGTTTCTGCCTACACTGAATTACACTGACACAATCTGATTTCAGCCAAGCAAGCACTCATAATACATTCACACAATCCACAATGCCTGCCACAACTACATCAGTTGCTGCCAAAACCTATCCAAACACCTGAGTAACTATGATAACTACCTCACCCACTTTCACACAGGATTCAAGTGATTATTTTTTATTTTACAAGAGGAGTGGCTTTATGTACAGTATAGAGAGCCTCGAACATTTCATCTATTAAGTATAAGCATATCTTTAAATAATACAAACTGTGAAGGCTGGAAAATCTACACACGACAGCAATTTGATTATTACATATATGAACACTGTTACTGGTATGTACTTGTATAAACTTAAAAACAATCATTAAACCTTTCAGGGTCATGACCCATACTCTCAAACTTGTGGTTATAGGAGGGTGGGTGCAGGAGGAAAGAGGAGTGAGTGGTGGAATGAAGAAGTAAAGGGTGTGATAAAAGAGAAAAAGGTAGCTTATGAGAGGTTTTTACAAAACAGAAGTGTTAGTAGAAGAGCAGAGTATATGGAGAGTAAAAGAAAGGTGAAGAGAGTGGTGAGAGAGTGCAAAAGAAGAGCGGATGAAAGAATGGGAGAGGATCTGTCAAGAAATTTTGCTGAAAACAAGAAAAAATTTTGGAGTGAGATAAACAAGGTAAGAAAGCCTAGGGAACGAATGGATTTGTCAGTTAAAAACAGAGTAGGGGAGTTAGTAGATGGGGAGCTGGAGGTATTGGGTAGATGGCGGGAATATTTTGAGGAACTTTTAAATGTCGATGAAAAGAGGGAGGCGATAATTTCATGTACTGGCCAGGGAGGTACAACATCGTTTAGGAGTGAAGAAGAGCAGGATGTGAGTGTGGGGAGGTGCGTGAGGCATTACGTAGAATGAAAGGGGGTAAAGCAGCTGGAATTGACGGAATCATGACAGAAATGTTAAAAGCAGGGGGGATATAGTGCTGGAGTGGTTGGTATTTTTGTTTAATAAATGTATGAAAGAGGGGAAGGTACCTAGGGATTGGCAGAGAGCATGTATAGTTCCTTTATATAAAGGGAAGGGGGATAAAAGAGAGTGTAAAAATTATAGGGGAATAAGTTTACTGAGTATACCAGGTAAAGTGTATGGCAGGGTTATTATTGAAAGAATTAGAGGTAAGACAGAGAGTAGGATTGCAGATGAGCAAGGAGGCTTTAGAGTGGGTAGGGATGTGTAGATCAAGTGTTTACAGTGAAGCATATATGTGAACAGTATTTAGATAAAGGTAGAGAAGTTTTTATTGCATTTATGGATTTAGAAAAGGCATATGATAGAGTGGATAGGGGAGCAATGTGGCAAATGTTGCAAGTGTATGGAATAGGTAGTAAGTTACTGAAGGCTGTAAAGAGTTTTTATGAGGATAGTGAGGCTCAGGTTAGGGTGTGTAGGAGAGAGGGAGATTACTTCCCGGTAAAAGTAGGTCTTAGACAGGGTTGTGTAATGTCACCATGGTTGTTTAATATATTTATAGATGGGGTTGTAAAAGAAGTAAATGCTGGGGTGTTGGGGAGAGGGGTGGGATTAAATTATGGAGAATTAAATGCAAAATGGGAGTTGACACAGTTACTTTTTGCTGATGATACTGTGCTTATGGGAGATTCTAAAGAAAAGTTGCAAAGGTTAGTGGACGAGTTTGGGAGAGTGTGTAAAGGTAGAAAGTTAAAAGTGAACATAGATAAGAGTAAGGTGATGAGGGTATCAAACGATTTAAATAAAGAAAAATTGGATATCACATTGGAGAGAGGGATTATGGAAGAAGTAAATGTTTTCAGATATTTGGGAGTTGATGTGTCAGCAGATGGGTTTATGAAGGATGAGGTTAACCATAGAATTGATGAAGGAAAAAGGTGAGTGGTGCATTGAGGTATCTGTGGAGACAAAAACGTTATCCATGGAGGCAAAGAAGGGAATGTACGAAAGTATAGTGGTACCAACACTCTTATATGGGTGTGAAGCATGGGTTGCAAATGCTGCAGCGAGGAGGAGGCTGGAGGCAGTGGAGATGTCCTGTCTAAGGGCAATGTGTGGTGTAAATATTATGCAGAAAATTCGAATGTGGAAATTAGGAGAAGGTGTGGAGTTACTAAAAGTATTTGTCAGAGGGCTGAAGAGGGGTTGTTGAGGTGGTTTGGTCATTTAGAGAGAATGGATCAAAGTAGAATGACTTGGAGAGCGTATAAATCTGTAGGGGAAGGAAGGCGGGGTAGGGGTCGTCCTAGAAAAGGTTGGAGGGAAGGGGTAAAGGAGGTTTTGTGGGCGAGGGGCTTGGACTTCCAGCAAGCATGTGTGAGCGTGTTAGATAGGAGTGAATGGAGACGAATGGTTTTTGGGACATGACGATCTGTTGGAGTGTGAGCAGGGTAACATTGTGTGAAGGGATTCAGGGAAACCAGTTAATTGATTTAGTTGGACTTGAGTCCTGAAATGGGAAGTACAATGCCTGCACTTTAAAGGAGGGTCTGAGATAGTGACAGCTGGGAGGGACTTTTCTCAGCTGTAGTATCTGAGCTCCTCTGCAAAGACAGTGATTATGTATGAGTGTGGTGAAAGTGTTGAATGATGATGAAAGTTTTTTCTTTTGGGGATTTTCTTTCTTTTGGGTCACCCTGCCTCGGTGGGAGACGGCCGACTTGTTGAAAAAAAAAAAAAAAAAAAAAAAAAGATGGGGTTGTAAAAGAAGTAAATGCTAGGGTGTTGGGGAGAGGGGTGGGATTAAATTATGGGGAATTAAATGCAAAATGGGAGTTGACACAGTTACTTTTTGCTGATGATACTGTGCTTATGGGAGATTCTAAAGAAAAGTTGCAAAGGTTAGTGGACAGTTTGGGAGAGTGTGTAAAGGTAGAAAGTTAAAAGTGAACATAGATAAGAGTAAGGTGATGAGGGTATCAAACGATTTAAATAAAGAAAAATTGGATATCACATTGGAGAGAGGGATTATGGAAGAAGTAAATGTTTTCAGATATTTGGGAGTTGATGTGTCAGCAGATGGGTTTATGAAAGATGAGGTTAACCATAGAATTGATGAAGGAAAAAAGGTGAGTGGTGCATTGAGGTATCTGTGGAGACAAAAACGTTATCCATGGAGGCAAAGAAGGGAATGTACGAAAGTATAGTGGTACCAACACTCTTATATGGGTGTGAAGCATGGGTTGCAAATGCTGCAGCGAGGAGGAGGCTGGAGGCAGTGGAGATGTCCTGTCTAAGGGCAATGTGTGGTGTAAATATTATGCAGAAAATTCGAATGTGGAAATTAGGAGAAGGTGTGGAGTTACTAAAAGTATTTGTCAGAGGGCTGAAGAGGGGTTGTTGAGGTGGTTTGGTCATTTAGTGAGAATGGATCAAAGTAGAATGACTTGGAGAGCGTATAAATCTGTAGGGGAAGGAAGGCGGGGTAGGGGTCGTCCTAGAAAAGGTTGGAGGGAAGGGGTAAAGGAGGTTTTGTGGGCGAGGGGCTTGGACTTCCAGCAAGCATGTGTGAGCGTGTTAGATAGGAGTGAATGGAGACGAATGGTTTTGGGACATGACGATCTGTTGGAGTGTGAGCAGGGTAACATTGTGTGAAGGGATTCAGGGAAACCAGTTAATTGATTTAGTTGGACTTGAGTCCTGGAAATGGGAAGTACAATGCCTGCACTTTAAAGGAGGGGTCTGAGATAGTGACAGCTGGGAGGGACTTTTCTCAGCTGTAGTATCTGAGCTCCTCTGCAAAGACAGTGATTATGTATGAGTGTGGTGAAAGTGTTGAATGATGATGAAAGTTTTTTCTTTTTGGGGATTTTCTTTCTTTTTGAGTCACCCTGCCTCGGTGGGAGACGGCCGACTTGTTGAAAAAAAAAAAAAAATAAAATAAATAAATAAAATAAACAAATAAATAAATGTTATTTTTTTCTGATGAAATGGTAGAGAATTTTTTTATGAAGGTGGTAAAACAAAAAGTACAAAATTTTATGGAAAACTGACAAAATTACACTTTCACAAATTTTGCTATGTCAGCGATATTTACACATCAGCAATTTTGTCCACTTTGCGTCCAATTTTGGCCAATTCCAGTGTTCCAGTTGACCAAATTCTAAGCTATTTCGCAAGTATGTCTTCCATTCTATCTACTGAGTACAAGAAACTGCCCATTCAGCTATTTAAACTACCCAATAAAGTGATCAGAAATTGGTAATTTGGCCAATTTCACACAAAATTCAAGAAATGCCAATTTCAAAATAGGGTCCAGAATAAACAATGCAGACATTCATAGCACTAAAATAACATTTTCTCTGCTCATTAGTCACATCTCCAGGCCCCTCTTATATTACGCTCACTTTTCATTTTGAATTTTTATTCACACAAAAAGATTTACTTTTATGCAGACTACTGCATTATTGTAATAATTGTATCAATAATATCAGTGCATTCCTAAATGCGTATTAGACTGGCCAGTTGGATGTGTATTGGTTAAGTGACGTCATTTGTGCACTCTGAAACATGGGCAAAAATCGAACATTTCTGGTAATTTGAGATCAATTTCAAGCTACTTTCAGTCCTGAAACAAATCAAAATCATCTCCATTTCGATTCTATCAAATGAGACCAAGAAACAGCACTGCGTGCTGCAGGATTTTTTATATGGTACACACTTATCGCATAGACCTATTCTCTCATATCTAGGCCCAAATTTACTGCTCACAGCTTATCTGAGTGAGGTGAGCTCATGATGTTGTACTATGGGTCCGACACTGGCTTCAAAGCCATAATACAATGGGACCAACCCTGAAAGGGTTAATAAAAAACTAGGAAAAATAGTGATCTTGAACTGGCACCTCATATTTTTACACACCATGTGGCTCATTCAGCACAAGGACTCGTGAAGACTCAATTCTCCATCAGTTAATTGTGAGCCAATCTTCGATCTGCTAGGCTGTTGATGATCTACATTTTTAAAGATATGGACATAGACAACATACCATACAGAAAAACTTGGACATGAATAATGACTGATACTGATACAATCTAACTTTTGGAAATCTACATACTACATACATACCTGTAAAAGTTTTACAAAAGGTGAGACTACCCAAATTAAAAAGTAAACATACCTGAGCACAAGCATCAATAGTCGCAGGTCCAACACCTCCATCTACTTCTATATCCATGTCAGGAAACTTCTGTCGAAGATATTTAACTTTTGCCATCATATCACTCATAAATTTCTGCCCTCCGAAGCCAGGCTCTACTGTCATCACAAGGATCATGTCAGCCAAGTCAGCGTAAGGCACTACTGCATCTACCGATGTGCCTGGTTTAATTCCTATGCCAACCTGTTAAAACAATGTTATTAAAGATAAAAGACAAATTTACATATGTAAAAATTTAATATACAGTATCACAGATTAAAACCAATTATTTATTAACCCTTTCATTGTCCAGACCCCCAAAATTAATGTTGCACTCAGTTTCCACATTTTAAAAAAAAATCTGAAATGGTAGAGAATCCTCCTCTGAAGGTAATGACACCAAAAATACATTTGATGGAAAACTTATGGAATTACACAGATGCAAAGTTAGCAGTTTGGGCTCAATTTTTGCATCAGCAATTTTGCCCATTTTGAGCAAATTCTTAACTATTTTACTAGTATGCATTCTGTTCTAACAATTCAGCACAAGAAACCCTCATTCATCTATTACAACTACTCTATAAAGTGAATTGAAGTCAGTAATTTGGCCAATTTTACACAAAATTTAAAAAATTTCAGTTTAAAAATAGAGTCCAAAATAAACAATGTAGACATTCTAAGCATTAAAACACTAAGCACTGTTCATTAATCACATCCTCAGGCCTCTCCTATATTACACTTGCCTTCCATTTTGATTAGTCATGGTTTACAGCATTCCAATAACTGAATCAGACCTATTAAAAGCCCATAACAGACCGGGGGTGCTGGGAAGCCTTATTCGACTTCAGAAAAATCAGCAAAAATCAAATATTTCTAATACAATGAGACTAATTTCAAGTTCCGTCTGGTCCTGAAACCAACCAAAATCTCTTATTTTAGTAATACTGTATGTCTTCCATTCTATCAAATGATACCAAGAAAACCATAAAAAACCATCTGAGAAAACACCTCAAATTCACTATTTTAAACCAAACACAAGCCCAGGGTTTTTCTTTTACCATCATGCACTGTAGGGGGGCAGGATTTTTTATATTGTGCACACTCACCACACAGACCCATTCTCTTATATCTATGCCAAAGTTTACACCTCACAGCTTATCTGAGGGAGCTGTGCTCTAAACATAGATATACATGAGGGACCCTGCTATCAATAACGTAGATTTATGTGACAGTTACTCAAAGTGTTAACAAATTAATGATAAACATGTTCCGAGCAGAGAGAGAATTATTTGTCATACTGAGAGAAAATATAAGCTAAACCATATTAGGACAACTGATACAATATAGTACATATCAAAAAATATTTATAATCACTGAAAGATGCATTTCCTATAGGAGAATGCTAAAAATGTACGTATTAAATTATTACTGTTTTTATGGCTGTGTCCTAAGTGCCTTCTAGGCTTGTGTGGTGGATGGATTTACGTCCATGGTCTCCCTGCACCATGTGGCCTTGAGCATTCAGTTTGTTAGATATTTTTAACCAAAGATGCCTTTACCTTTGACATACCTTTGATGAGTTTTGAAAGTCTTTCTACTCCTAGAGCCTGGCCATGGGCCAGGCTTGTCTGGTGCTGGCCTGGTCAACCAAGCTGTTGCTGCTGAATTAATATGGGCACAAATAAGTCATTGACACAAGACAATTGCACAGATTACTGGATTACTGAGGGCAGGCCATCAAGCAAAGGAAATAGATGAGATTCATGCATGAGTGTTCAGTGAGGACCTCACTGTGTCAGTTCCTTAAACTTTTGGGGGTCCAAGGACCCTCTCCAAAACTCGTTCTCAGGGTCCAAGAATTTAAAAAAAAAAAATTATTTTTTTCTTATGAAATGATAGAGAATCTTTTTCCGATCATAACACCACAAAAATTATGAAATTTGATCGAAAATTAACGGAATTATGCTTTCGCGAATTTAGTGGTATCGATGACATTTACGCATCGGCGATTTCGCCCACTTTGAGCCCTATTTTCGGCAAATTCCAATGTTTCAGTCTACTAAAATTATAGCTATTTTGCTAGAACTCCATTTCTTCTATCGATTGAGTACAAGAAACCGCCTATTTACCAATTTCAACTACCCAAAATAGTGATCAGAAAATGGCAATTTGGCCAATTTCACACATATTTCAAATGATGCCAATTTCAAAATAGGGTCCAGAATAAACAAGGCAGACATTCCTGGCACTAAAATAACATCTTCTCTGTTCATTAGTCACGTCTCCAGGCCCCTCTTACATTACTTTTGCTTTCCATTTTGAATTTTTATTCTCACAAAAAAAAAAAGATTTACTGTTATGTATACAGCTGCATCATTGTAAAAATGGTATAAATAATATCAGCGCACTTGTGGAAGAATATTAGACTCTCCAGTTGATGTGTATTGGACGCATGGTGTGATTTGTTTACTCTTGAACATCGGCCAAAATCGAACATTTTTGCTACTTTGCGCTCAGTTTCAAGGTACTTGTCATCGTGAAACCAGTCAAAATTATCTCTATTTCTGTAATATATCATCTATTCTATAAAATGAGACTAAGAAAACGAGAATACAATCATAAATACCATACGAAAATAGACTGCAAAGTCGCTGTTTTAAACCAAAAACACGGTCAGAGTTTTTTTCCCTCATTATGCACTGTGTGGTGCAGGAATTTTTTTATACTGCGCACACTGACCGCACAGACCCATTCTATCACATCTAGGCCTAACAGCCTCTTTCAGCTTGATTTGAGGGCGCTAGAATTTAGGCGTACTAGTATGACCATAACCCTAGGGCGTAAGCAGTACTAGTACGACCGAAACCCCGAAAGGGTTAAGGACAGTGCTCGTGACATGACCATACCAAAAGCAAGTCTAGGGAAACCTAGAAAGACATCTTTACTAGCATTAATGGTAAAAAACACACCTAGAATAGCAATGTGATTCAATAACTTTGTGACTTGAACTCTATGGAGAACCTCTGAGCAATCCCAAATAGAGATCAACTAGAGGAAGAATATCAGCCCACTCACATGCGAGTTGTGGAGATATTTACCCCATGGAAAGTATTCTAAAGTGCAAGGAACAACTATTTTGTGGTCGTGGTTTGAAAAGGGGGAATGGCACACTTTAATAACAAGCACTGTATGTTGTACATCTCCACTCTAGAATGATACTTGTTGTGTTTTGGTATAATTTTTTAAAACAACATCAAAGTTTTCTACTTGTACAACAATATCTCACCAAGATGAGCACATTTTTATATTCCCCTTTCCCTGTGGAAATCCAGGAAGCCAATAATCCTATTACAGATTTTCAATTTAAGGGTTATAAACCAAGTAAAATTTTAATGGGCATTGCAAAAAGAATAATTAAAATTATTCACAGAAGATCCTTCAGTAAAAACTCTGAATAAGCACAATCAGCAAATCTAGTGTAGCAGCACAAATTTGTAGGGATGATTGTATTGACCACTTAATGCAAGCACATGTATAACTATTTGTGTACACTTAGTTTTCATTATTACCAGTAATAGAATTCAGCTATACAAACCTCTTAGAAAACTTTATGGTGCAGTATCCTTTAGTTAAATAATCCTAAATTTCTCATTAGGTGTTCAATTCACAGATCTTTTAGTGAACATGGTGACATTCAAGAAAATATTTACATATACCATTATATAAGAATTTACTATATGTTACAAAAAATCATACCTTCATCCCTGCTTCTTTGATTTTGCGAGCCAAGGCAGGAGCATCTTCGGTAGCTTCAATGTGAAATGTGTACTGGTCAGCTCCTGCATCAGCCATCGGATCTACCCACTGAAAAAGTTGCAAGCACTAAAATACTCTTTTAGTCTTAATAGGACTGTGCATGACTTTAAATATAGTTATCAATTACACCTAAATTCAATTAAATAAAAAATTAAGTGTGATAACTGTAAGAATAAATGTTTAAATAAGATCAAGTGTTAATCTTCGAGCTTACTTAAGTATAAATAATTACAGTTCTTTCCACTAAAATTATTTTTTAAACAAATTTTGAAAAATGCACAATATTTACCAGGTAAGTATAAGAAATGTTAAAAGAAGAAAAACTTTATGAAAGCATTCTTTCTTTTTCGGGTCAAAAAAGAGTGTAAAAAAAAAAAAAGGCAGGCTAGGAGATGGCTTCCAAAGAAAGTTTACATAATACAGTGGTACCTCGACTTACGTTTTTAATCCGTCAGAGAGGGCATTTCTTAAGACGAAACAAACGTAACACGAATCAATTTTCCCCATAAGAAATAATGGAAATAAATTTAATCCGTCCAAGACTTCCAAAAGTAGTTAAATAAAATATTTTTTAGAACTTTTGGACATTAAATAATAAATAATTGAATAAAGAATACATAAATACACATGCAAATATTGTACAATAACATGTCACTTACATTTATTGAAGAGTTGTTGATGTGTGGAGGACGGGAGGAGGGGAGAAGGTGGAGTAGTATGCTAGTGTTTGGAAGGGGAATCCCCTTCCATTAACACTGCAGGTGGTAAGTTCTTTTCTGGGGTTACTTCCCTTTTTCTTTGAATGCCACTAGGACCAGCTTGAGAGTCACTAGACCTCTTTCTAACAACAAATTTGTCCAGGGAGCTCTGTGTCTGGCGATTCTTTAACACATCCCTGAAATGACACACCACTGTGTCATTGTACAGGTTGCCAGCACGGCCTGCAACAGCATGGTTAGGGTGATATTCATCCATAAATGCTTGCACATCACTCCATTTGGCACAGATCTCCCTAATCCTTGAAGAAGGCACATTCTTCCATTTTTGTTCCACCTCCACCTCCTCCTCTGAACCATTGTCCTGACCTCTGCTCTCTTGTTCCAGTTGCTGTTGAAGCTCTTGCAGATCTTCAGTGGTTAGCTCTTCCTTGTGCTCCTCCACCAACTGTTCCACATCCTCACCACTCACCTCTAACCCCAAAGACTTGCCCAATTCCACAATTTCTTCCAAAACAGGCTCAGGCTCAGGCTCAGGGTTCTGAGGCTCAGCCCCAAAACCTTCAAAATCCCTCTCTAGGACACAGTCTGGCCACAATTTTCTCCAGGCAGAGTTCAAAGTCCTGGTAGTCACTCCCTCCCAAGCCTTACCTATAAGGTGTACACAATGCAGCATATGGAAATGGTTTTTCCAAAATTCTCTTAGGGTTATGTTCATGTCTGTGGTCACATCAAAGCACTTTTGAAACATTGCTTTGGTATAGAGTTTTTTAAAGTTGGAAATGACCTGCTGGTCCATGGGCTGGAGGAGAGGAGTGGTATTAGGGGCAAGAACTTCACTTTGATGAATTTAAACTCCTCCACAATTTTCTCTACCAAGTTTGGAGGATGACAAGGAGCATTGTCCATTATCAGGAGGCACTTAAGTGGCAAATTATTGTCCAATAGATATTTCTTCACACTGGGGCCAAACACTTCATTGAACCAATCTAAGAAAATGTCCTTTGTGACCCAAGCCTTTTGTTAGACTTCCACATCACACACAAGTTAGACTTGCTGACACCGCATCTGCCAAACACTCGGGGATTTTCAAAAGATACACTAGTAAAGGCTTCACTTTGCAATCACCACTGGCATTGGCACAAAGCATCAAAGTTAGCCTGTCTTTCATAGGCTTATGTCCTGGCTGTGCCTTTTCCTCCTGAGTAATGTAGGTCCTGTTGGGCATTTTCTTCCAGAACAGGCCTGTTTCATCACAATTAAACACTTGTTGGGGGAGGAATTGTTCAGCCTCTAGGTACTCCTGGAATTCAGGCACATATTTTTCAGCCGCACTTTTGTCACAACTGGCTCCCTCACCATGCCTCACAACACTATGTATGCCAGTACGCTTCTTAAATTTTTGAAACCAGCCTCTGCTGGCTTTAAATTCGCTCACTTCACTCGTTGCAGGCATTTTCTTAAGGAGATCATCATGCAACTGCCTTGCTTTTCACATATTATTCCCTCCGAAACAGTATCTCCTGCTAACTGTTTCTCGTTGATCCACACCAACAACAACCTTTCCACATTTTCCAGCACTTGTGGTCTGTGTTTTGTGATCACAGATGCACCTTTTGCAACAACAGCTTCCTTGATTTTACTTAAATATTTCTTATCCACAATGGTAGAGATGGTAGAATAGGGTTTACCATACAGCCTGGCCAGCTCACTGATACGCACTCCACTTTCATATTTTTCTATTATCTCCTTCTTCATTTCTATCGTACATATATTTCTGTTCCTCTTTGCCACAGGCTTAGCACTAGGATCTTTCCTTGGACCCATGGTAGCTTATTTAGCAGTTGCAAGCACTAAAAACAGTGGAATAATGACAATATACTGGTATGAATGCGTGGGTGTGGGTGGGTGGTCGCTCTCGCTTGTAAACAATAGCACACTGACGCTCCCTGGAGTGCGCGCTCAGCTGGGCTCCAAGCGGACAGGTCCGGTACGAAAGGCGTAAGACGAATCAATCAACGGATGTCGCATTCAAATTTCTTACGTTATAAGTAACGGATATCGAATATAACGTAAGGTGATAACAACGTAAGTCGAGGTACCACTGTATGTAGGGTGAATAAAATGAAAGACTGAGATATGTGTTCTGTTGTGTAGAAATTAGACAAGCTTTGTTGAGTTACAGCCATCTAGATCTGGAGGGTCACTTCTCCATGCTAACAGACAGCGATACACACACTTGAAGTGATATATAGTAGACTTTAAGACAGAGGCAGGAGTGTAGATATGATGATTATTTCATTTTACAATCCCCTACCTCCTTGTAAAACAAAAAAAAGCTGACTTACAAATAATAAATACAATATAATGTTATCACATATGTCAGCATTCCAAATACCACAAGAAATGCAGAAATTAATTAGACAGTTATACAAATATTTCACTTTAAGACAGCAATAATAAACAATATATTATGTAACTATCACTATGATAGTGTAAATGATGGTGAAAGTGTTTCTTTTTCAGGTCACCATGCTTCGATGGGAGATGGTCCGCGTGTTAAAAAAAAATTGTGTAACTGACATTATTCAATCACTTTACCTTCTCAGGATTTGCCACCATCATATGCATATCAAAAAATGCCTTAGGAACTTTTGACCGTAGGCATTTAACCAAAGGATGGCCAAAGGTGAGGTTTGGGACAAAGTGTCCATCCATCACATCTAGATGAAGATAGTCAGCCCCAGAGTCCATCATCTGCCATTATAAAATATTTAATTATTCAACCTGTCTTCCTAAAGCCTACGTTGATTTCTAACAAAGCATTTAAAGAAAATTCCTTTACGCATTTACATTATTTAAGTTAGGTTAGGCTATGAATATTTAGGTTACATTGTCATCTAATAACAAAATATTAACTAATTATAACATAACACAACAACAATAAATGCAATAATACATAAGAGACAATAAATACTTTTGAAGCAAGAACAGAAGGCAGGGATCCACCAAGTAGACCCTACAATATAGTTAACTTATTCATTTTTAAGGTTTGTATCAAAGTCACACATCTGACTATCTTAGTCACAGTGAGATACTGATTTTGATTAGGAGCTCATGGAACTGGAATGATTCATACTCATGGAAAGTTAATCCTAAAAATAGCAGGCCAGTGATGGTTTTAGGACTGGCTTGCCATAAGTTCGAATGCAACCTGTTCCGCAAGTTATTTATGAATGTGTAATTAAGATTTCATGAGTATCTAATTAAGTGGATAGTGAAGTTTGTCACACATTAAAAAGGAAAGTGCTTTTCATAATCGAATATTCATTATAAAATTAATTATTCATAAGTGTATTTAAAAATTCATATTGAAATAAAAATAAATGTTTATAGCATTCTACAAAGAATCTGCTTTTGAAAAACCAAAAACATTTAGCAAAGAAGAAAGTACTACGTATATCATAATTTATATACAGTGTGTTAGGACCAAAAAGGTTATTCAACCCTGTATACAATAAAAGATTCTATGCTCAACACCAGCCACCCACACAAACTGAAACGTACATCTTCATATAAAAACCTGATATAAACTCTCACTAACATAATAGATGCCCAACCATTTCTCAGCAATCTTCCTGTTTTTTTTATATTTCTGCACTGATGTGTATGAATTCAGGTACCATACCTTAATACAAGCCTCATGTAAGTTTGACAGGTCAGCATTTAAGATTGAGGGGCCAATTTTACACTCCACGTGTTTCTGATCTCCAGCCATGGTTAAGTCTGGAAGTACATAAGACATACATAAGCTTTACACAGAGGTGAGGTCACTCACTATATAAATATAATTAGGAAAGTTATGGTGACATAACTTATCGGTTTCCAGTTCTAGTTTCATATCATGGCCTGAGGTTACACTTGTCTGATGTTATTGGGTGATTCTAGATTAATTTGCATATAAAGTATTCTGTAAGATCATTGTAAAAATTTATACTTGCATACAAAACATAAATAAAAACTTACCAACACATGTAAGAAATAGGTCTATGAGAGATAATACTGATAATACTACTACCTAAGACAAAGTGCTTTCCTCCAGATGGTTTGTAATAAATACATCCTAATTTTATTAAATACCACTTATCATTATAAAAAATCCATGTATAAAATTAATTACTCATAAGTGTATTTAAAAATTCATATTGAAATAAAAGCTGGTTTGTAATAAATACATCCTAATTTTATAACCACTTAAAACACCACTCACCTATATGAGTGCTTATATAAGAACTGTTACACCAAACAAACCATTAGACAATGGTTTGTTTGTCAAAACCAAATCAATCACTTCAAAACTGTCAAAAAATAAAATTCTAGTATAAAAAACCAAAGCTGATGCAATCTAAATCTCAGAATCCTGGCAAAATGAAGCTGTTTCAGTTCATAAACAGGTTACCATAGGCAATGCCCAGAAACAATATTCAAGGGGAGATGGTATCAGTATATATCTGGAGGGTGTTCCAGCCTCACGCAAACTGATGTGTGAAACGCAGCCCGGCTGGTCAGGCACTAACTTTAGGTCAATGTCCAGCTCCCTCTTGAAGACAGCCAGGGGTTTATTGATAATCCCCTTTATATATGTTGGGAGGCAGTTGAACAGTCTTGGGCCCATGACACTTAGTGTTTTAGTGTACTCATGACAACCTTCTTTTCATTGGGGAGATGTTACACTGCCTGCTGAGTCTTTTGCTATTATAGGGAGTGATTTCCATGTGCAGATTTGGGATTGGTCCCTCTACGATTTTCCAAGTGTATATTATCATGTACCTTTCTCATCTGCATTCCAAGGAATACAGGTCAAGGGACTTCAACCATTCTCAGTAATTTAGGTACTTTATTGTACTTATACGTGCAGTGAAAGTTCTCAGCATATTCTCCAGGTCTGCAATTTCGCCTGCCTTGAAAGGGGTAATGAACTCTCAAGTTACAAAGGTAATGAGCTCACAAGCAACAAAGGTAATGAACTTTGGGGCCCAGTCCCTGGACCCATTATGTACCTCTGTAATCTTTTGACTACCGCCCACAGGATGGGTATGGGGTGCATAATAAAGATATCAAATTAACTTGAAAGGGGCCATTAGTGTACAGCAGTACTCCAGCCTAGAGAACAAGCAGTTTGAAAAGAATCATCATTGGCTTGGTATTCCTAGTTCTGAAGGTTCTCATTATCCATCCTATCATTTTCCTAGCAGATGTGGTAGACACATTGTTGTGATCATTGAAAGTGAAATTCTATGACATTATCACTCCCAGGTCCTTCACATTAGTTTTTCACTCTGTTGTGTGGTTGGAATTCATTTTATACTCCAACTCAGTTTTTATTTCCTCGAGTTTTTCATAGTGGAGTAACTGAAACTTGTCCTCATTGAACTTCATATTGTTTTCCGAGGCCCATTTAAAGACTTGGTTAATGTCCACTTGTTGTGTCCTCAATGGATGACACTGTCATGCAAATTCTGGTAGTGTCAGCAAAGGAGGACACAGTGCTGTGGCTTACAACTCTGTCTAGAATTATACGATTATGAAAGGACAAATACGTAGATTATTAGAGAGTTGTATAAATCAGTGCAATGTTTCTTAAGCAAATTGATATTTTAGACATACAACAATATACATTATGCAGAGTTCACCTAACACAGCCCAATAAGGTCAATCTTCCATTGGGATCTTCTCTCACCTAACACCTACTGCCCGAGCTACCTAGCAGTAAATAAATACAGGTCGGCCATCACTAATCCGGCATCATTGGGACCTGTAGTGTGCTGGATTAGTGAGTTTGCCGTATTACAGAGTGGTTAGTTGTACTTAATTAATCTATCAATAGAGACTTTCTGCTACATCTTCCTCATTTTCATCACTGCTTTCTCCTCCACTGGCTTACTGCAGTGGATTTACAACCATCTGCACAATTTCTGAGTCAGTATAATGATGAAAATTGAGTCAGTATAATGATGAAAATTGAGTCAGTATAATGATGAAATTTGAAATTATGCTAGCCGAAATTAGTGCCGGATTCCTGATGGAACCAGATAACTGATTGCTGGATTAGTGATGGCCGACCTGTACCTGGAAGTTAGTAAACTGTTGCAGGTTGCATCCTGGGAAGGACCTAATAATAGGACCACAAAGGAAATAAACCACATTAGTTGACTTCATGGATTATCCTGTGCTACTACCCCACAGGAAATAATAATTTGAATAAAGTCTTCTTAAGGTGCTATATGACCCCAACGAATTAAGCACTTTTCCCATGAATATAGTACAGCGAAAATTTTAAGTGCTTTGACTACCAGTCATTACCACAGGTCTTTGGGTCAAGTGATTACCATCAATCAAGAAATTTAAAATCTAAAATTGTAAGTAAACTTCTAATGTATATACTGTACAGCAATAAAAGTGGAATGGACTGCTGCACATGTCAAAGCCTGTCATAGCATGAGCCAGTTCATGAAGAGAGTTAAAAGGTAACTAATGAATGATGCTACAGAAAGGGATGAGAGTGATTTCTTGTATAGCTAACATACATGTACCTATTATTGTCACATTCATGTACCTATTACTGCAATCTGATCCTCTCTTTAATCTTAGTGTAAATAAACTCAATTTACCTTATACTTAGTATAGTACGTACTATATATCCTTTTGTTATAACTGCTTTTCACACAGTTGAGTTACTTAGCTGTTTTAACTTTTAAGGTTAAAATAAATAAGTTTATTCAGGTATACACAAATACACAGTTACATAGATTATCATACACAGCAGCATATGTGTAGACAAGCTAGGATAACTTAAAAAAGTCAGACAGTGTTTTATTTCCATTGGGGTCCTTTTGTTACCTTATCGATAATATTACATTAATATAAAAATTAAACGTGGCAGATAAGAAATTATATAAAAATGACACATAAAACAAATTATATAAAATATTGAATAAAAGATGATGAAGATAGAATTAAAATTAAAAAATTAAAATTCTTTATTTCTGTTATTATTACAATGTGGGGTTTACATATTTTATGGTATTATTACATATAAAATACTTATTACAAGAAAGCCACTAGTATGCCTAGGTATGCCTAGGCATTTCGGGCAGACTAATACTAGATCTTACTCTATAAGTAGACTACAAGAATTATTACAATATAAAAAAATATGAATATACTAAATTATAATAGATTTCACTCTGAAAATTATCAATCTGTTGGAATACAATGAAAAATAAAAGACAATGAATAGAAAAGCCCTAATGGAAATAAGTCATTGACTTTTTTTTTGGGTTATCCTGGGTAATCTACACATATGCTGCAATGTATAATAATTTATGTAACTTTATTTATGTGTACCTGTACATCAATAAACTTACTTTCTTACTTATACACTGATTATTATAATCAAATACAGCGCTAAACCGACAAGGGTCATGCAGCACTTATACACTGAAAGACATACACCTCACAGTATACAGTGGACCCTCGGTTTTCGTTCACCTCGAAACTCGAACAATTATGTAAGTGTATTTTTGTAAGAGCTTTTGTAAGTGTATTTTTTGGGGGTCTGAAACAACTAATCGAATTTACATTTGTCCTTATGGGAACAAATTTGTTCGGTAACAACACTCAAACAGCATTCTGGAAAGAATTTTCAACGAAAACCGAGGGTCCACTGTATAATATCTTTATTTACTACAAGTACATGTACAAGGTATACAGGCCTAGCTGACATCAATGACATACTACTGCTACATATAGAAAGCCCCTTGTTATGCAGAGCATTTCGGGCAAATTAGGTCAGTTTTGTTCCAGGATGCGACCCACACCAGTCGACTAACACCCAAGTACCCATTTTACTGATGGGCGAACATAGACAACTGGTGTAAGGAAACACGTCCGATGTTTCCACCCCTTTGCCGGGAATCAAACCCTGACCCTCACTGTGTGAACCGAGAGCTTTTGCTCTATACACCTCACGGTATATAGATGAGTGAGGCTTAGTTTAGTTGTGCTGCCTGAGCAGCAAGTTTAATGTGCACACCCATGCTCATCCTGTAGGAGGTAGTACAAATAACAGGATTACAGAGATCACAATGGCAACTGCATCAATCTATTTTCCCTAGTAAGTTTATTTAGGAACAGGTACCTGTTCATACATAGCGTATGTGTAATACATAAATTATTATACATAGTAGTGTAAGTGTGGATTACCTAGGATTACCACAAAAAAAAGTCAGCGACTTATTTCCATTATAGTCCTTGGTAAAGATCCCCGGGTGGGAAATAAACAAGTTTATTTAGGTACAGGTACAGATAAGTATAATTATCATACATAGTTTAACATATGTGTAAATTACCTAGGATGACCCGAGAAATAATGTTAAGACAGTGACTTATTTCCATTGGGGTCACACTATTTGGTTACTCAATATTATAATCATGGGGAGCGCTAAACCCGTAGGATTATACAGCTCATGTGGGGGGGATGGAAGGTATTCAGGCTCAATTCAGGGAACCGGAGCACAGATCCAATTCCCTAGATCAAGAGCCCCTCACCAGCGACAAGGAACCTCCCTTGAGGGGTTTTGGTTACTCAGGTTATGTCTACATCATGCACTTTACACATGCACATAACATTCCCTCAAGACTATTATAAAAAATATAATCGTGTTAGGTGTACAAAGCCTTAAAAAAAATACATATACATATATAGTAATTCTGCAGTACGATACACCACCTGACAATATGTTTTTGAGTAGATGACTGGATGTTCAGTGTTGGGTTGATGGGCTACCAGCAACCCAATGTTATTAAGTTCATTGTAAATAATGTGATAAATGGTGTCTCAATCTTTATTGTAAATAATAATAAAATTTTATTTCTACAAGTACATGTACATGGTATACAGTCCTAGCTGACATCAATGACATACTACTATATATAGAAAGCCGCTTGTTATGCAGAACATAATAATAATTTTTTTTTATTTCTATGCATGTTACAAGTGTACAATGTTATTGGTAGTTACAATTATAAAACTGTAATGCAAGGAGAGCCACTGGCATGCCATGGCATTAGGGGCAGTTTATTCTAGAGACTTATTCACTAAGTACTTAATGCTAAAGAAATTGATTGAGTTTATTCTAGTTCTGTATTATTTAAATTATAATATGGTTATACATACTATTAAAAGACAATACAAGAGAAATTGGTTGAGTTTAATCTAGTTGTATAATTTATTTCAAGTTACAGTATGTTGATGCTATACTAGTATAATAACAATACTAGAATTTTTTTTTTAGAGTTTCTTCTAGATATATATTTTATTTCAAATTAAGAAAATGATGATACTATAAGATTTTAAATGACAATATGATGATATGAAATTGCAACAAGTGTTAAGGAGGATGAACATATCAAATTGAGATCATCTTAAGTAAAATAATATTGGGTTTGGAAGTTTGTTACAGTATGAGTATTTAGTATAGGGTGAGTAGGTGATTTTTGAGAAGAGTCTTGAATTGATTTTCGATTTCGATTTCGATTTCGAGCAAATTCGGTCAGTTTTGTCCCAGGATGTGACCCACACCAGTCCACTAACTCACAGGTTCCCATTTTACTTATGGGTGAACACAGACAACCGGTTTAAAGAAACCCGTCCAATGTTTCTACCCTCGCTGGGAATCGAACCCAGACCCTCGCCGTGTGAAGCGAGAGCTTTAGCCACCAGGCCACGGGGCATCCAAATCGGCCTTTTGGTACTATAATACAAAGGTTTATTAGAATCTATAACTGGCTTCCACCTTAATTGTTGCTCTCTCAAATAAATAACAAAAAAAGGCACAATACCGTGACTCTTCATAATTCATTTTCCCGCCTTGGCTGCCCTTCCCATTTCATAGACTCTGCTTTCTCTCGTGCCAAACGGACTTTCTTCTCTCCTAAACCCTCTACTCCTGGGAACTCTCCAGTCCTCTGCCTTCCCTACATCTCTGGTCTCTCAAATCTCAACAACTCTCTCCGTTCCTTAGACATCAAACTTACCTTTCGCCAGACTAACACTCTTCGCACTAATCTAGTTCATACCTCCCCTCCCTCTATAGATTAGCCTGGTGTCTACTCTATTCACACACAACCCGCACATATAAAAAGAGAGGAGCTTACGACGACGTTTCGGTCCGACTTGGACCATTTACGAAGTCACACAGTGTGACTTTGTAAATGGTCCAAGTCAGACCAAAACGTCGTCGTAAGCTCCTCTCTTTTTATATGTGCGGGTTGTGTGTGTATTGTTTCAGTCACGGCATTGTGCCTTTTTTGTTAGTTGTCTACTCTATCCCTTGCTCCTCCTGTCCTCTTCAGTACTTCTGAGAAACTGGCCGATCTCTTTCTGGCAGACTTAGGGAGCACAAAAATAGTGTTAGGCTTGCCGACACTAATAATGCTCTTTTCTGTCATATCAGAGATCACAGTCATCCTATTGATGGGTCTTCTGCTAAAACTGTCTACCCTACGTCCAACTTTCACAGTCGCCGTCTTATTGAATCCTCCCTTATACACAACTTTCCCTGTATGAATCTTAGCCCTGGCTTGTCTCTGTAGATGCTTTCCTCTCCCATTACATTGTTAAATGCTCCAAACTTCAGAACACCCGTGACTTAACCTGATTCCTTCCCCTTTTATCTCTTCCCCCTTCTCTTTCTCCTTTCTAAGAACATAAGAACATAAGAAAGGAGGAACACTGCAGCAGGCCTGTTGGCCCATACTAGGCAGGTCCTTCACAATCCATCCCACTAACAGAATATTTGCTCAACCCAATTTTCAAAGATACCCAAGAAATAAGCTTTGACAATTCTACCCACTCATGCGCGAGTCCCACTCAAATCCAACCCCTCTCACTCATGAATTTATCCAACCTAAATTTGAAACTACCCAAGGTCCTAGCTTCAATAACCCTACTAGGCAGACTGTTCCACTCATCAACTACCCTATTTCCAAACCAATACTTTCCTATATCCTTTCTAAATCTAAACTTATCTAACTTGAATCCATTATTGCGGGTTCTCTCTTGGAGAGATATCCTCAAGACCTTATTTATATCCCCTTTGTTAATACCCATTTTCCACTTGTATACCTCGATCATGTCTCCCCTCATTCTACGTCTTACAAGTGAATGTAATTTTAGGGTCTTCAATCTTTCTTCGTAAGGAAGATTTCTAATGCTATGTATTAATTTAGTCATTCTACGCTGAATGTTTTCTAACGAATTTATGTCCATTCTGTAATATGGAGACCAGAACTGAGCTGCGTAATCTAGGTGAGGCCTTACTAATGATGTATAAAGCTGTAATATAACCTCTGGACTTCTGTTGCTAACACTTCTTGATATAAATCCCAGTAATCTATTTGCCTTATTACGTACGCTTAGGCATTGCTGTCTTGGTTTAAGGTTGCTGCTTACCATCACCCCCAAGTCCTTCTCGCAATCTGTATGGCTAAGTTCTACGTTATTTAACTTATAAGTGCTTGGGTTATGGACACTCCCGAGCTTCAGAACCTTGCATTTATCTACATTGAACTGCATCTGCCACTTTTCTGACCACGAATTAAGTTTGTCTAAATCTTCCTGAAGTTCTATGACATCTATGTTTGAATCAATTATCCTACCTATCTTCGTGTCGTCGGCGAATTTGCTCATATCACTAGTAATTCCCTCATCAAGGTCATTGATATATATTATAAATAACAATGGGCCTAAGACTGATCCCTGTGGAACACCACTTGTTACAAGTCTCCATTCGGATTTAACCCCATTTATGCACACTCTCTGCTTCCTATTGGTGAGCCATGACTCGATCCATGACAGCACTTTTCCCCAATGCCATGAGCTGCCACTTTCTTTAACAGTCTCTGGTGCGGTACTCTATCAAAAGCCTTACTAAAGTCTAAATAAACAATATCGAATTCTTTATCGTGATCAACAGCCTCAAAAGCTTTACTGAAGAAGGTTAATAAATTAGATAGGCAGGAACGGCCCCTCGTGAATCCATGCTGGGTATCATTAATCAAATTATGGTTATCTAGATGGCTTCTAATAATATCAGCTATAATTGACTCTAGTAATTTGCCTACAATTGAGGTCAGGCTTATTGGGCGGTAGTTTGACGGTAGTGACTTGTCCCCTGCTTTAAAAATAGGAATTACATTAGCCATCTTCCACATATCAGACACTACACCTGTTTGAAGAGATAAATTAAAAATGTTAGATATTGGTTCACAGAGTTCCATTTTGCATTCCTTAAGAACCCTTGCAAAAGCTCATCAGGACCTGGCAATTTATTTTGTTTCAGTCGGTCCAGCTGTTTCATAATCATTTCGCTAGTGACTGTGATATTACATAATTTATCTTCTTCTGGGCCTCTGTAAAAATTAATTACTGGGATATTATTAATGTCTTCCTGTGTGAAAACCGAGAGAAAATAATTATTAAAAATATAGCACATATCATTCTCCTTGTCAGTAAGATGCCCAAAGTTATTTTTAAGGGGACCTATCTTATCCCTAACTTTTGTTCTATAAACCTGGAAAAAACTTTTTGGGTTAGTTTTTGAATCCCTAGCAACTTTAATTTCATAGTCCCGTTTAGATTTTCTTATTCCCTTTTTAACGTCCCTCTTAATGTCAGTATACTGATTTATAAGATGACCCTCACCTCTTTTTATGCGCCTATAAATTCCTTTCTTCTGCCCTAAAAGATATTTGAGCCTATTATTCATCCATTTTGGGTCATTTCTACTTGATCTAATTTCTTTATACGGGATAACAATTTCTTTATACGGGATAAAAATTTCTTCTGGGTTTTCTTTCTTTTATTTTGCCTTGTATTTGTCCTTCATTTTATTTTCATTTTCCCCCTCTGTGTTCTTGTCCTTACCCAATGCGGGACACCAGCTTCACTGCAGTGCTCCTTTCCTAGAATATGACTGACTCCACTACTACTACCACCATTATTACCCCTCCACCATTTTCTTGTGCCCTTCCCTATCTGCCTGCTTATAAATACCCCTTCTACCTGTCCTTTGGTAGAAGGACAGGTGACTTCGCCACCAGCGAGTCCCTCCACAACAGGACCGGCACTACGGCTTTGAACGTGTTCTGGAAAGAACTCAGTGACAGACAAATAGACCGAATTGAAACCTACCAAAACACTTGGACAACCTTTCTAGACGATGTCATCAGACACCCAGACAATAATCTTAACCTTTTTCAATCTATCAATAAACCTGCTCCTCCTCCTCTCTACTATACTTTCTATCTCCTAACTTCTACCCTGCGAGGGTAGAAACATTGGACGGGTTTCTTTAAACCGGTTGTCTGTGTTCACCCATAAGTAAAATGGGAACCTGTGAGTTAGTGGACTGGTGTGGGTCACGTCCTTTTTACCCAGCAACATTCCACGTATCCCCCTCAATCATTTAAGAGAAGCAGTACAAATAGCAAACCAGCGATGACGTTATGGCTGCCGCCCACAAAATGCCCGTGCCTCCCGAACCAAGTCCAGTACACCCAATGAGCAACTTCAACATGCAGATCACCACCACTCCTCAAACTACCTCAAATTACATTCACTTGTAAGACGTAGAATGAGGGGAGACATGATCGAGGTATACAAGTGGAAAATGGGTATTAACAAAGGGGATATAAATAAGGTCTTGAGGATATCTCTCCAAGAGAGAACCCGCAATAATGGATTCAAGTTAGATAAGTTTAGATTTAGAAAGGATATAGGAAAGTATTGGTTTGGAAATAGGGTAGTTGATGAGTGGAACAGTCTGCCTAGTAGGGTTATTGAAGCTAGGACCTTGGGTAGTTTCAAATTTAGGTTGGATAAATTCATGAGTGAGAGGGGTTGGATTTGAGTGGGACTCGCGCATGAGTGGGTAGAATTGTCAAAGCTTATTTCTTGGGTAGCATTGAAAATTGGGTTGAGCAAATATTCTGTTAGTGGGACGGATTGTGAAGGACCTGCCTAGTATGGGCCAACAGGCCTGCTGCAGTGTTCCTCCTTTCTTATGTTCTTATGTTCTTATTATGCCAACCAACGCTACGCAGCTGGGTTTAGCCCTGGCTCTTTCCTTTCACCTAGTTAAAACTCCTCTCACCCACTATTCTTCATCTATCAAAATCTTCTACCACCCTTTATGAGTCTTACCTGAGAGTATTCAGTTCAGTTCAGTTCAGTTTGTGTTAGTGTGACTTTGTAAATGGTCCAAGTCAGACTGAAATGTCGTCGTAGGCTCCTCTCTTTTTTTATATATATGTGCGGGTTGTGTGTGTATTGCTCTCTCAAGCTTGTGGAAACTACGACCGCACACAATGTAATTGTAACCGACTCTTTTTGCTTTAAATAGCTTGGTAGATGGATCTATAATTTCCTAATAAGTAGAACACAAAGAGTAGTAGTCAACAGAGTAAAGTCTGAGGCGGCTACAGTGAAAAGCTGTTCCACAAGGCACAGTACTCGCTCCCATCCTGTTCCTCATCCTCATAAGAACATAAGAACATAAGAAAGGAGGAACACTGCAGCAGGCCTGTTGGCCCATACTAGGCAGGTCCTTCACAATCCGTCCCACTAACAGAACACTTGCTCAATCCAATTTTCAATGCTACCCAAAATTTTCAATGCTCTCCAGGAGCTTTATCAAGCACGGCTTGATAAAGCTCCTGGAGAGCGAAACGTTGCCACAATAAAATATCACATTAGTTGCACTGGTGTCCTTTTACCTAACATATTTTCGGTAATTCTACCAGCAAAATGCACTTATTGATATCTGTGATTCCCCTTAATTTGCACAGTACTAACCAAAATTCTAATACAACTATTGCTTCATAATTGGCAGACGTAGGAGTGAGGACCTGACTAGCAGGTTTAGGTCAGCAATAGACATAATTAGGAAGAAGGGTGGGAACCCTGTCATATGTGGTATTTTGCCAAGGAGAGGAGTTGGAAATGAATGGCTGTCCAGGGCAATTGGTGTCAATTGCTGGCTGGACAAATACTGTAAGGAAAATTCAGTAACATTCATTGACAACTGGGACCTCTTCTATGGCAGAAATGACATGTATGCCAGGGATGGGGTTCACTTATCCAGGTCTGGGGTGGGGGCACTGGCAACTGCAGTGGAGGGAGCTGTTAGGGCTTTAAACTAGAAATAGTTAGTGGTATGGGTTTTGGGGGAAAACAGAGAAGTCCCAGTGTAGTAATATTATAAGTTGTAGGAGAACTAGTAATAGGCAGAATAAGGTGGATAGTGGAAAGCTAGTGACACTAGATGACAAGGACAGTAATAGTGTAGTGTCTGATATGTGGAAGATGGCTAATGTAATTCCTATTTTTAAAGCAGGGGACAAGTCACTACCGTCAAACTACCGCCCAATAAGCCTGACCTCAATTGTAGGCAAATTACTAGAGTCAATTATAGCTGATATTATTAGAAGCCATCTAGATAACCATAATTTGATTAATGATACCCAGCATGGATTCACGAGGGGCCGTTCCTGCCTATCTAATTTATTAACCTTCTTCAGTAAAGCTTTTGAGGCTGTTGATCACGATAAAGAATTCGATATTGTTTATTTAGACTTTAGTAAGGCTTTTGATAGAGTACCGCACCAGAGACTGTTAAAGAAAGTGGCAGCTCATGGCATTGGGGGAAAAGTGCTGTCATGGATCGAGTCATGGCTCACCAATAGGAAGCAGAGAGTGTGCATAAATGGGGTTAAATCCGAATGGGGACTTGTAACAAGTGGTGTTCCACAGGGATCAGTCTTAGGCCCATTGTTATTTATAATATATATCAATGACCTTGATGAGGGAATTACTAGTGATATGAGCAAATTCGCCGACGACACGAAGATAGGTAGGATAATTGATTCAAACATAGATGTCATAGAACTTCAGGAAGATTTAGACAAACTTAATTCGTGGTCAGAAAAGTGGCAGATGCAGTTCAATGTAGATAAATGCAAGGTTCTGAAGCTCGGAGTGTCCATAACCCAAGCACTTATAAGTTAAATAACGTAGAACTTAGCCATACAGATTCGAGAAGGACTTGGGGGTGATGGTAAGCAGCAACCTTAAACCAAGACAGCAATGCCTAAGCGTACGTAATAAGGCAAATAGATTACTGGGATTTATATCAAGAAGTGTTAGCAACAGAAGTCCAGAGGTTATATTACAGCTTTATACATCATTAGTAAGGCCTCACCTAGATTACGCAGCTCAGTTCTGGTCTCCATATTACAGAATGGACATAAATTCGTTAGAAAACATTCAGCGTAGAATGACTAAATTAATACATAGCATTAGAAATCTTCCTTACGAAGAAAGATTGAAGACCCTAAAATTACATTCACTTGTAAGACGTAGAATGAGGGAGACATGATCGAGGTATACAAGTGGAAAATGGGTATTAACAAAGGGATATAAATAAAGTCTTGAGGATATCTCTCCAAGAGAGAACCCGCAATAATGGATTCAAGTTAGATAAGTTTAGATTTAGAAAGGATATAGGAAAGTATTGGTTTGGAAATAGGGTAGTTGATGAGTGGAACAGTCTGCCTAGTAGGGTTATTGAAGCTAGACCTTGGGTAGTTTCAAATTTAGGTTGGATAAATTCATGAGTGAGAGGGGTTGGATTTGAGTGGGACTCGCGCATGAGTGGGTAGAATTGTCAAAGCTTATTTCTTGGGTAGCTTTGAAAATTGGGTTGAGCAAATATTCTGTTAGTGGGATGGATTGTGAAGGACCTGCCTAGTATGGGCCAACAGGCCTGCTGCAGTGTTCCTCCTTTCTTATGTTCTTATGTTCTTATGAGCAGGAAGGGTAAAGAGAAAGGAGGGTCTCTAAATATATATTACACCAATAGTCGTAGTGCTAGGAATAAGATGGACGAGTTGAGATTAGTTGCAAGTACGGGTAATATTGATGTTTTTGCAATAACTGAGACATGGTTTAATATGAAAAATCGGGACTTGCCTGCCGAATGTCACATTCAGGGTTTTAAATTGTTCCAAGTAGACAGAAGTATCGGGAAAGGGGGTGGGGTGGCACTCTATGTCCGTGATCATTTAAATTGTTGCATAAAAACGGGTATAAAGTCTGAATTAACACATACAGAGTCTGTCTGGATAGAATTTTCAGAGGGGTGTGAAAAATTGATTTTAGGCGTGATTTACCGTCCTCCAAACTTAGATAGGGAACAAGGGAGACTACTTTGGGAGGAAATTGTTAAGGCCACAAGACACGATAACGTAGTAATTCTAGGGGACTTTAACTTTAGTCAGATTGATTGGAATTTCATGACAGGGAATTTAGAATCTAACGACTTTTTAGAAGTAGTTCAGGATTGCTTTTTGAAGCAGTTTGTAACAGAACCTACAAGGGAAAATAACCTACTTGACTTGGTTCTGGCAAGCAAGGAAACCCTTGTTAATAATTTAGAAATTACAGAGGAACTCGGCTCAAGCGACCACAAGTCAATTACCTTTAGCATTGAATGGATGTACGATAGTAGGGATAATTCAGTAATGGTCCCAGATTTTCGCTTAGCAGATTATAATGGACTTAGAGAACACTTATCAACTGTGGACTGGGGTGAAGAAGAGAGGTATCAATATGACAGTTTTCTTAACACTATACAGGCTGCCCAAAGAACATTTATCCCGTATAAAGAAATTAGATCAAGTAGAAATGACCCAAAATGGATGAATAATAGGCTCAAATATCTTTTAGGGCAGAAGAAAGGAATTTATAGGCGCATAAAAAGAGGTGAGGGTCATCTTATAAATCAGTATACTGACATTAAGAGGGACGTTAAAAGGGAATAAGAAAAGCTAAACGGGACTATGAAATTAAAGTTGCTAGGGATTCAAAAACTAACCCAAAAGTTTTTCCAGGTTTATAGAACAAAAGTTAGGGATAAGATAGGTCCCCTTAAAAATAACTTTGGGCATCTTACTGACAAGGAGAATGATATGTGCTCTATTTTTAATAATTATTTTCTCTCGGTTTTCACACAGGAAGACATTAATAATATCCCAGTAATTAATTTTTACAGAGGCCCAGAAGAAGATAAATTATGTAATATCACAGTCACTAGCGAAATGATTATGAAACAGCTGGACCGACTGAAACAAAATAAATCGCCTGGTCCTGATGAGCTTTTGCAAGGGTTCTTAAGGAATGCAAAATGGAACTCTGTGAACCAATATCTAACATTTTTAATTTATCTCTTCAAACAGGTGTAGTGTCTGATATGTGGAAGATAGCTAATGTAATTCCTATTTTTAAAGCAGGGGACAAGTCACTACCGTCAAACTACCGCCCAATAAGCCTGACCTCAATTGTAGGCAAATTACTAGAGTCAATTATAGCTGATATTATTAGAAGCCATCTAGATAACCATAATTTGATTAATGATACCCAGCATGGATTCACGAGGGCCGTTCCTGCCTATCTAATTTATTAACCTTCTTCAGTAAAGCTTTTGAGGCTGTTGATCACGATAAAGAATTGATATTGTTTATTTAGACTTTAGTAAGGCTTTTGATAGAGTACCGCACCAGAGACTGTTAAAGAAAGTGGCAGCTCATGGCATTGGGGGAAAAGTGCTGTCATGGATCGAGTCATGGCTCACCAATAGGAAGCAGAGAGTGTGCATAAATGGGGTTAAATCCGAATGGGGACTTGTAACAAGTGGTGTTCCACAGGGATCAGTCTTAGGCCCATTGTTATTTATAATATATATCAATGACCTTGATGAGGGAATTACTAGTGATATGAGCAAATTCGCCGACGACACGAAGATAGGTAGGATAATTGATTCAAACATAGATGTCATAGAACTTCAGGAAGATTTAGACAAACTTAATTCGTGGTCAGAAAAGTGGCAGATGCAGTTCAATGTAGATAAATGCAAGGTTCTGAAGCTCGGGAGTGTCCATAACCCAAGCACTTATAAGTTAAATAACGTAGAACTTAGCCATACAGATTGCGAGAAGGACTTGGGGGTGATGGTAAGCAGCAACCTTAAACCAAGACAGCAATGCCTAAGCGTACGTAATAAGGCAAATAGATTACTGGGATTTATATCAAGAAGTGTTAGCAACAGAAGTCCAGAGGTTATATTACAGCTTTATACATCATTAGTAAGGCCTCACCTAGATTACGCAGCTCAGTTCTGGTCTCCATATTACAGAATGGACATAAATTCGTTAGAAAACATTCAGCGTAGAATGACTAAATTAATACATAGCATTAGAAATCTTCCTTACGAAGAAAGATTGAAGACCCTAAAATTACATTCACTTGTAAGACGTAGAATGAGGGAGACATGATCGAGGTATACAAGTGGAAAATGGGTATTAACAAAGGGGATATAAATAAGGTCTTGAGGATATCTCTCCAAGAGAGAACCCGCAATAATGGATTCAAGTTAGATAAGTTTAGATTTAGAAAGGATATAGGAAAGTATTGGTTTGGAAATAGGGTAGTTGATGAGTGGAACAGTCTGCCTAGTAGGGTTATTGAAGCTAGGACCTTGGGTAGTTTCAAATTTAGGTTGGATAAATTCATGAGTGAGAGGGTTGGATTTGAGTGGGACTCGCGCATGAGTGGGTAGAATTGTCAAAGCTTATTTCTTGGGTAGCATTGAAAATTGGGTTGAGCAAATATTCTGTTAGTGGGACGGATTGTGAAGGACCTGCCTAGTATGGGCCAACAGGCCTGCTGCAGTGTTCCTCCTTTCTTATGTTCTTATGTTCTTAAGTTTGCCTAAGACACTCCAATATAGAAACTACATTATGCCAATACATCACCTTTATCATCAACATATAAAATAATTGCTAACTTCTTAAACTAATTGTTAAATTCTTAAATGTTTAAATTCCAGTACCTAAATTTTGTAAACCTACTTAATCACTACAATTACCTAATCTTACTATCTGTATAATCATTGTGTCACTATTGAGTAAGACCTATCATAAGACTGCCTGAAAAGCCTAGGCATACCTAGGCATATTATTGGCCATCTTGTAATATCTACTTTATTAAATTTATAATTATAAGTACACCCCACCTTGTATATTACATGAAATAAAGAATTTGAATTTGAACATTAAATTCAGGATAACTAAGTTTAGAGTTAGAGAGGGCTTTAGTAACCCTGAATAACCCCAATAACAAACCGGTTGGTTCACACTTTGCTTAGTTTCCACTGGTGAATCAATCTAATATCATGCTGAAAGTAAGTAATATGATCATTATTGCACCTTAAAAACACTGAATTAACGTTGTTTATAGATGATCTCATAGTAAAACTAACGTGGTGAGTTGGTTACAACTACGGTAGGTATCTCCCAAAATATATTCATAGCTTAATTGTTTAAAATATTGATAATTGTCTATCGAAGATGCATATAAAATGTTAATTATGTATTGTAAATCTATAATATACATTATATGGCAGAGAGGGAAACGAGGCCTCTTATTAAGTATTTGCTGCGCCGTATGACCCTTGTACGTTTAGCGTTTTTTTATTATAATAATTATTATTAAGTATATAAGTTTTGTATGCCGTACATAACCTAAAAATATATTTTAGCAGTGGTCTTCAGCGCAAATGTTATTGGCACTTGAAAGTACATAATAAAGATTTAACCTAGGTGACATCATCATGGTAGGCAACGCTTTCTCTTCACACGCTGAGGGTCCGTGGTTTGATTCCCGGCAAGGGTGGAAACATTGGGCGTGTTTCCTTACACCTGTTGTTCCTGTTCACCCATCAGTGAAATGGGTACCTGGTGTGGGTCGCATCCTGGGACAGAATTGACCTTATTTGCCTGAAATGCTCTGCATACAAGGGGCTTTCTATATAGTAGTATGTCATTGATGCCAGCTAGGACTGTATACCATGTACTTGTATTTGTAGAAATAAAGATATTATTATTATATTATATGTAGTATATATTGTATAGTAACTTTGTTCTTTTTAATTAATGGAGTATTATGGCTTAAGTACACATCCTAAATTATAATATGATCATGTATGAGAAAATTGGTTACGAGTTCCACACAGTTGAGTTATGAAAAAAATTCTGGAATGTATTAACATCACAACTCTTAAGTGGGGAACCTTATGTCTTGCAATATAATTTTCACTATTTTTATTCTTATACACAGGGTATAGTGTCCCTTGTCACAGGTGGAGCATCTGGCTTGGGACGGGCCACCGTTGAGAGAATTGTTCGTGAAGGAGGCCGGGCTCTCATTTGTGACCTACCTACATCAGAAGGAGCCAAGGTAGCAGTGGAAATTGGAAACAATGTTATCTTTGTTCCAACTGATGTAAGTACCTGTACTTGAAAATGAAAATGTTTCTTTCTTTGCAAAGCTTATATACTGTGTAGTTTACATATTCTAAAATATTAATTACAAAGAAGGCCACTAGCATGCCTAGGCATTTCGGCCATTTAAGCATAAATGATGATATGGAGTGTAAGTAGACAGGAAACATACTTCACAAACTGTACAGAAACAGACATGATTGCAGAATGGCAATGGTTTACAGTGGTTGCTCCAAAGCTCTATATCCTGATCAGGTTCAGGAAGGGTTCACTTTAGTGGAGTAATATTGGAACAAGTCACTGGTTGTTACCAGGACTGAACCAGCTTCTATTCTCTTTGTGCATTGTTTTAAAAGCTGTCACCCAGAAACTTACTAAATTGTGCAGTATTCTTGACTGTCTATAATTGGTACACTACCTATATACTGTCTTAGACATATGTATGTATTTAATTTGTTAATAAAATTGTGAGAAATTATATTTTGTTTGAAATTACTTAACCCAGTTTTTGTTTTGTCTCTTTAATTTACTGTTAAAAAATTTTTCTTTTTCAAAGCTTTTTAGAATTAAAAGTGAAAAACAAAGAATGGCAAGTGTGATATTTCTACATGTAGAATAGAGAAGAGCTTTGCAAAGTAGTATGTGTCCATAACTCATTTGTATAAAAAAACATATATGTACTATTGTAACTAATTTCTGCCTCAGTGAATTTTTAAATAGATATGTTAATGGCAAGTCAGAAAAATGTACTATATGCTGCACTAAAAGAAGTCTACTCGTGATATTTCAACTACTGGGTAAAAACACATGCACATGTTACAGTATAGTTACTAACTTGCAGGTGTCATCTGGTCCTGATGTTGAGAATGCTCTATCAGAATGCAAGGACAAGTTTGGCCGTCTTGACGTGGTTGTCAGTTGTGCCGGAATAGGGATAGCAGCAAAGACATTCAACCACAACAAAAAAATATCACACTCTTTAGAAGATTTTATGAAAGTTCAGAAGGTATATAATATACATTTTTATTAATCATTGAAATTATTTTTGCTGAATTTTTTGCTTTTTAATTCTCTTCTACAGGTATCCCTTACACAGACATCTTGTCTCACTTAATTTAAAGCTACTAACTACATTAAGGATCAAACCCACACACCAACCTGGCCTTCATTAACTCTTTAACTGTGGCTTACCTGGAATGGTCCAAGACAGACCGAAATGGCGCCGTAAGCTTCTCTCCTCTATGTGCGAGTCATTTGTGTTTTGTTCCAGTCACGGTATTGTGCCTTTTTTTTACTTTATTCCACTTGCAACTTCTGATGCATTCCACAGACTCAATATGCCTGTCTGATTTGTCAAGCAAATGCATGATGTTGGTGTAATGAATGACTGCAAGTGGGTTCTCAATAGGTTCATTCAGCTGTCCATTTACCTTTCCAGTTTGTTTTATTTCATGCCTGTATAGGTTTATCATCAGTCTTACATTTATCATGCCAGCATCATCACTTTCACTATCACCTTTTTCATCCAGATGTTTCACCATAAAACAGTGAAACTGCTTATGAGACAAAACTGGACCTTGCATGATGCCACATTGGTTTTCATTTGATAGAAGAATGATTTTCTCTATCACTTAATTTAGTACTTTACACCTTATACAGTGGACCCTCGGTTTTCGTTGAAAATTCGTTCCAGAATGCTGTTTGCCGTTACCGAATGAATTTGTTCCCATAAGGACAAATGTAAATTAGATTAGTCATTTCAGACCCCCAAAAATACACTTACAAAAGCACTTACGAAAATTCACTTACATAATTGTTCAAGTTTGGAGGTGAATGAAAACTGAGGGTCCACTGTACATACAGTGGTACCTCAGTATACATTTGCTTTGGAATAAGTCCAACTTGGTATACGTCCTGTTTGGACTTGAAAATTTTTGCTTGGAATACGACTCACGTGCTAGAACTTGTATGGGTCAAAATGAGTCACGACACCACGCGCTACCCTTGTTTACCTCTCTGTCGAGACAAAGCCACAACTGCCCACTAGCGTCAGCCAAAGAGTTATCCCTGAGAGAATTTTGGAAAGATCACTTTAATAGTGCCCATTGCATAACTCTCATTGACAAAGCCTGGCAGGAAGTTTCATACAGAACAATGAACTCTGCTTGGAGGAATTTGTGGCCAGAAGCAGTGGCTGAAAGGGACTTTGAGGGCTTTGAGTCTGTGTCTATAGTGGAGGATATTGTCTCTGGGCAGGTCCATGGGTCTGGATGTGAGTGATGGTGATGTGGAGGAGTTAGTGGAGGGGGACAGGGAAGAGCTGACCACTGAGGAGCTGCAGGAACTTGAGGAGGAGGAGCACAAGACTAAGATGGGTGCACTCTCTTCAGGCTTGGAAGAGGAGATAGAGGAAGCCCCTACTTCATTAATCAAGGAAATCTTTGCCAAATGGATGGACGTCAAAAACTTTGCAGAGAAGTACCACCCCAACGAAGCCCAAACAAGCCGTAATAGCATTGTCTGAAATAACCAGACAATGTCACATTTCCGAAACATCCTAAGGAGAAGGCAGAAGCAAAGTCCTTTGGACAGATTTTTAGTAAAAGTCAAACTTGGTGAGCTTCAATCAGGTCCAAATAGGAAAAAAGAGACAGAAAAGAGAAGGAAACTCTCCTTCCAAACAATAACATTTCCTCCTCCTCCTCCCTTCTCAGCACTATCCTAGTAGGCACTCGACTCTTTTCAGCAAAGTAAAGCGAGGTTAAATTTGCATTTATTTCATCTAATTCTTTTGTATTTATGTATGTATTTTAGTATTAAGCAGTGTTTAAATTACATATTTTAGTATTAAGCAGTGTTTAAATTATTTTATACAACCCCATCAATGTATAATATGCCAATAACAATAGGATTTTTTTCATGGGAACGGATTAATCGTTTTCCCTATACAGTGGTACCTCGAGTTACGATGGTCCCCAAAATCGCCCTTTTATGTAAGTTTATTTTTTTAAATGCTTTTGTAAGTATATTTTTGGGGGTGTAAAAGGACTAGTCTATTTTACATTATTCCTTATGGGGATAAATTCGTTTGGTAATGGCACTTGAACAGCATTCTCGAACGAAAAAATATCGTAACTCGAGGTACCACTGTATTTCTTACGGGAAAATTTGTCTGGTATACGTCCTATTTGGTATAAGTCCAAGGTCCTGGAACGGATTAAGGACGTATACCGAGGTACCACTGTATATTCTTCTCCACTGTCCTCACTGATACTGCTCTAATCACTGTCATTTTCATGTGTAAATAACTTTATATTTTTTTTATATGTACCAAGGTCTGAAGTGAACACCACTTACTACATTCCTGTTACTATCACTGTGATTACCTTCAGAATCAGGAATATCTATTACCACTTTCCTCACTGTCACTGATTATATCCCACAGAATCTGTTTTATTTAGCCAAGAGTCAAGAGGGTGTCAAGTGCCATTGTTACTGTGTTTACTGATTTTTATATTATTATTCACAATGCCCTGTGACTACCCATACAGCCTAGATTCTTTTTTTAAATGAGATGACTGGTGACCCTAATAACTCGACTGGGCCTAAAATGATGGCACACAGCAAATTTAAGGTCTGCAAAATTATGCATATGTATATATCATCCACACTTAACGGGTTAATAATAAATCTATGTCTTAACCCAGATTGACTGGTGTGTGCTCCCTGGAACAAACAGCTGAGCAAACTTAGGGAAATTACAGATAGGGCTAACACTGGTCTTGAAATAGTGTTGAAAGAAAAGACTGTTATGCTGAAAAAGAAGTGAGAAAGACATAGTAGAAGAAATTTATACAAGTAAGATGACAAAGTACTGTATGTTTTTTTTTTTTTTTTTTTCCAACAAGTCGGCCGTCTCCCACCGAGGCAGGGTGACCAAAAAAGAAAGAAAATCCCCAAAAAGAAAATACTTTCATCATCATTCAACACTTTCACCACACTCGTACATAATCACTGTCTTTGCAGAGGAGCTCAGATACGACAGCTGAGAAAAGTCCCTCCCAGCTGTCACTATCTCAGACCCCTCCTTTAAAGTGCAGGCATTGTACTTCCCATTTCCAGGACTCAAGTCCAACTAAATCAATTAACTGGTTTCCCTGAATCCCTTCACAAAATGTTACCCTGCTCACACTCCAACAGATCGTCATGTCCCAAAAACCATTCGTCTCCATTCACTCCTATCTAACACGCTCACACATGCTTGCTGGAAGTCCAAGCCCCTCGCCCACAAAACCTCCTTTACCCCTTCCCTCCAACCTTTTCTAGGACGACCCCTACCCCGCCTTCCTTCCCCTACAGATTTATACGCTCTCCAAGTCATTCTACTTTGATCCATTATCTCTAAATGACCAAACCACCTCAACAACCCCTCTTCAGCCCTCTGACAAATACTTTTAGTAACTCCACACCTTCTCCTAATTTCCACATTTCGAATTTTCTGCATAATATTTACACCACACATTGCCCTTAGACAGGACATCTCCACTGCCTCCAGCCTCCTCCTCGCTGCAGCATTTGCAACCCATGCTTCACACCCATATAAGAGTGTTGGTACCACTATACAGTGGTCCCTCGGTTTTCGTGCATCTCCAAACTCGAACATTTATGTAAGTGTATTTTCGTAAGTGCTGTTGCAAGTGTATTTTTGGGGGTCTGAAATAGACTAACCTACGTGACATTATTTCTTAAGGAAGTAAATTAATTCGGTAATGGCACTTGAGCAGCATTCTGGAATGAATTTTCGGCGAAAACCGAGGGACCACTGTACTTTCGTACATTCCCTTCTTTGCCTCCATGGATAACGTTTTTTGTCTCCACAGATACCTCAATGCACCACTCACCTTTTTTCCTTCATCAATTCTATGGTTAACCTCATCCTTCATAAACCCATCCGCTGACACATCAACTCCCAAATATCTGAAAACATTTACTTCTTCCATAATCCCTCTCTCCAATGTGATATCCAATTTTTCTTTATTTAAATCGTTTGATACCCTCATCACCTTACTCTTATCTATGTTCACTTTTAACTTTCTACCTTTACACACTCTCCCAAACTCGTCCACTAACCTTTGCAACTTTTCTTTAGAATCTCCCATAAGCACAGTATCATCAGCAAAAAGTAACTGTGTCAACTCCCATTTTGCATTTAATTCTCCATAATTTAATCCCACCCTCTCCCCAACACCCTAGCATTTACTTCTTTACAACCCCATCTATAAATATATTAAACAACCATGGTGACATTACACATCCCTGTCTAAGACCTACTTTTACCGGAAGTAATCTCCTCTCTCCTACACACCCTAACTTGGAGCCTCACTATCCTCATAAAAACTCTTCACAGCCTTCAGTAACTTACTACCTATTCCATACACTTGCAACATTTGCCACATTGCTCCCCTATCCACTCTATCATATGCCTTTTCTAAATCCATAAATGCAATAAAAACTTCTCTACCTTTATCTAAATACTGTTCACATATATGCTTCACTGTAAACACTTGATCTACACATCCCCTACCCAGTCTAAAGCCTCCTTGCTCATCTGCAATCCTACTCTCTGTCTTACCTCTAATTCTTTCAATAATAACCCTGCCATACACTTTACCTGGTATACACAGTAAACTTATTCCCCTATAATTTTTACACTCTCTTTTATCCCCTTCCCTTTATATAAAGGAACTATACATGCTCTCTGCCAATCCCTAGGTACCTTCCCTCTTTCATACATTTATTAAACAAAAATACCAACCACTCCAGCACTATATCCCCCTGCTTTTAACATTTCTGTCATGATTCCGTCAATTCCAGCTGCTTTACCCCTTTCATTCTACGTAATGCCTCACGCACCTCCCCCACACTCACATCCTGCTCTTCTTCACTCCTAAACGATGTTGTACCTCCCTGGCCATTACATGAAATTACCGCCTCCCTTTTTTCATCGACATTTAAAAGTTCCTCAAAATATTCCCGCCATCTACCCAATACCTCCAGCTCCCCATCTACTAACTTCCCTACACTGTTTTTAACTGACAAATCCATTCGTTCCCTAGGCTTTCTTACCTTGTTTATCTCTACTTGGATAATTTCATTATTCAAATTCATATACAGTGGACCCTCGGTTAACGAAAAAACTTCATCCCAGAAGACTGCTCAAGTGCCATTACCAAACGAATTTACGTCCTTAAGAAATAATGTCACGTAGGTTAGTCTATTTCAGACCCCCAAAAATACACTTCCACATGCACTTAAAAATTATACTTACATAATTGTACGATTTCCGGGGTATTCGTTAACCGAGGGTCCACTGTACAGTGGTACCTCGGTTAACGATATTTTTTCATTCCAGAATGCTGTTCAAGTGCCATTACCAAACGAATTTATCCCCATTAGGAATAATGTAAAATAGACTAGTCCTTTTAGACCCCCAAAAATACACTTACAAAAGCATTTAAAAAAAATAAACTTACATAAAAGGGTGAGTTTGGGGACCATTGTTAACCGAGGTACCACTGTACTATGATCAATAAGGTATTAAGGACTATATTTATATTCTACTTGTTTGGGGTAAAATTTCCACTTATAACTGACCTGATTAGGTTCCAGGTGAAGGACTACTATTTCAAGAATGGCCATCTTAGCTAGTATGTACATACAGTGGTCCCTCGGTTTTCGGTCATCTCCAAACTCGAACATTTATGTAAGTGTATTTTCGTAAGTGCTTTTGCAAGTGTATTTTCGTAAGTGCTTTTGCAAGTGTATTTTTGGGGGTCTGAAATAGACTAACCTACGTGACATTATTTCTTAAGGAAGTAAATTCGTTCGGTAATGGCACTTGAGCAGCATTCTGGAAATAATTTTCGGCGAAAACCGAGGGTCCACTGTATATGCATTGGATTGGACATCCAGATTTATCAGTGCTTCAGAGACAGGAATCCATCTAGTATATTGAATGAAGGGCTTCCACTGGCTGTCAGCTCTTCTCATAGTTTGGATGTCTAGATGTTATTCTTTGACTGGGGAGGAGGAGGATCTTCAAGCAAAGACACACTTGTTAAATTCAGAGAGTTAGCCTCCAACACACTCCTGGTGTTTGAAATAAGGGTCACCACCACCTGCTATAACTCAACCAGATGGCCCATGACTCAGTGATAGTGATATCTAATCTGATAAAATATTCACTAAAAATATTGGCTCTTGAATTAATTATATAATCTTCTCTGAATTGATAAAACTTAAATCCCCCAATGAAGTGTTATTAATTACATTTTAAGTTACACTCAGGCCCCCTGAATTGAAAGCAGTATTTATATATAATATTTGAATTATTTACTAAATACTCTGGGGAAGATTTGAGGTTAAGTAGGCAAATTTTCCAACACTTCCAATTCTTTCCCTCTCATCTCTCACTCTCTTTCCCCTTCCTAATCCTCTTATCACTCCCCTTTCCTTTTTTTCCCCCTGTCGTCTTTGTGTATATGTGGGGGCAGTGTCATAGTATGTGTGTTTCCCGCCTAGGGTAATCCAAAGAAAGAGAACATGTTCACCATCATTTATTCAACTGTTGTCTTGCTAAAAGTACTTGGCTATTATAATTCAGTTGACCCATTGAATAGCAATATCCCACCCTTCATTCATTTATTAACTTATTTATTTTTAAAATGTCCCATACCTTTAATATCTTTATAAACTTGTTGTAAGATAATGGAGAAGCCAGAGAATCAGGTCAATACAAGAGTAATTTCTAAAATTGTTTCTTGAGATATGATTAGATGAAGAATAAGGGTGTTAGGGACTGAGACTCTCTTACTTGGTTGCATGGTGCTTAACATTTTCTTGATGTACTTTTCTGTGTTATAAAATTGATTTAAAAATAAAGATATTGTATTGTATTATGTTTATTAGTATTACTCATATCCATATGAAACCTTTGTGTAAATATTGAATTTTTGTTTATATATTGGATTAAAGAAGCAATAAGGTACTGTACTGTGTTTTTAATAATTCTTGGGAAGTTTGCGGGAGTTAAATTGTATAAAGATGCATGTGCAACATATTTTGATTTTGGAAATGTTTTGCCCACCATCTATTGAAGAAGCCCCAGGTGAGCAAAATGTCTCCTAAATACTGTAAATGTTTTCCATATATTGCAGGTGACTTTTTTATACATTTGCTGGTACAGTACTGGTTACCTTGTGTAATATGCCAGAGATAACTCTGCTGTAAGGAAATACTAGCAGTTGCTCGCCTATCAAAATTTTGCATTCTCAGCTGAGAATAACAGTCACTTAAGAGTAGTATATGAAATCCCTTTCTGTTCATGGTACCATTTTTCAGGTCAATTTAGGTGGCACCTTCAATGTGATCCGTCTTTCAGCAGCAGTAATAGCTGAAAATGAACCAAATGTAGATGGGCAGCGAGGTGTTATAATTAATACTGCAAGTATTGCTGCCTTTGATGGCCAGATTGGGCAGGCAGCATATGCAGCCAGCAAGGGAGGTATTGTGGGCATGACTCTCCCTATTGCCCGAGACCTGGCACCCGTGGGCATCAGAGTTTGCACAATTGCACCAGGTACGTGAAACGCTGTCTTTTAAATACTGTATTTTGTGATGCAGTACGTATATATTTTCCAATCTTTTAAATATAATATGTAAACATGTTATAGGAAATTGTTTATTGGTTTACAATTCATGTTACTGTACTTTTTGTTAAACAACAGCTTAACTTTTGCAATATTCACTTTATATCAAGGGGGAGATGAGCGTTTTTCAATTTATAAAAAAATTAAAATCGAAAAATTATGGAAAATAATTTTTTCTTACCAAAAAATAGTGCATAATTCTGGCAACAAGTTGATGCAATCTGCTTATTTCTATCATATTTCTAAGTATGTTTATACTAAAAAGTATTTTTTTTGTTCTTGGGTCAGCAAAAAGACGTGTTGGTGATTAGTCAGTTTTTTTTTTTTACCCCTAAAAATGCGATTTTTATGATTCTTTCACTTAAAATACATTACATGGTAACCTCTGCAATGAGTGGTGTGTGTGAGCTCTGGCAGACACGTCTCTCAGTGGCCTTACAGCCTCCGATAAGCATGGTGGGATGTACTGCTCTGGAAGGTGGCGTGCGATTTCCCAAGAGTTGTACACTTATACAATTATCAATATCTCAGGAGTAAGTTATTGACATTGTAATCCCTCTCATGCAAAGAGTATTTATCGTAGCATCATGATTCTTTCGCAGGGTTAAAGAGGAATGATGGTTCTATCGAACTAGAGAGCGATTTTGCGATACGTTTTACGGTTTCTTGATAGTGATTTTTGTTTTCCCAAACAAATTAAAAACAAACATGTATTTCAATAATTCGTATAATGCAATCTATTGACAGGAAGCTCAAACCGCTCTCTAGTTCTATAGCCTAACTCTTCCTCTTTCATCTGATCTCAATTAGAACATTGTCGTACCAATTTTGTAGGAGAGGGATTGCCATAAGCTCTATCAAATAGGGCATTTTTTATTTTTTTTCTATATAACTCTTAACCCTTTACCGGGCACTCCCTGGAAAATGATAATTTCGAAATGTATTTCATATGAGTGGATAGAGTAACTCAATGTAAGGATAATGAGCCCATATAATTGAAATTCTAAAAAAACTTTTCACGCAATTGCCAATATTCAAGGACCGTCTACAGACGGTCCCGACCGTTAAAGGGTGTCAAATTCTGAATGTTGCAAATTTGCAATTGTTAATAAAACACCAAATAAGTATTTTTCTATTTTATTATACTAATAGACAATATCAAAAACACAAATGGAACTTGTTTCCAAACATTTTGTAGGTATAAAAAATATAAAAGTGAACCAAAGAGCAACATGGACACATTGCAAAGGGATAAAACTTTCAAGTCCCATATTCCTGAATTTCCTGAGAAAAAACAATCATTCTTGATCACTAATTGCTACAATGAAAGGCTATGAAGCAATTTCTTTCCTTCTTGATGCATAGATTTACCTTGCATACGGCACACAAAAATGAGGATGTGACATGATTTTTCGTTTTGCTGCAATAATTGCATGTAAATATTCTGCCTTGCACTGGCCAGTGACCTAGCATTTTATCAAACCTATCATTTTGGTCAAACCTCACACTGTCACCAGGCCTTTCTGCACGTTGGTACTGCACTGGAGATGGCAACAGGTCATCTGGTTCTGGATCTGAGTCACTTTCCACCAAAATGCAGAGATATTTGAACTTCTGTTGGAAGGGTTCACAATAGAACAATTTCTCATTGATCTGGAATGACAATAAGAATGTTCTGTACACACCCAGACCACTACAGAATTCATATATGCACTAGAAATTTTTATATAAATATTTATTTACTGAAATTTAAAATGTGGCCCTGACGGGCGGGACCGTCTGTACACGGTCCTCTTTTGTTGCACTTTTTTCAATTGCATGGTACACTCATATTATGCATATCTAACTCCTGATATATATCTCAAAATATGCCTAAACTATTCATTTACACACTGGACACAACAATTAGTACTTACCGACATTGTAGAGAGTATAATCACAGTGTATATGAGTGGAACAAGAGCAAAAATTCGGCTCTGGGTGACGCCAAGCGAGAAGTGTTTACATTTTGGTCTCTCAACCAATGGGAAGCGAGCAGATGCCGGTCTCACTTAGCTGGAGCGACTCACAGAAGGCTTGTGATTGGTCAGATATAGAGAATGGGAACCTAGATGCGCTGGGGGAGTAGGATGACACGCGCAAAAACACGTGTTTAGGACCGTCTGTACACGGTCCTGCCCGGTAAAGGGTTAAGGCAAAATGTCACTAAAAACTCAGTGTCTATGTTTCAAATGCTGCTTAATTCAAAGACAATAACCCCAATGAAATATTTGCATAATAAAAAAAAAAAGGTCAATTCGGCTCATCCCCCCCTCAAGTAGTATGTATTCTCACTCATCCTCATGCTCACTCACACACTCATTCACAATCTAACTTATTCACATTCATTCATATCCTCACTCATTCACACCCACTCTCCTTTACCTTTGATGATTTTCAAGACTTTCTCTAGTCCTGGAGCCTGGATTTGGGCCAGGCTTGTGTGGCCCTTTCCTGGTCAACCAGGTTGTTGCTGCTGCTGGCTGGCTGGCTCACATATCCATCATAGCCTGGTTGATCTGACAACTGGTAAAGATACTAGTCCAGTTTCCTCTTCAATACCTTTATACCTGTCCCAGCAGTGTTACTGGTATCTTCTGGTAAGATGTTGAATAGTCTGGGGCCATGGATGTTGATACAGTGTTCTCTTATTGTGCCCATGGAGCCCATGCTTTTCATTGGATTTATTTTGCACTCATTCACACACAAACAAGAGCTGCGAAGAGAGGCTAAAGGAATTGAATCTAATGACCATTTAGGACAGAAGGAACAGGGGAGACATGATAACATCATAGTTTTAAGAGTAGGTATGACAGGGCCCACGTGGCTAGGAAAGAGTAAATCTGGCAAGTTTAGAGGCAGGGGCAGGAGCTAAGACTTGACCCCTGCAGCATCATATGTTTGTTTTCAAACCTTTTCTTTCAAATTACAGCTACGTATTTGCAACACATTTAGTCTTCTTCACCTCTGTATATGGTTCACTATAGAATATATGCATTAATTAAAAAAAAAAAAATTTTTGTTATCTCCGAATTACAATACTTTTGCAAGTTTTGATTGCTTCTAGTCATGATATTAAAAACACTAAATAAATGCTAGGGTGTTGGGGAGAGGGGTGGGATTAAATTATGGAGAATAAAATGCAAAATGGGAGTTGACACAGTTACTTTTTGCTGATGATACTGTGCTTATGGGAGATTCTAAAGAAAAGTTGCAAAGGTTAGTGGATGAGTTTGGGAGAGTGTGTAAAGGTAGAAAGTTAAAAGTGAACATAGATAAGAGTAAGGTGATGAGGGTATCAAACGATTTAAATAAAGAAAAATTGGATATCACATTGGAGAGAGGGATTATGGAAGAAGTAAATGTTTTCAGATATTTGGGAGTTGACGTGTCAGCGGATGGGTTTATGAAGGATGAGGTTAACCATAGAATTGCGAAGGAAAAAAGGTGAGTGGTGCGTTGAGGTATCTGTGGAGACAAAAACGTTATCCATGGAGGCAAAGAAGGAATGTACGAAAGTATAGTGGTACCAACACTCTTATATGGGTGTGAAGCATGGGTTGCAAATGCTGCAGCGAGGAGGAGGCTGGAGGCAGTGGAGATGTCCTGTCTAAGGGCAATGTGTGTGTAAATATTATGCAGAAAATTCGGAATGTGGAAATTAGGAGAAGGTGTAGAGTTACTAAAAGTATTTGTCAGAGGGCTGAAGAGGGGTTGTTGAGGTGGTTTGGTCATTTAGAGAGAATGGATCAAAGTAGAATGACTTGGAGAGCGTATAAATCTGTAGGGGAAGGAAGGCGGGGTAGGGGTCGTCCTAGAAAAGGTTGGAGGGAAGGGGTAAAGGAGGTATTGTGGGCGAGGGGCTTGGACTTCCAGCAAGCATGTGTGAGCGTGTTAGATAGGAGTGAATGGAGACGAATGGTTTTTGGGACATGACGATCTGTTGGAGTGTGAGCAGGGTAACATTTTGTGAAGGGATTCAGGGAAATCAGTTAATTGATTTAGTTAGGACTTGAGTCCTGGAAATGGGAAGTACAATGCCTGCACTTGAAAGGAGGGGTCTGGGATAGTGACAGCTGGGAGGGACAATTCTCAGCTGTCGTATCTGAGCTCCTCTGCAAAGACAGTGATTATGTATGAGTGTGGTGAAAGTGTTGAATGATGATGAAAGTATTTTCTTTTTGGGGATTTTCTTTCTTTTTGGGTCACCCTGCCTCAGTGGGAGACGGCCGACTTGTTGAAAAAAAAAAAAATATATATATATACATTTCTGTCAGGGGAGCCCTTACACGCCATTTATAATGTCAACTGAAAAGTGAAGAACCTGGAGTCATCTGGTGTCTGCATTATACAGAGATAATCTGAGGACTTTAAATGACCTCTTTAATTGTAAAAAATACTTTAATGCAAATTTGTATGCTGTTATTGAACCAAATGGAAATTTTTGAAGGGGGTCAAATCAAATATTTTTTTCCATATACAGTGATCCCTCGGTTTTCGGTCATCTCCAAACTCGAACATTTATGTAAGTGTATTTTCGTAAGTGCTTCTGCAAGTGTATTTTTGGGGGTCTGAAATAGACTAACCTACGTGACATTATTTCTTAATGAAGTAAATTCGTTCGGTAATGGCACTTGAGCAGCATTCTGGAAAGAATTTTCGGCAAAAACCGAGGGTCCACTGTATAAATAAGGAACACCCTACTTTATATTCTTCAGAGGGGTGCCTTCATGCTAATTAAGGGATCTTGATCTAAGAAATTGGAGCTGCCCTCTTTTTCCTTAAATCAAGCCTGACTATTCCCATTCTCCAGGAACTGAATAATCATTATGGGGATTTGCAATAATCATTTATTTTGTAAGTAGGCTATGCTTTAATGTACATTAGCCATAATTCACCTGTATATAAGCAATACATGACACAGTGATAATAATACAGTTAGTGTGGGTGCGGGTGGGTGTGAGTTGGTCCTGACTAGCTTGTGCTACTAGGTCAGATGCCGTGCTCCTTCCTTAAGTGAATGTAACCTGACCTGGCTGGGTCGGGGCATTGGCTTAAGCCGATTGGAGACTTGGACTTGCCTCGCATGGGCCAGTGGGCCTGCTGCAGTGTTCCTTCTTTCTTATGTTCTTATGTTGCTTGGATTGAGGTTGCGGAAAACTGTCCATTGCAAAATTCCTAAGCTAGATAAATGTAAATTTTATCATTTATTTATCTTATTGTCCCCAGAAGCCATTTCAGGTATCCTTCAGGTCTACTACTCTTGTCTATCTATAACAAATGCATATGTCTTTAGTCATATAAATCTAAGTATACAGTGGTCCCTCGGTTTTCGTGCATCTCCAAACTCGAACATTTATGTAAGTGTATTTTCGTAAGTACTGTTGCAAGTGTATTTTTGGGGGTCTGAAATAGACTAACCTACGTGACATTATTTCTTAAGGAAGTAAATTCGTTCGGTAATGGCACTTGAGCAGCATTCTGGAACGAATTTTCGGCAAAAACCGAGGGACCACTGTATATTGTATCCACAAGTTATATAATCTGCATTACCAAAGATTTCAAGATTCACATCACAACACACATTGTGTATTTCATATTTTCCAGGTTTGTTTAAGACTCCATTATTGATGAGCCTTCCAGAAAAAGTACAAAACTTCTTGGCCAAAACTATGCCATTTCCTCAGCGTCTCGGTAACCCTGATGAGTATGCCATGATGGTTCAGGCAATCATCACAAATCCCATGATGAATGGAGAGACTGTTCGTGTAGATGGTGCCATTCGAATGCAACCCTGAGTTTCTATGAATTTCTTGGTCATGTTACTGTTAGTATTCTGTAGCTAAAAATATGATTTGTAAAATATTTTTATAGAGAAGTTTGAGAATTTGGCTACTCAAACCTTATCTTTTCATTTTGACATATGTTTTATATCTCACAATTAGTTATTTATGCAAAAATTATTTTAACTTCTTGTACTTTTAATTTTAGTAGTTCATAATGATTTATAACATTAATGTAAATTCTTATAATATTGGCATATATATTGGAATATAAAAATTAAGTTAAATTGTGATTCAAAGAACTGATGGTGCACTTGTACTTTAACTGACTGATTTTGAGGGCTCTTTTATCCCTGCAGCCCGGCCTTAGGCCAGGCTTCCCTGTTGGCCACCTCCTTGACCGTAGCTGTTTGTGATAGTGGCCTGTAGAATCTCATAGCCATAGCAGTCAGATTGATCTGGCACTTGCAGAAGAAAGCTGTCCAGCTTGAAATGTATGACACACCTGTTAACCAGTGAATATTAAATAAATTTCAGTATAAAGGCCTGAGGAGAGGATGCAGAAGCAAATATTGTGTGATGGATGGCAATAAGAAATATAGACAATTGAATTCTGTCACTTGCCTTAAGATAAAATCACGAAATGAGAATAAATAGCACAAACTAGAATCAGTGATACTGTACTATGAGTTTGGAATTACTAGGTAGGACTAGTTGCAGTTATTAAATTACAATGTTAAATTTTCTTTTAGCTAATTTGGTATTCAGGTAATGGAAATGCATGATTAGTTACTTCTAATTTGTATTTTAACCCAATATCTGAGGTAATGCATCATGTATTCATTTACTTAGGCAGTTTATAAAAAAGTGAAAAAAAATATATTAAGAAGCTGTTATTTCTCTTATAAGCATTAATGTTTTGTAACTACTGGCAATGAATGAGTTCTTACAGATGTACTGTACCATCTTTTCGATAAGAATATTTATAGAAAATAGTATAAAGTAATATGAAGAATTGAATTTTATATCTTTTGTTTTATTGCTTCTGTAGTCATTTTCTTAAAACTGAAATATTTTCAGAGCATAGATGTGATTTTGTATTATTATTATTTATTATTATTATTATTATTATTATTATTAAAGTGGATACTTGTAAGTAACTTTTGCAAGAATTAACTTTGGATTCTTGATGCAAAGTGGCTAATAACTAACAATTTTTTAGGATCCTGTTATTCTGTATTTCTTGTATAATTATGATACTGTGCAGCTTGAATGTTGTGTAACATTAATATTTGTTACTAGTGTTTATGTAGAACCGAAAGCAGATTTTTTTTCGAGTTTATGTGAATAATAAATGCTAATAAATTTAGAAAATCCCTGTGATTAAGTTTTTATTGTTTTCCTTATTTCCTTTTACTTAGTTATTTTAAGATGCTAGAAGGATAATTTGCTATTGATAAGTTAACGTCAGCTCCCTTATAAAGCTTTTCAATTGAAAAGGTGCATCCAAAATTGAATAGCATATGGAAAGGCCTTCATAGTACATCCTATTCAATTTCTGATATACTTTTTCAATCGCATTTATGAGAAATTGTGCATCAAGAGCTGTATAAGAGCTGACTGTATATGCAAAAATATTCAAGATGCTGAAATACTGTGCTAAGATATCAGTGGGTCTGGAAACTAAATTTTCACTGAAACAATTTTTCTAGGGTATTTTAAAAAACCAATATCTAAAAATTTAGGAATAATTCACTATCATTTGCTTGACAAATTTAACATTTCAACATTTTAATAATTCTAAATATCCATCTATTCTCAGTGACATAATTTACAAAAAGTTTAAAATATTTGGCTGTTTTAAAAAAATCTTTTATTTTTTTTAATTTCCTAGATCAAAATGAAGTCACTTGAACATTTCCAGAATAAAATTCTGTATTACTGTAAAGTTTTTTAATTACATCTGATTACCTCATTTCCCCAGAAGCTGTACAACTCATACTGGTTTAGCTCTTCCCCTCAAATATAATAACATAAAACCCTATATTTTTGTTTAATAAATGTATGAAAGAGGGGAAGGTACCTAGGGATTGGCAGAGAGCATGTATAGTTCCTTTATATAAAGGGAAGGGGGATAAAAGAGAGTGTAAAAATTATAGGGGAATAAGTTTACTGGGTATACCAGGTAAAGTGTATGGCAGGGTTATTGAAAGAATTAGAGGTAAGACAGAGAATAGGATTGCAGATGAGCAAGGAGGCTTTAGAGTGGGTAGGGGATGTGTAGATCAAGTGTTTACAGTGAAGCATATATGTGAACAGTATTTAGATAAAGGTAGAGAAGTTTTTATTGCATTTATGGATTTAGAAAAGGCATATGATAGAGTGGATAGGGGAGCAATGTGGCAAATGTTGCAAGTGTATGGAATAGGTAGTAAGTTACTGAAGGCTGTAAAGAGTTTTTATGAGGATAGTGAGGCTCAGGTTAGGGTGTGTAGGAGAGAGGAGATTACTTCCCGGTAAAAGTAGGTCTTAGACAGGGATGTGTAATGTCACCATGGTTGTTTAATATATTTATAGATGGGGTTGTAAAGAAGTAAATGCTAGGGTGTTGGGGAGAGGGGTGGGATTAAATTATGGAGAATTAAATGCAAAATGGGAGTTGACACAGTTACTTTTTGCTGATGATACTGTGCTTATGGGAGATGATAAAGAAAAGTTGCAAAGGTTAGTGGACGAGTTTGGGAGAGTGTGTAAAGGTAGAAAGTTAAAAGTGAACATAGATAAGAGTAAGGTGATGAGGGTATAAAACGATTTAAATAAAGAAAAATTGGATATCACATTGGAGAGAGGGATTATGGAAGAAGTAAATGTTTTCAGATATTTGGGAGTTGATGTGTCAGCAGATGGGTTTATGAAGGATGAGGTTAACCATAGAATTGATGAAGGAAAAAAAGGTGAGTGGTGCATTGAGGTATCTGTGGAGACAAAAACGTTATCCATGGAGGCAAAGAAGGGAATGTACGAAAGTATAGTGGTACCAACACTCTTATATGGGTGTGAAGCATGGGTTGCAAATGCTGCAGCTAGGAGGAGGCTGGAGGCAGTGGAGATGTCCTGTCTAAGGGCAATGTGTGGTGTAAATATTATGCAGAAAATTCGGAATGTGGAAATTAGGAGAAGGTGTGGAGTTACTAAAAGTATTTGTCAGAGGGCCGAAGAGGGGTTGTTGAGGTGGTTTGGTCATTTAGAGAGAATGGATCAAAGTAGAATGACTTAGAGAGCGTATAAATCTGTAGGGAAGGAAGGCGGGGTAGGGGTCGTCCTAGAAAAGGTTGGAGGGAAGGGGTAAAGGAGGTTTTGTGGGCGAGGGCTTGGACTTCCAGCAAGCATGTGTGAGCGTGTTAGATAGGAGTGAATGGAGACGAATGGTTTTGGGACATGACGATCTGTTGGAGTGTGAGCAGGGTAACATTTTGTGAAGGGATTCAGGGAAACCAGTTAATTGATTTAGTTGGACTTGAGTCCTGGAAATGGGAAGTACAATGCCTGCACTTTAAAGGAGGGGTCTGAGATAGTGACAGCTGGGAGGGACTATTCTCAGCTGTCGTATCTGAGCTCCTCTGCAAAGACAGTGATTATGTATGAGTGTGGTGAAAGTGTTGAATGATGATGAAAGTATTTTCTTTTGGGGATTTTCTTTCTTTTGGGTCACCCTGCCTCGGTGGGAGATGGCCGACTTGTTGACAAAAAAAAAAAAAAACCCTATAACATTCAGCCAATATTTTTTTCCTCAATAAGTCGGCCATCTCCCACCGAGACAGGGTGACCCAAAAAGAAAGAAAATCCTTAAAAAGAAAATACTTTCATCATCATTCAACACTTTCACTATCAGCTAATTATACTTGCAAAAAGCAGCCAGACAAGTACAAAGTACTGAAATACAGTAAATACTGTACGTACAAAGTACAAAACAAAGTACATACAAAGTACAAGTACGTACAAGTACAAAGTACTGAAATACGGGGTAAAGGAAGTTTTGTGGGCGAGGGGCTTGGACTTCCAGCAAGCATGTGTGAGCATGTTAGATAGGAGTGAATGGAGACGAATGGTTTTTGGGACCTGACGAGCTGTTGGAGTGTGAGCAGGGTAATATTTAGTGAAGGGATTCAGGGAAACCAATTAATTGATTTAGTTGGACTTGAGTCCTGGAAATGGGAAGTACAATGCCTGCACTTTAAATGAAGGGTTTGGGATATTGGAAGTTTGGAGAGATTTCTAAACTGTCGTATTCTGAGCTCCTCTGCAAAGACAGTGATTATGTATGAGTGAGGTGAAAGTGTTGAATGATGATGAAAGTATTTTCTTTTGGGGATTTTCTTTCTTTTTGGGTCACCCTGCCTCGGTGGGAGACAGCCAACTTATTGAAAAAAAAAGTATAATACACACAATTTTTACACTTTGGTATAGTACGTATTATTGGAAGGGATAAAAGAGATTGTAAGAATTATAGGGGAATAAGTTTACTGAGTATACCAAGTAAAGTGTACGGTAGGGTTATTATTGAAAGAATTAGAGGTAAGACCGAGTAGGATTGCAGATGAGCAAGGAGGCTTTAGAGTGGGTAGGGGATGTGTAGATCAAGTGTTTACAGTGAAGCATATATGTGAACAGTATTTAGATAAAGGTAGGGAAGTTTTCATTGCATTTATTGATTTAGAAATGGCATATGATAGAGGTTTTTACAAAACAGAAGTGTTAATAGAAGAGCAGAGTATATGGAGAGTAAAAGAAAGGTGAAGAGAGTGCAAAAGAAGAGCGGATGAAAGAATGGGAGAGGCTCTGTCAAGAAATTTTGCTGAAAACAAGAAGAAATTTTGGAGTGAGATAAACAGTAGTTTGTTAGACTATGTATTGGTAGATAAAAGACTGTTGAGTAGACTTCAGGATGTACATGTTTATAGAGGGGCTACAGATATATCAGATCACTTTTTAGTTATAGCTACAGTGGGAGTAAAAGGTAGATGGGATACAAGGAAAATAGAATCAGTAAGTAAAAGAGAGGTGAAGGTTTATAAACTAAAAGAGGAGGCAGTTAGGGTAAGATATAAACAACTATTGGAGGATAGATGGGCTAGTGAGAGTGTAGGAAATGGGGTCGAAAATGTATGGGGTAGATTTAAAAATGTAGTGTTAGAGTGTTCAGCAGAAGTTTGTGGTTACAGGCGAGTGGGTGCGGGAGGGAAGAGGAGCGATTGGTGGAATGATGATGTAAAGAGAGTAGTAAGGGAGAAAAAGTTAGCATATGAGAGGTTTTTACAAAGTAGAAGTGATGCAAGAGGGAAGAGTATATGGAGAGAAAAGAGAGGTTAAAAGAGTGGTGAAGCAATGTAAAAAGAGAGCAGATGAGAGAGTGGGTGAGATGTTATCAGCAAATTTTGTTGAAAATAAGAAAAAGTTTTGGAATGAGATTAATAAGTTGAGGAAGCCTAGAGAACAAATGGATTTGACAGTTAAAAATAGGAGAGGAGAGTTATTAAATGGAGAGTTAGAGGTATCGGGAAGATGGAGAGAATATTTTGAGGATTTGTTAAATGTTGATGAAGACAGGAAGCTGTGATTTCGTGTGTAGGGCAAGGAGGAATAACATCTTGTAGGAGTGTGGAAGAGCCAGTTGTGGGTGTAGGGAAGTTCGTGAAGCAGTGGGTAGAATGAAAGGGGTAAGGCAGCTGGGATTGATGGGATAAAGATAGAAATGTTAAAAGCAGGTGGGGATATAATTTTGGAGTGGTTGGTGCTATTATTTAATAAATGTATGGAAGAGGGTAAGGTACCTAGGATTGGCAGAGAGCGTGTATTGTTCCTTTGTATAAAGGCAAAGGGGACAAAAGAGAGTGCAAAAATTATAGGGAATAAGTCTGTTGAGTTTACCTGGTAAAGTGTATGGTAGAGTTATTATTGAAAGAATTAAGAGTAAAACAGAAAGCAGGATAGCAGATGAACAAGGGGCTTTAGGAAAGGTAGGGGTGTGTAGACCAAGTGTTTACAGTGAAACATATAGGTGAACAGTATTTGGATAAGGGTAAAGATGTTTTGTGGCATTTATGGATTTGGAAAAGGCGTATGATAGGGTAGATAGGGGGCAATGTGGCAGATGTTGCAGGTGTATGGAATAGGAGGAAGGTTACTGAAAGCAGTGAAGAGTTTTATGAGGATAGTGAGGCTCAGGTTAGAGTGTGTAGGAGGGAAGGGACTATTTCCCAGTAAAAGTGGGCCTTAGACAAGGATGTGTGATGTCACCGTGGTTGTTCAATATATTTATAGATGGGGTTGTAAGAGAAGTGAATGCAAGGGTCTTGGCAAAAGGTGTTGGTCTAAAAGATAAAGAAGCAAATACAAAGTGGGAGTTGTCACAGTTGCTTTTGCTGATGACACTGTGCTTTGGGAGATTCTGAAGAGAAGCTGCAGAGGTTGGTGGATGAATTTGGTAGGGTGTGTAAAAGAAGAAAATTGAAAGTGAATATAGGAAAGAGTAAGGTGATGAGGATAACAAAAGAATAGGTGACGAAAGATTGGATATCAGATTGGAGGGAGAGAGTATGGAGGAGGTGAATGTATTCAGATATTTGGGAGTGGACATGTCGGCGGATGGGTCTATGAAGGATGAGGTGAATCATAGAATTGATGAGGGGAAAAGGGTGAGTGGAGCACTTCGGAGTCTGTGGAGACAAAGAACCTTGTCCATGGAAGTAAAGAGGGAATGTATGAGAGTATAGTTATACCAACGCTCTTATATGGGTGTGAAGCATGGGTGATGAATGTTGCAACGAGGAGAAGGCTGGAGGCAGTGGAGATGTCATGTCTGAGGTCAATGTGTGGTGTGAATATAATGCAGAGAATTCGGAGTTTGGAAATTAGGAGGAGGTGCGGGATTACCAAAACGATTGTCAGAGAGCTGAGGAGGGTTGTTGAGGTGGTTTGGACATGTAGAGAGAATGGAACGAGACAGAGTGACTTCGAGAGTGTATAAATCTGTAGTGGAGGGAAGGCGGGTAGGGTCGGCCTAGGAAAGGTTGGAGGAGGGTAAAGGAAGTTTTGTGTGCGAGGGCTTGGACTTCACAAGCATGTGTGAGCGTATTTGATAGGAGTGAATGGAGGCATATGGTTTTAATACTTGCGTGTGTTGGAGGTGAGCAAAGTAACATTATGAAGGATTCAGAACGGCAGGCGGACTTGAGTTCTGAGATGGAAGTACAGTGCCGGCACCTGAAGGAGGGTGTTAATGTTGCAGTTTTATAACTGTAGTGTAAAGCACCTTCTGGCAAGACAGTGATGGAGTGAATGATGATGAAAGTTTTTCTTTTCGGGCCACCCTGCCTTGGTGGGAATCGGCCGATGTGTTAATAAAAAAAAATAAACAAGGTAAGAAAGCCTAGGGAACGAATGGATTTGTCAGTTAAAAACAGAGTAGGGGAGTTAGTAGATGGGGAACTGGAGGTATTGGGTAGATGGCGGGAATATATTGAGGAACTTTTAAATGTCGATGAAAAAAGGAGGCGGTAATTTCATGTACTGGCCAGGGGGGTACAACATTGTTTAGGAGTGAAGAAGAGCAGGATGTGAGTGTGGGGGAGGTGCATAAGGCATTACGTAGAATGAAAGGGGGTAAAGCAGCTGGAACTGACGGGATCATGACAGAAATGTTAAAAGCAGGGGGGGAGGATATAGTGCTGGAGTAGTTGGTATTTTTGTTTAATAAATGTATGAAAGAGGAAAGAGGGGAAGGTACCTAGGGATTGGCAGAGAGCATGTATAGTTCCTTTATATAAAGGGAAGGGGGATAAAAGAGAGTGTAAAAATTATAGGGAATAAGTTTACTGAGTATACCTGGTAAAGTGTATGGCAGGGTTATTATTGAAAGAATTAGAGGTAAGACAGAGAGTAGGATTGCAGATGAGCAAGGAGGCTTTAAAGTGGGTAGGGGATGTGTAGATCAAGTGTTTACAGTGAAGCATATATGTGAACAGTATTTAGATAAAGGTAGAGAAGTTTTCATTGCATTTATGGATTTAGAAAAGACATATGACAGAGTGGATAGGGGAGAAATGTGGCAAATGTTGCAAGTGTTTGGAATAGGTAGTAAGATACTGAAGGCTGTAAAGAGTTTTTATGAGGATAGTGAGGCTCAGGTTAGGGTGTGTAGGAGAGAGGGAGATTACTTCCCGGTAAAAGTAGGTCTTAGACAGGGATGTGTAATGTCACCATGGTTGTTTAATATATTTATAGATGGGGTTGTAAAAGAAGTATTTGCTAGGGTGTTGGGGAGAGGGGTGGGATTAAATTATGGAGAATTAAATGCAAAATGGGAGTTGACAGTTACTTTTTGCTGCTGATACTGTGCTTATGGGAGATTCTAAAGAAAAGTTGCAAAGGTTAGTGGACGAGTTTGAGAGAGTGTGTAAAGGTAGAAAGTTGAAAGTGAACATAGATAAGAGTAAGGTGATGAGGGTATCAAACGATTTAAATAAAGAAAAAATGGATATCACATTGGAGAGAGGGTTTGTGGAAGAAGTAAATGTTTTCAGATATTTGGGAGTTGACATGTCAGCGGATGGGTTTATGAAGGATGAGGTTAACCATAGAATTGATGAAGGAAAAAAGGTGAGTGGTGCGTTGAGGTATCTGTGGAGACAAAAAACGTTATCCATGGAGGCAAAGAAGGGAATGTACAAAGGTATAGTGGTACCAACACTCTTATATGGGTGTGAAGCATGGGTTGCAAATGCTGCAGCGAGGAGGAGGCTGTTGGCAGTGGAGATGTCCTGTTTAAGGGCAATGTGTGGTGTAAATATTATGCAGAAAATTCGGAGTGTGGAAATTAGGAGGAGGTGTGGAGTTACTAAAAGTATTTGTCAGAGGACTGAAGAGGGGTTGTTGAGGTGGTTTGGTCATTTAAAGAGAATGGATCAAAGTAGAATGACTTGGAGAGCATATAAATCTGTAGGGGAAGGAAGGCGGGGTAGGGGTCATCCTAGAAAAGGTTGGAGGGGGGGTAAAAGGGGGTTTTGTGGGTGAGGGCTTGGACTTCCAGCAAGCATGTGTGAGCGTGTTAGATAGGAGTGAATAGAGACGAATGGTTTTTGGGACATGACGATCTGTTGGAGTGTGAGCAGGGTAACATTTTGTGAAGGGATTCAGGGAAACCAGTTAATTCATTTAGTTGGACTTGAGTCCTGGAAATGGGAAGTACAATGCCTGCACTTTAAAGGAAGGGTCTGGGATAGTGACAGCTGGGAGGGACTATTCTCAGCTGTCGTATCTGAGCGCCTCTGCAAAGACAGTGATTATATATGAGTGTGGTGAAAGTGTTGAATGATGTTGAAAGTATTTTCTTTTTGGGGATTTTCTTTCTTTTTGGGTCACCCTGCCTCGGTGGGAGACGGCCGACTTGTTGAAAAAAAAAATATGATAGAGTGGATAGGGGAGCAATGTGGCAAATGTTGCAAGTGTATGGAATAGGTAGTAAGTTACTGAATGCTGTAAAGAGTTTTTATGAGGGTAGTGAGGCTCAGGCTAGGATATGTAGGAGAGAGGGAGATTACTTCCCAGTAAAATTAAGTCTTAGACAGGGATGTGTAATGTGACCATGGTTGTTTAATATATTTATAGATGGGGTTGTAAAAGAAGTAAATGCTAGGGTGTTGGGAAGAGGGGTGGGATTAAATTATGGGGAATTAAATGCAAAACGCGAGTTGACACAGTTACTTTTTGCTGATGATACTGTGCTTATGGGAGATGATAAAGAAAAGTTGCAAAGGTTAGTGGACGAGTTTGGGAGAGTGTGTAAAGGTAGAAAGTTGAAAGTGAACATAGATAACAGTAAGGTGATGAGGGTATCAAACAATTTAAATAAAGAAAAATTAGATATCACATTGGAGAGAGGGATTATGGAAGAAGTGAATGTTTTCAGATATTTGGGAGTTGACTTATCAGCAGATGGGTTTATGAAGGATGAGGTTAACCATAGAAATGATGAAGGAAAAAAATGAGTGGTACGTTGAGGTATCTGTGGAGACAAAAAACGTTATCCATGGAGGAAAAGAAGGGAATGTACGAAAGTATAGTGTTACCAACACTCTTATATGGGTGTGAAGCATGGGTTGCAAATGCTGCAGCGAGGAAACGGCTGGAGGCAGTGGAGATGTCCTGTCTAAGGGCAATGTGTGGTGTAAATATTATGCAGAAAATTCGGAGTGTGGAAATTAGGAGGAGGTGTGGAGTTACTAAAAGTATTTGTCAGAGGACTGAAGAGGGGTTGTTGAGGTGGTTTGGTCATTTAAAGAGAATGGATCAAAGTAGAATGACTTGGAGAGCATATAAATCTGTAAGGGAAGGAAGGCGGGGTAGGGGTCATCCTCGAAAAGGTTGGAGGGAGGGGGTAAAGGAGGTTTTGTGGGCAAGGGGCTTGGACTTCCAGCAAGCATGTGTGAGCATGTTAGATAGGAGTGAATGGAGACGAATGGTTTTTGGGACCTGTCGAGCTGTTGGAGTGTGCGCAGGGTAATATTTTGTGAAGGGATTCAGGGAAACCAGTTAATTGATTTAGTTGGACTCGAGTCCTGGAAATGGGAAGTACAATGCCTGCACTTGAAAGGAGGGGTCTGGGATAGTGACAGTTGGGAGGGACTTATTCTCAGATGTCGTATCTGAGCTCCTCTGCAAAGACAGTGATTATGTATGAGTGAGGTGAAAGTGTTGAATGATGATGAAAGTATTTTTTTTTTTGGGGGGGGGATTTTCTTTGTTTTTGGGTTACCCTGCCTCGGTGGGAGATGGCCGAGTTGTTGAAAAAAAAATTATTGGAAAATTATTAATATAACATATTGTTGATGGACCTGTCATTATGATTACTATGGATCTTAGGGGGTTTAGTGCTTATGAACATGAAAGTTTTAGGAAGAGTAGGGTATGTATATTCCAAGTGTTTATATTTTTACACTGAAGTATATAAGTGAAGAATATTTAGATAAAGTTATGGAAGTTTTCATTGCATTCATGGACTTTGAAAAAGGCATATGATACAGTGGATAGGGAAGCAATGTGGCAGATACTGCAAGGGGTATGGAATAGGTGGTAGGTTACTGACAGCAGTTAAGGGTTTTCATGAGAATAGTGAGGCTCGGGTGAGGGGTATGTAAGAAGAGAGAGAGGGAGATTATTTTTCCAGTAAAAGTAAGCCTTAGATAGGGATGCATGATGTCACCATGGTTGCTTAACATATGTATTTATAAATGGGGTTGAAAAAAATGTATATATTGAGAAGAGGTGTGGGATTAAAATAGGCAGAATTTAATACAAAATGGGAGTTGTCACAGTTGCTTTTTTTGCTGATGACACTGTGCTTCCGGGAGATTCTGAAGAGAAGCTGCAAAGGCTGGTGGACAAATTTGGGAAGGTATATAAAGGAAGGAAATCAAAAATTAACATTGAAAGAACAAGGTAATGAGGGTAACAAACAAGTTAGGAGATAAAAGACTGGATATGAGATTGGAAGGAGTGAGTATGGAGGAAGTTAATGTGCTGAAGTACGTATGTATTTGGGAGTGGACTTGTCGCTGGTTGGGAATACGAAAGATGAGGTGAACCATAAAATTAACGAAGGGAAAAAAAATGGATGGTGCATTGAGGCATCTGTGGAGACGAACATTATCCACAGAGGCAGTGAGGGGCAATGTATGAGAGAGTATTGTGCTACCAACACTTATATGGATGTAAGGAGAAGGCTGGAGGCAGTGGAGATGCCATGTCTGAGGGCAATGTGTGGCGAATATATTATGCAGAGAATTTGTAGCTTGGAGATTAAGAGGATTTGCTGAGGTGGTCTAGACATTCAGAAGATGGAGCAAAATAGGATGATGACTTGGAGGGTGTATAAATCTGTAGTGGAGGGAAGGCAGGGTAGGAAAGGTTGGAGGGAGGGGGGTAAAGGTTTTGTGTGCAAGAGGTTTGGACATTCAGCAGATGTGTGTGAGCATGTTAAATAAGAGCAGAAGTTAGTTTAATATTATTATGCACCCCATGCCCATCCTGTGGGTGTATGTGAATGGTTTTTTGAGACTTGACAAGCTGTTGGAGTGTGAGTAAGGTAACATTTTGTGAAAGGATTCAGGTAAACTGGTTAGCCAGATTTGAGTCCTGGAGGTGGGAAGTACAGTGCCAACACTGAAGGAGGGGTGGGGATATTGACAGTTGGGAGGGGCATCCGAAATGTAGCTTGGGACCGTCTTACATGCTGCCTTGGCCACACTCCTTGTTTGTTTCTGTTTCTGCTCTCCTCACACTTTTTTTTTCCTGGTGTTTATCTGTTACTACTCTCCTCTCATTACTTGAATGTTTGTATTTTTGCCAGAAGCAAGACAGTGATAGATGAATGATGGTGAAAGTGTCTCTTTTTTGGGTCACCCTGCCTTAGTGGGAAATGACAGTATGTTAAAGAAAAAATTAAATCTGGTAGTGAGTTTACCTGCTATGATAACAGATAAGATACACTGCATAGAGCCTCTTAGTGTTGGGAAGCACCTCTGACAAGACACTGTTCATCCTGGGATACTTTATATCTCTTCTATTATGTTAAAAGTAAGTTACAATCTTTTTTTATGCATTATGTGGTTTGAATAATATTTGATAAGAAAAAATGTGCTAGTGTGTTTTTTGAAAAAGGGATGATTAAGACTGCTGAAAAAAAGAATGGTTCAATATTTGTCAGGGATTTTAAATACTGATCAGCTGTTTTGATTAATAGTGCAGTACTGGTAAGGAAAGGGTTGGGTGTATGCATAAGTAATCACCTCTCATAGACTATTTGTTTGCCAGACTAGCTTACTGGGCAGACACAGACTGAGTTGTGTGTAGCGTGTTCTCACTTATGGTGTTTACACTATTTTTTGTTTGTGTCTGTACTCACCTATTTGTGGTTACAGGGGTCGAGACATAGCTCCTGGCCCTGCCTCTTCACTGATCGCTACTAAATTCTCTCTTTCCCCGCTCCATGAGTTTTATCATACCTCGTCTTAAAACTATGTATGGTTCCTGCCTCCACTACATCACTTGCCAGACTATTTCACTTCCTGACAACTCTATGGCTGAATACTTCCTAAAATCCCTTTGACTCATCTGAGTCTTCAACTTCCAATTGTGACCCCTTGTTTCTGTGTCCCATCTCTGGAACATCCTGTCTCTGTCCACCTTATCTATTCCTCGCAGTATTTTGTATGTCGTTATCATGTCTTTCCTAACCCTCCTGTCCTCCAGTGTAGTCAGGCCGATTTCCCTTAACCTTTCTTCGTAGGACATTTCCCTTAGCTCTGGAACTAGCCTTGTTGCAATCCTTTGCACATTCTCTAATTTCTTGACGTACCTGACCAGGTGTAGGTACCAAACTAGTGATGCATACTCCAGTATGGGTCTGACGTACATGGTGTACAGAGTCTTGAACGATTCCTTACTGAGGTATCAGAACGCTATTCTCAGGTTTGCCAGGCGCCCATATGCTGCAGCACTTATCTGGTTAATGTGCGCTTCTGGAGACGTGCTCGGTATTATACTGACCCCAAGATCTTTTTTCTTGAGTGAGGTTTGCAGTCTTTGGCCACCTAGCATATACTCAGTCTGCGGTCTTCTTTGCCCTTCCCCGATCTTCATGACTTTGCATTTGGTGGGGTTAAATTCGAGGAGCCAGTTGCTGGACCACGCGTCCAGCCTGTCCAGGTCTCTGTAATCCTGCCTGATCCTCATCTGATATCTGATTTAATTCTCCTCATTAACTTCACATCATATGTGAACAGGGACACTTCTGAGTCTATCCCTTCCATCATGTCATTCACATATACCAAAAATAGCACTGGTCCTAGGACTGACCCCTGTGGAACCCCGCTCATCAAAGGGGCCCACTGTGATACCTCATTACGTACCATGACTCATTGTTGCCTCCCTGTCAGGTATTCTCTGATCCATTGCAGTGCCCTTCCTGTTATACACGACTGATCCTCTAACTTTTGCACTAATCTCTTGTGAAGAACTGTGTCGAAGGCCTTCTTGCAGTACAAGAAAATGCAATCTACCCACCCCACTCAATCGTGTCTTACTTCCGTTACCGGGTCCGGGTTTGATTCCCAGCGAAGGGGTGGAAACATCAGACGTGTTTCCTTACACCGGTTGTCTATGTTCACCCATCAGTAAAATGGGTACCTGGGTGTTAGTCGACTGGGGTGGGTCGCATTCTGGGACAAAACTGACCTAATTTACCCGAAATGTTCTGCATAAGCCGTGCCTTCCTTTGCAGATGACACCCGAATCTATATGACAGTGTCCACCGTTGAAGACACTGCAAGACTCCAAGTAGACATAAACCATATCTTTAAATGGGCTGCAGAAAACAATATGAAGTTCAATGATGAGAAATTTCAATTACTCAGATACGGAAAACGTGAGGAAATTAAAATCTCATCGGAGTACAAAACTAATTCCAACCACACAATAGAGCGAAAAACTAATGTCAAAGACCTGGGAGTGATCATGTCAGAGGATCTCACCTTCAAGGACCATAACACTGTAGCAATCGCATCTGCTAGAAAAATGACAGGATGGATAATGAGAACCTTCAAAACCAGGGATGCCAAGCCCATGTTGACACTTTACAGATCGCTTGTTCTATCTAGGCTGGAATATTGCTGCACACTAACTGCACCTTTCAAGGCGGGTGAAATTGCTGACCTAGAAAATGTGCAGAGAACCTTCACGGCACGCATAACTGCGATAAACCACCTCAATTACTGGGAATGCGTGAAGTTCCTAAACCTGTACTCTCTAGAACGCAGGCGGGAGAGATACATTATTATATACACGTGGCAAATTCTCGAGGGATTAGTACCAAACTTGCACACGAAAATCACTCCCTACGAAAGCAAAAGACTCGGCAGGCGATGTAACATCCCCCCAATGAAAAGCAGGGGTGCCACTAGCACGTTGAGGGACAACACAATAAGTGTCAGGGGACCAAGATTGTTCAACTGCCTCCCAGCATACATAAGGGGGATTACCAACAAACCCCTGGCTGTCTTCAAGCAGGCACTGGACAGGCACCTAAAGTCGGTACCTGACCAGCCAGGCTGTGGTTCGTACGTTGGACTGCGTGCGGCCAACAGTAACAGCCTGGTTGATCAGGCTCTGGTCCAACATGAGGCCTGGTCACAGACCGGGCCGCAGGGGCGTTGACCCCTGGAATTCTCTCCAGGTAAACTCCAGGTAATAACAAGCGGCTTTCTATATAGTAGTATGTCATTGATGTCAGCTAGGCAATAAAAGGAGATATAAGAAGATTCAAAACTAGGGATGTCAAGCCTATGATTCTCTTCAAATAGCTTGCTCTCTTTAGGCGCTGGAATACTGTTGTACACTAACGGTCCCTTTCAAGGCAGGCAAAATTGCAGACCTGGAGAATATACAGAGAACTTTCATGGCACGTATAAGTATGACAAAGCACCTAAATTACTGGGAATGATTGAAGTCCCTTGATTTGTACTCCCTGGAGTACAGGAAAATCTTAGGGACTAGTCCCAAATCTTGACATAAAAATCATTCCCTACGAAAGGAAAAAACTTGGCAGGAGATGCAACATTCCCCCCAATGAAAAGCAGGGGTGCCATGAGTACGATAAGAGACAACACAAGTGCCAGGGGCCCAAGACTGTTCAACTGCCTCCCAAAATACATAAAGGCGATTACCAATAGACCCCTGGCTGTCTTCAAGGTGCTGGACAGGCACCTAGTCAGTTCCTGGCCAGCTGGGCTGTGGCTCTTACGTAGGTTTATGTGTGGCCAGCAGTATGAGCCTGGTTGATCAGGTCCTGATCCGCCATGAGGCCTGGTCATGGACCGGGCCGCGGGGGCACTGACCCCCCGAAACTTCCTCCAGCTATACCTTACTATTTTCTATAGTGAATTTTAGTTTTCTTCTACACCCTCCCAAACTCCGCCAAGAACCTTTGCAACTTCTGATCAGAATCTCCCCAAAGTTTGTCATCAACTTTCTCCAACTTCCTTCTTTCTACAACATTAAAATACTATGGCTCTCACCCATACAAAATTGATGGCCTATTATACTCTTGTAAGTTCCTCTTTTTTTAATCCACTAATAAACATCTAATTTATACTTCATAGTTTTTACATCTGGATAAAATATGAATAAACTGTTATATTTTTCAGAATTTATAATAAATTGTATATATTTCATTTACCATTATGTTTTTATGTTGATATTTTCTTATTTTGTGTGGCGTGTGCAGGGTGTGGTGTCACTGGTGAGTGGGGGAGCGTCTGGCCTGGGAAGAGCCACAGTGGAGAGGGTCATCAGGGAGGGAGGCCGAGCTGTCATCTGTGACCTCCCAACCTCACAAGGAGCTAAAGTTGCTTCTGAGCTTGGTGATCATGTCCTATTTGCTCCTACTGATGTTAGTAGCCCGATGTAAATATGGCATATGCTTTTTATTATAAAATATTGTTTTGAAAACTGTAAAATGCTTTTGTGTGTGTGGACCCTGGAGCCCAATGGGAATACAACTCACACTTTTTTGACACCAGATACTTACCTCTCTGGGCTCCAGCAGGGTCAATTAGATGCTTTTGTACTCTGCATGTTGTTATTATGTATGCAATTCAGTGGGTGTACCTTGATAATACTAAAGGGCTCTGGACCTAAGGTATTGGAACTACTCTTCCTTTCCTTAATCATACTTGATTACTTCCCAAGGCAATGTATGATCTCTGTAGGTTTAACACTTCCCACGAATGTAATAACACGTGGCAGCACCCTCTAATCACCCTAAGGCAGCACTAATACGAGGGGGGTCCCCTAATAGTCCTTAAGACAGCCTGCTGAGTCAGTTATGTAAATCGTAGAAGGTTAAGGGTCAATACACACACAACCCGCACATATAAAAAGAGAGGAGCTTACGACGACGTTTCGGTCCGACTTGGACCATTTACAAAGTCACACTAACACACAGGACAGGTGGAAGCGGTATTTATAGGCAGGCAGACAGAGAAGGGCATAAGAAAGTGCCCTCCCTTGTCTGCCTGCCTATAAATACCCCTTCCACCTGTCCTGTGTGTTAGTGTGTTTTAAATGGTCCAAGTCGACCGAACTCGTCTAAGCTCTCTTTTATATGTCGGGTTGTTGTGTATTGTTCCAGTCACGGTATTGTGCCTTTTTTTGTTATTTATTGTTAAGGGTCAGTTTCACAAGGGTTTATGAATCCCATGAGAGATGAACCTGGTAATTAAACTTCGCCTTAGCTCGGTGCAGTGTAAGATACACCGTGTGTCCACAGTGACAGGAACAGATGTGTGATCTACAATAGCATCTTAATGCTACAGTAAATCCTAAAGAGTCCAGGTGCATCAAGAAGAGGACCTAGTCTCAAACTTTAGGTAAAGATGACCCAGTAACCCAATAACCTTCCTCTGAAGGAGTCATACGGTGGCCCGTGGCCTGGTGACGAAAGCTCTGGCTTCACCTTTGTAACTTGTCATGATTGTGACCAGATCTACCTGAGTTCATTACCTTTGTAACTTGCTCAGCTATCAAACTTTGGGGACCAGTCCCTGGACCCATTATGTACTTCTGTAATCTTTTGACTACCGCCCACAGGATGGGTATGGGGTGCATAATAAAGATATTAAACTAACTTCACACGCTAAGTGTCTGGGTTCGATTCCCGGCAAGGGTGGAAACATTGATTTGTTTCCTTACACCGGTTGTCTATGTTCACCCATCAGTAAAATGGGTATCTGGGTGTTAGTGGACTGGTGTGGGTCGCATCCTGGGACAAAACTGACCTAATTTGCCCGAAATGTTCTGCATAACAAGGGGCTTTCTATATACTAGTACGTCATTGATGTTAGCTAGGCCTGTATACCATGTACATGTACTTGCTGAGTGTAAAAATATGTAATAGACCCTACTGCTGCCTAGGGAGGAAAGTTTTGTTCAAAGAGGGTTCCCTGGACACCACTACAGAAAGATTCATTTGATGGTAAACAGTGATAGTAACTGATGCATCATTTCATATATATATATATATATATATATATATATATATATATATATATATATATATATATATATATATATATATATATATATATATATATATTCTACTGTATCTGTGCCTGTTGTAAATGTTTTAAAAAAAGTTATTATAACGTTACGTGTGATAACCTAGTGGCAAGACTAGCGGCAGTCATCAGACTGGCTGGGGATATTCGATCTCTGGCCGGAAAAAATCTTTGAATCAGTAACTACTATGAATGTCCACACTTCAGGTAACATCTACAGCTGATGTGGAGAAGGCATTAGCCCTGTGCAAGGAAGAATATGGTCGTTTAGACGTAGTTGTGAACTGCGCGGGGATAAGTATTGCTGCCAAGGTATTCAACCATAACAGAAAATTCTCTCATTCTCTCGACGATTTCATGAGAATCCAGACGGTAGGATTTTGTTGTTGCTGTTCTTGATTTACTTATTATTGTTGTTCATTTCATCAATAGCTACCCTAAATTTCCTCAATTAATTAATTTACAAACCTATCAATAACACTTAACCCATCATTAATCACCAACCCATCAATCCTCATTAACTTAATAATTATCACACTACATCAGTCACTAACAAAGCTTTTAATCATTAACACTTTAGTTACTTCCAACCCATTAATCACCATCTCAGCACCATCGGTCCCCACCAGCCCATCAATCCTCACCAGCCCATCAATCCTCACCAGCCCATCAATCCTCACCAGTCCATCAATACACACCAGCCCATCAATACACACCAGCCCATCAATACACACCAGCCCATCAATACACACCAGCCCATCAATACATACCAGCCCATCAATACACACCAGCCCATCAATACACACCAGCCCATCAATACACACCAGCCCATCAATACACACCAGCCCATCAATACACACCAGCCCATCAATACACACCAGCCCATCAATCCTCACCAGCCCATCAATACACACCAGCCCATCAATACACACCAGCCCATCAATACACACCAGCCCATCAATACACACCAGCCCATCAATACACACCAGCCCATCAATACACACCAGCCCATTAATACACACCAGCCCATCAATTCACACAAGCCCATCAATCCACACAATAGCCGCGTCAAGACGCCCCCCTTCACTGTACATTAACCGCCCCCTTCAAAGCAGGCGAAATTGCTGACCTGGAGAGTGTACAAAGAACATTCACGGCACACATAAGTACAATAAGGCACCTAAATTACTGGGAACGGTTGAAGTCCCTTGATATGTATTCCCTGTAATGCAGGCGAGAGAGATACATGATAATATATACTTGGAAAAATCTAGAGGGGATTAGTACCAAACTTGCACACAAAAATCACTCCCTATGAAAGCAAAAGACTCGCCAGGAGATGCAACATTCCCCCAATGAAAAACAGGGGCGCCACGAGTACACTGAGAGACAACACAATAAATGTCAGGGGCCCAAGACCACAGCAGAACTGGTCGTAACCAAAGACAGACCCTCTAGTAAACCCAGTACTGTGAGCGACAGCGGAGTAACACGCGTGAAGATGAAGAAAATAGTAATTAGTAGAAGTAGTTGTGACTCATGCCTTCCATCCACGTCTATATCTCCTATAAATGCCTGGTATATGTTTTCATTGTTTTCATATAGATAGTGGTTGGAGGGTGCAGAGAGTCTTCTGCTTTTCTATTCTTGACTCATTTAGCTAGATAATGCACGATAGTTCCTAATCTAGAGAGAAATAGATAATTCACCACAGCAAAATCCCTTGGTGTGGGTTTCCAAGTTATCTGTTATCTGCCTTTCCCATGTACCATAAACCCATCACTTACCACAAACCCATCAACCCCCCACCAACCCATCATTCTCCACAAACCCACCGATCTTCAAAAACCTATCAATCTCTGACAAGCAATCAATCACTGTGGCAGGTCAACGTCTGTGGCACTTTCAACGTAATTCGGCTCTCGGCGGCGTTGATGGCGGAGAACGAGCCTGATGCTGACGGTCAGCGGGGAGTCATAGTGAACACGGCTAGCATCGCGGCGTTTGATGGACGTATAGGGCAGGCAGCATATGCGGCTAGCAAGGCTGCCATTGTGGGCATGACACTGCCCATAGCACGTGACCTGAGCATTTTGGGCATCCGTGTGTGTACCATTGCTCCAGGTACGATATTGTTAACTAGATGGGTTGTGGTTTCTGCGTGTCTCATTTATCTCTTCATTGTTTGGTATGAGATGTATTGAACGAACCAGGGTTTAAAGAGACCTAGAAAATTTATGATCAGATAATGCAGAGAGAGAGAATGAATGGATGTAGTAGTGGGTGTAAAATAATACTAAAGAGTGAGTATAACAATATGCGTGGAAGAACAGAAAAGAAGAGGGAGAAAAAATAAAGAATATTGTTACTTGATTAAGGCTGTTTTCGTAAAAAAAAATAACTTTCGTGAGAGAGCGCTACTGTCAACGACTGCAGTGGAACCTTATCTAGTGATTGTTTTTAATTAACGTCTCTCCCCAGGACTGTTCAACACCCCACTGATGATGAGTTTGCCGGAGAAGATCCAGCATTTCCTCGGCAAAATGACGCCCTTTCCCGGGCGTTTTGGTCATCCTGATGAGTTTGCCATGTTGGTCCAGACCATCATCAACAACCCCATGATGAATGGCGAGACTATACGCCTTGATGGGGCCTTACGCATGATGCCATGAACAGGGCAGTGTTGTTCTAGGTGACGCGGCGTGAATGTGAGGCGGTTCTAAATGTGTTGCAAAACTTTGTATTGGGTTTTCCAGAGTGAGGTTTTGTGTTTTTTTGTATAATTATTATTAATAAAGACAATAATAATTACGAAATTAATTTTTATAATAATAATACTATTAATAATTGGTTTAGATGGGGGACTTTTCCGAACACCGGTTTTATGGGACTTTTAGAACACCGGTTTAGCACACAACATTAGAGTCAATAAGACTGATAAGTGATGAATGCTCTTCTGAAATGACAGGCCAAACCAGGTTGAGTCAAAGCAGGAGATAAGTAACCTAGCAACTGGCTTGGTTGGCAGTGCTCTAGCCTCACACACTGAGTGTCCATGGTTCGATCCCTGACACGAGTAGAAATATTGGGCATGTTTTCTTACACCTGCTGTCCCTGTTCACCTAGCAATAAGCAGGTACCTGGATGTTAGTCAACTGTTGTGGGTTGCATCCTGGGGAACAATACTTAAGGACCCCAATGGAAATAAGACAGACAGTCATCGATGACGCACTGACTTTCTTGGGTTATCCTGGGTAGCTAAGTCTCCCGGTTAAAAATTCTTACAAATCTTACCTCTCCCAGAAGCCGAAGATGAGATGAGGACCAAAAATTGAAGATGTATGCTGCACACAGAAATCACTCCATACGAAAGCAAAATACTTGGCAGACGGTGCAACGTACCCCCAGTGAAAAGTAGGGGCGCCACTGGTACACTAAGAGAAAACACAATAAGTGTCCGGGGCCCAAGACTGTTCAACAGCCTCCCACCAACCATAAGGGGCATTACCAGTAGACCTCTGGTTGTCTTCAAGAGGGAGCTGGACAGATACCTAAAGTCAGTGCCTGATCAGCCGGGCTGTGGTTCGTACGTTGGACTACGTGCAGCCAGCAGTAGCAGCCTCGTTGATCAGGCCCTGATCCACCGGGAGGCCTGGTCATAGACCGGGCCTCATGGACGTCGATCCTCGGAATGCCCTCCAGGTAGAGGACCAACAACTGAAGATGTATGCTGCAGGTGAGAGTGATTCTCGCCTTGTTTAAAGTTTTATGGTTACTTCTGCCAACCAATTGCGAGATACAGTTTTATACTGTAAATTTATTGGCTGCCTTGCTAGCATGCGTCACAACTGTTTTGTTTTTCATAATCATTAGAGTCAAATTTTATTTCCCTTCCACAAGCTATCAGCTTCATCACTGAGTGCTTTCTGCCTGTTCCAGTTGAAGGCATCCTCTCGCTCCTAAGACTGAACTTGATTACCTCTCATTTCCCATGAGCTGTATGGCCCTTACAGGTTTAGCGCTTTCCCATGAGTATGATAACACTAAGATTAACAAAAAGAAAATTTAAAAGCAGTCACTCAGTGTAGGATTAAGTCAGAGATTCCTAGTGATCACGTTTCTTGCAGACATCGTGAGCGTTCAGTTTAATTTTAATTCATCCAGTCAATGATGTTCTTGACTAAGAGGTTCAACTGACCAACTGTGGAGTGAACATTCTCGTGAGGTGTAAACACCATATGTAACAACATACTTCCTCGTCAGCGTTGTTGGCCATTGTTCATCGTCCAGCTTGTCGGGCACTGGGTGGCCAGGTCAAAGAGCCGGTGCAAATACCTAGTACCAGATACGAGTGGACAGGTAGTCTCTCCCTCCCAGGATAGCTAGAGAAGTGTTGTGTGAAGAGGCGACAGCTGTACCATGACAATTAGTGATATGTCGGGTGAAGCTGCATTATTGGTAACTCGTGATGTGTGAAGCTGTGTCAGCGGTGACACAGTGACAAATAGTGATCTCTTGCGTGGAATGGCGACACTGGTGACTAGTGACGTGTGAACTGACACTAAAAGGAGACAATTACCAATGCTTTGTGTGGAATTGTGACTGATAACTGCTGATGTGTCATGTTAATACCGTGATACTTAGCGATGTGGCATGTGGAATTATGACATCAGTAACTCACCTATATGTGGTTGCAGGGGTCGAGTCACAGCTCCTGATTGATGTGGTGTATCAAACTACGGCACTGATAACCAGTGATATTATCCAGGACCACCGGGAAAAAAAAAACTGCAAATGCTCAAAACTTGTGTAACTCTTTCAACATTGTACCGAATACTCTCGGTCGCCTAATATAACTGTCATTGTGCATTTTAACAGTGTCCTTGCCTGAGACCAACGTCCCTAGCATCCGTGAGACCAGCGTCACTAGCATGCTTGAGACCAGCGTCCCTAGCATGCTTGAGACCAGCGTCTCTAGCATGCTTGAGACCAGCTTCTCTAGCATGCTTGAGACCAGCGTCCCTAACATGCTTGAGACCAGCATCACAAGCATGCTTGAGACCAGCGTCCTAGCATGCTTGAGACCAGCGTCCCTAGCATGCTTGACACCAGCGTCCCTAGCAAGCTTGAGACCAGCGTCCCAAGCATGCTTGAGACCAGCGTCCCTAGCATGCTTGATACCAGCGTCCCTAGCATGCTTGAGACCAGCGTCCCTAGCATGCTTGAGACCAGCGTCCCTAGCATGCTTGAGACCAGCGTCCCTAGCATGCTTGAGACCAGCGTCCCTAGCATCCGTGAGACCAGCGTCCCAAGCATGCTTGAGACCAGCGTCCCTAGCATGCTTGAGACCAGCGTCCCTAGCATGCTTGAGACCAGCGTCCCTAGCATGCTTGAGACCAGCGTCCCTAGCATGCTTGAGACCAGCGTCCCTAGCATGCTTGAGACCAGCGTCCCTAGCATGCTTGAGACCAGCGTCCCTAGCATGCTTGAGACCAGCGTCCCTAGCATGCTTGAGACCAGCGTCCCTAGGATGCTTGAGACCAGCATCACAAGCATGCTTGAGACCAGCGTCCCTAGCATGCTTGAGACCAGCGTCCCTAGCATGCTTGAGACCAGCGTCCCTAGCATGCATGAGACCAACGTCCCTAGCATGCTTGAGACCAGCATCACAAGCATGCTTGAGACCAGCGTCCCTAGCATGCTTGAGACCAGCGTCCCTAGCATGCTTGACACCAGCGTCCCTAGCAAGCTTGAGACCAGCGTCCCAAGCATGCTTGAGACCAGCGTCCTAGCATGCTTGATACCAGCGTCCCTAGCATGCTTGAGACCAGCGTCCCTAGCATGCTTGAGACCAGCGTCCCTAGCATGCTTGAGACCAGCGTCCCTAGCATGCTTGAGACCAGCGTCCCTAGCATCCGTGAGACCAGCGTCCCAAGCATGCTTGAGACCAGCGTCCCTAGCATGCTTGAGACCAGCGTCCCTAGCATGCTTGAGACCAGCGTCCCTAGCATGCTTGAGACCAGCGTCCCTAGCATGCTTGAGACCAGCGTCCCTAGCATGCTTGAGACCAGCGTCCCTAGCATGCTTGAGACCAGCGTCCCTAGCATGCTTGAGACCAGCAACTGCAGTGGAGGGAGCTGTTAGGGCTTTAAACTAGAAATAGTTAGTGGTATGGGTTTTTGGGGGAAAACAGAGAAGTCCCAGTGTAGTAATATTATAAGTTGTAGGAGAACTAGTAATAGGCAGAATAAGGTGGATAGTGGAAAGCTAGTGACACTAGATGACAAGGACAGTAATAGGTATAGTGGAAAATCAGAGATGAGCAGGAAGGGTAAAGAGAAAGGAGGGTCTCTATTTATATATTACACCAATAGTCGTAGTGCTAGGAATAAGATGGACGAGTTGAGATTAGTTGCAAGTACGGGTAATATTGATGTTTTTGCAATAACTGAGACATGGTTTAATATGAAAAATCGGGACTTGCCTGCCGAATGTCACATTCAGGGTTTTAAATTGTTCCAAGTAGACAGAAGTATCGGGAAAGGGGGTGAGGTGGCACTCTATGTCCGTGATCATTTAAATTGTTGCATAAAAACGGGTATAAAGTCTGAATTAACACATACAGAGTCTGTCTGGATAGAATTTTCAGAGGGTGTGAAAAATTGATTTTAGGCGTGATTTACCGTCCTCCAAACTTAGATAGGGAACAAGGGAGACTACTTTGGGAGGAAATTGTTAAGGCCACAAGACACGATAACGTAGTAATTCTAGGGGACTTTAACTTTAGTCAGATTGATTGGAATTTCATGACAGGGAATTTAGAATCTAACGACTTTTTAGAAGTAGTTCAGGATTGCTTTTTGAAGCAGTTTGTAACAGAACCTACAAGGGAAATAACCTACTTGACTTGGTTCTGGCAAGCAAGAAACCCTTGTTAATAATTTAGAAATTACAGAGGAACTCGGCTCAAGCGACCACAAGTCAATTACCTTTAGCATTGAATGGATGTATGATAGTAGGGATAATTCAGTAATGGTCCCAGATTTTCGCTTAGCAGATTATAATGGACTTAGAGAACACTTATCAACTGTGGACTGGGGTGAAGAAGAGAGGTATCAATATGACAGTTTTCTTAACACTATACAGGCTGCCCAAAGAACATTTATCCCGTATAAAGAAATTAGATCAAGTAGAAATGACCCAAAATGGATGAATAATAGGCTCAAATATCTTTTAGGGCAGAAGAAAGGAATTTATAGGCGCATAAAAAGAGGTGAGGGTCATCTTATAAATCAGTATACTGACATTAAGAGGGACGTTAAAAGGAATAAGAAAAGCTAAACGGGACTATGAAATTAAAGTTGCTAGGGATTCAAAAACTAACCCAAAAGTTTTTCCAGGTTTATAGAACAAAAGTTAGGGATAAGATAGGTCCCCTTAAAAATAACTTTGGGCATCTTACTGACAAGGAGAATGATATGTGCTCTATTTTTAATAATTATTTTCTCTCGGTTTTCACACAGGAAGACATTAATAATATCCCAGTAATTAATTTTTACAGAGGCCCAGAAGAAGATAAATTATGTAATATCACAGTCACTAGCGAAATGATTATGAAACAGCTGGACCGACTGAAACAAAATAAATCGCCGGGTCCTGATGAGCTTTTTGCAAGGGTTCTTAAGGAATGCAAAATGGAACTCTGTGAACCAATATCTAACATTTTTAATTTATCTCTTCAAACAGGTGTAGTGTCTGATATGTGGAAGATGGCTAATGTAATTCCTATTTTTAAAGCAGGGGACAAGTCACTACCGTCTAACTACCGCCCAATAAGCCTGACCTCAATTGTAGGCAAATTACTAGAGTCAATTATAGCTGATATTATTAGAAGCCATCTAGATAACCATAATTTGATTAATGATACCCAGCATGGATTCACGAGGGCCGTTCCTGCCTATCTAATTTATTAACCTTCTTCAGTAAAGCTTTTGAGGCTGTTGATCACGATAAAGAATTCGATATTGTTTATTTAGACTTTAGTAAGGCTTTTGATAGAGTACCGCACCAGAGACTGTTAAAGAAAGTGGCAGCTCATGGCATTGGGGGAAAAGTGCTGTCATGGATCGAGTCATGGCTCACCAATAGGAAGCAGAGAGTGTGCATAAATGGGGTTAAATCCGAATGGGGACTTGTAACAAGTGGTGTTCCACAGGGATCAGTCTTAGGCCCATTGTTATTTATAATATATATCAATGACCTTGATGAGGGAATTACTAGTGATATGAGCAAATTCGCCGACGACACGAAGATAGGTAGGATAATTGATTCAAACATAGATGTCATAGAACTTCAGGAAGATTTAGACAAACTTAATTCGTGGTCAGAAAAGTGGCAGATGCAGTTCAATGTAGATAAATGCAAGGTTCTGAAGCTCGGGAGTGTCCATAACCCAAGCACTTATAAGTTAAATAACGTAGAACTTAGCCATACAGATTGCGAGAAGGACTTGGGGGTGATGGTAAGCAGCAACCTTAAACCAAGACAGCAATGCCTAAGCGTACGTAATAAGGCAAATAGATTACTGGGATTTATATCAAGAAGTGTTAGCAACAGAAGTCCAGAGGTTATATTACAGCTTTATACATCATTAGTAAGGCCTCACCTAGATTACGCAGCTCAGTTCTGGTCTCCATATTACAGAATGGACATAAATTCGTTAGAAAACATTCAGCGTAGAATGACTAAATTAATACATAGCATTAGAAATCTTCCTTACGAAGAAAGATTGAAAACCCTAAAATTACATTCACTTGTAAGACGTAGAATGAGGGAGACATGATCGAGGTATACAAGTGGAAAATGGGTATTAACAAAGGGGATATAAATAAGGTCTTGAGGATATCTCTCCAGAAGAACCCGCAATAATGGATTCAAGTTAGATAAGTTTAGATTTAGAAAGGATATAGGAAAGTATTGGTTTGGAAATAGGGTAGTTGATGAGTGGAACAGTCTGCCTAGTAGGGTTATTGAAGCTAGGACCTTGGGTAGTTTCAAATTTAGGTTGGATAAATTCATGAGTGAGAGGGGTTGGATTTGAGTGGGACTCGCGCATGAGTGGGTAGAATTGTCAAAGCTTATTTCTTGGGTAGCATTGAAGATTGGGTTGAGCAAATATTCTGTTAGTGGGACGGATTGTGAAGGACCTGCCTAGTATGGGCCAACAGGCCTGCTGCAGTGTTCCTCCTTTCTTATGTTCTTATGTTCTTATACAAAGTAGAAAGGTGTAAGGAGAGGAGGAGTTTGAGGTTGTCAGTCCCTCGGCCTGGAGTCGATGTGTTCAGTCCATCAATCTTGTTAGAAGTGTAGCACAAGGCCGTAGAGGTGGCTTATATGCTGTAATCAGGTGAGGTGAAGCAGGAGGAGGCGGGGTCATAGTAGTACCATCCACTATTCTAGTAGGTCTTCGTCCAAGGTTGGACAAGTGTAGAAGAATTCGTTTGTATCAAGATCCCAAGCTGTTGCTGTGTCAGACAGGATGTAGATGAATGGTTCAGAGAACCGACAAGTTATAAATTAGACACATATGCAACACTTGGGTATCTTTATTGAGGAAACGTTTCGCCACACAGTGGCTTCATCAGTCAATACTGGCAACTGCAGTGGAGGGAGCTGTTAGGGCTTTAAACTAGAAATAGTTAGTGGTATGGGTTTTGGGGAAAACAGAGAAGTCCCAGTGTAGTAATATTATAAGTTGTAGGAGAACTAGTAATAGGCAGAATAAGGTGGATAGTGGAAAGCTAGTGACACTAGATGACAAGGACAGTAATAGGTATAGTGGAAAATCAGAGATGAGCAGGAAGGGTAAAGAGAAAGGAGGGTCTCTATTTATATATTACACCAATAGTCGTAGTGCTAGGAATAAGATGGACGAGTTGAGATTAGTTGCAAGTACGGGTAATATTGATGTTTTGCAATAACTGAGACATGGTTTAATATGAAAAATCGGGACTTGCCTGCCGAATGTCACATTCAGGGTTTTAAATTGTTCCAAGTAGACAGAAGTATCGGAAAGGGGTGGGGTGGCACTCTATGTCCGTGATCATTTAAATTGTTGCATAAAAACGGTATAAAGTCTGAATTAACACATACAGAGTCTGTCTGGATAGAATTTTCAGAGGGCATGAAAATTGATTTTAGGTGTGATATACCGTCCCCAAACTTAGATAGGGACCAAGGGAGACTACTATGGGAGGAAATTGTTAAGGCCACAATGCACGATAACGTAGTTATTCTGGGTGACTTCAACTTTAGTCAAATTGATTGGAATTTTTGACTGGGAATTTAGAATCTAACGATTTCTTAGAAGTAGTTCAAGATTGTTTTTGAAGCAGTTTGTGACAGAACCTACAAGGGGAAAAAATCTGCTTGACTTAGTTCTGGCAAACAAGGAAACCCTTGTTAATAATTTAGAAATTACAGAGGAACTCGGCGCAAGCGACCACAAATCAATTACCTTTGGCATTGAATGGAAGTTTCATAGTAGGAATAACTCAGTAACGGTCCCAGATTTTCGCTTAGCAGATTACAATGGACTTAGAGAACACTTATCATCTGTGGACTGGGGTCATGAAGAGAGCTATAAGAACATAAGAACATAAGAAAGGAGGAACACTGCAGCAGGCCTGTTGGCCCATACTAGGCAGGTCCTTCACAATCCGTCCCACTAACAGAATATTTGCTCAACCCAATTTTCAATGCTACCCAAGAAATAAGCTTTGACAATTCTACCCACTCATGCGCGAGTCCCACTCAAATCCAACCCCTCTCACTCATGAATTTATCCAACCTAAATTTGAAACTACCCAAGGTCCTAGCTTCAATAACCCTACTAGGCAGACTGTTCCACTCATCAACTACCCTATTTCCAAACCAATACTTTCCTATATCCTTTCTAAATCTAAACTTATCTAACTTGAATCCATTATTGCGGGTTCTCTCTTGGAGAGATATCCTCAAGACCTTATTTATATCCCCTTTGTTAATACCCATTTTCCACTTGTATACCTCGATCATGTCTCCCCTCATTCTACGTCTTACAAGTGAATGTAATTTTAGGGTCTTCAATCTTTCTTCGTAAGGAAGATTTCTAATGCTATGTATTAATTTAGTCATTCTACGCTGAATGTTTTCTAACGAATTTATGTCCATTCTGTAATATGGAGACCAGAACTGAGCTGCGTAATCTAGGTGAGGCCTTACTAATGATGTATAAAGCTGTAATATAACCTCTGGACTTTTACTGTAAGCAGATATCCGCATCCGCATCCGCAAAATAAGTAAGACATCCGTATACACATCTGCATACCGGATATCTAAATTTTTCACATCCGATACATCCCTACTTTATAATATGTAAACCACACATTGTAATCTTTATAGAGAAATATAAATCTGAATCTGATGTAAGACGAGATGCCGAATCATCCAATACCATCGTCCCCAGCTGATGAGTGAGTAGTGCAACAGTGATCTCTCAGCTACACAGCAGCTGGGGACGAGACACATGCGTCCGCTGCCCTCACCACCTTACATATCACTGACACTTAACACCCAGGTACTGGCTCCACTGACACTTCCAACACCATGTTAAAATATTGTGCTTGTCATGGCTGGCACTCTTCTGCGATTTCTTTTGCAATCGTGTCAGGTGGCAGGTGCCACCTGACACGTGGCACCTGCCATGAGTGATACTTGTTGTGAGTGATGGTTGTTGCGAGTAATGAAGATTGTTCGTGGTACCTCCCTATATTATATATATATATATATATATATATATATATCGCCCTCCACCAAGAAAGGGGAGGGGGTGTGGGAAAGGAGGGAGATTGTTATGGGAGGAGAGTAACCTCTCCGCCTCTGCTACTGGGTCATTATCGCCCTCCACTAGGGAGGCGATGGAAAGGGAGGAGTTCCCCTCCCATCCCCCAACTCCTCCATTAACAATCCCTCTCTCTCATCCACCCCATTTCTTCCTATACTTTCCCATTGTATAATAATAATAATAATAATAATAATAATAATAATAATAATAATAATAATAATAGTAATAATAATAATAGTAATAATAATAATAATAATAATAATAATAATAATAATAATAATAGTAATATCTTTGTAGTACAAGAATGGTATACAATACCAACAAGATGGAATTAAGACACATGTGCAACATCTGTGTATAGATAAGATAAGATTTTCTTCAGATTTTTAACCACGGAGGGTTAGCCACCCAGGATAACCCAAGAAAGTCAGTGCGTCATCGAGGACTGTCTGTCTTATTTCCATTGTGGTCCTCAATCTTGTTCCCCAGGATGCCACCCACACCAGTCCACTAACACCCAGGTACCCATTTTACTGATGGGTGAACATAAACAACAGGTGCAAGGAAACACGTCCGATGTTCCTAACACTTCGCCGGGAATCGAACCCGGACCCTCACTGTGTGAAGCAAGAGCTTTTGCCACCTACCTAGTTAATGGTGTAAGGAAACGCCGGGGATCAAACCACGGTCATAAATTCTTAGACCCCAGCGATATAAATTAATTTAAGGGGAAATAAAAGTCATATGACATGGCCAGCCAGATTCAACCAACATTTTGAAGAACAGAGCAGTACCTTGATAGCTTTCTCTCCCTTTCTCTCCCTCCTTCTCTCCCAACTTCTCTCCTCCTTCTTTCTTCTTTCCCCTTATATATTTTCCTGTAATCATCCGTCTCTCATAATAATCATTCATCCTAATATTCAAGTTCTTACCTCATGTCTTTATATACCGTCTGAAGCATCATTTAACTGGAGGCAGAGAGGGAAGGACAGGTTAAGGAGGAAGAGAGGAAGGGTGTAAGAGGGAAGGGAGGAAGGGATGTAAGAGGGAAGGGAGGAAGGGATGTAAGAGGGAAGGGAAGAAGGGATGTAAGAGGGAAGGGAGGAAGGGATGTAAGAGGGAAGGGAGGAAAGGAAAGAGGGAGGGTTCACAATCTCGTTGACGTGGGATGGAGAATCTTAGGCTGAACTGACGATGTCTGTATCTTACAGGAGAGGTTTGCTATACAAATACAGAAGGAATAACAAATAAATGTGAGGAGTGGCATGAAAGAATCAAGTAAATATCTTCAGTAGGCCTCTTGCAGTATGGTACAGTAGGTCTCCTGCAGCATGGTTCAGTAGGTCTCCTGCAGCATGGTTCAGTAGGTTACTTTAATATTTATTTGGCAAAGTTACTTTAATATTTATTTGGTGTCTGCGGAGCAATGTAATGGCTAAGTTTGCATGCAAATGTGAGGGAAAATACTATTTTCGATGCATCTTTAGAACTTGCCTAGCATAGGCCTATAGGCCTCCTGCAGTGCTCCTTCTTTCTTATATTGTTGAAAATCGTATAAAATACAGACAACTGAAGATTAAGACACATGTGCAACAGTTGGGTTTCTTTATTGATGAAACATTTCACCTACACAGTAGGCTTCTTCAGTCAAATACTAAGGGAGCTGTAGTAATGTTGTATTTGAGGTGGTCAGTCCCTCAGCCTGGAGAAGAATTCAGTTCCATGGAGCTAAACTAAATTCGTTCTAGTAGATGCAACACAAATCTTCCACCTATAGATGCAGCACAACAAATCTACCACTAGTTGCAACATAACAAATCTACAAGTAGATGCAACAAAAACTTTCTAACAGTAGATGCAACACAACAAATCTCAACAAATCTTCAGCCAGTACATAAATCAAACACTATCCCCTGATCTTCCATGACTGTCAATAAAATGCAACTCCGTATTCCCACCACCTGCATATCTACGGTAAGTCCCAGAGCACGAGTCAAGGAACGTTGAAGAGCCAGCCTTAAAGACGGTGAGTCAAGGAACGTTGAAGAGCCAGCCTTAAAGACGGCGAGTCAATGAACGTTGAAGAGCCAGCCTTAAAGACGGTGAGTCAAAGAACGTTGAAGAGCCAGCCTTAAAGACGGCGAGTCAAGGAACGTTGAAGAGCCAGCCTTAAAGACGGTGAGTAAAAGAACGTTGAAGAGCCAGCCTTAAAGACGGCGAGTCAAGGAACGTTGAAGAGCCAGCCTTAAAGACGGCGAGTCAAAGAACGTTGAAGAGCCAGCCTTAAAGACGGTGAGTCAAGGAACGTTGAAGAGCCAGCCTTAAAGATGGTGAGTCAAGGAACGTTGAAGAGCCAGCCTTAAAGACGGCGAGTCAAGGAACGTTGAAGAGCCAGCCTTAAAGATGGTGAGTCAAGGAACGTTGAAGAGCCAGCCTTAAAGACGGCGAGTCAAGGAACGTTGAAGAGCCAGCCTTAAAGACGGTGAGTCAAAGAACGTTGAAGAGCCAGCCTTAAAGACGGTGAGCCAAAGAACGTTGAAGAGCCAGCCTTAAAGACGGTGAGTCAAAGAACGTTGAAGAGCCAGCCTTAAAGACGGTGAGTCAAAGAACGTTGAAGAGCTAGCCTTAAAGACGGTGAGTCAAAGAACGTTGAAGAGCCAGCCTTAAAGACGGTGAGTCAAAGAACGTTGAAGAGCCAGCCTTAAAGATATCGAGTCAAGGAACGTTGAAGAGCCAGACTTAAAGACGGTGAGTCAAGGAACGTTGAAGAGCCATCCCTAAAGACGGTGAGTCAAAGAACGTTGAAGAGCCTGCCTTAAAGACGGCGAGTCAAGGAACGTTGAAGACCCAGCCTTAAAGACTGTGAGTCAAGGAACGTTGAAGAGCCAGCCTTAAAGACAGTGAGTCAAAGAACGTTGAAGAGCCAACCTTAAAGACGGTGAGTCAAGGAACGTTGAAGAGCCAGCCCCCCCCCAGGGGGACCAGGAAGAGTTGAGGCCCCCGTAGGACCCCCCAAACAGAATTTGAGTGGCCAAAACCCCCAGGGGGACCAGGAAGAGTTGAGGCCCCCGTAGGACCCCCAGACCAAATTCGAGTGGCCAAAAATCCACCAAGGGGGACCAGGAAAAGTTGAGGCCCCCGTAGGACCCCCCAGACCAAATTCGAGTGGTCAAAAACCCCCAGGGGACCAGGAAGAGTTGAGGCCCCGTAGGACCCCCAGACAAAATTCGAGTGGCCAAAACCCCAGGGGGACCAGGAAGAGTTGAGGCCCCCGTTGGACCCCCCAGACAAAATTCGAGTGGCCAAAAAACCCTCCAGGGGGACGAGGAAGAGTTCAGGCCCCCGTAGGACTTTCCAGACCAAATTCGAGTGGCGAAACCCCCAGGGGGACCAGGAAGAGTTGAGGCCCCCGTAGGACCCCCCAGACCAAATTCGAGTGGCCAAAAACCCCAGGGGACCAGGAAGAGTTGAGGCCCCTGTTGGACCCCACAGACCAAATTCCAAGGGGACCAGGAAGAGTTGAGGCCCCCGTAGGACCCCCAGACCAAATTCGAGTAGCCAAAACCCCCCCCAGGGGGATCAGGAAGAGTTGAGGCCCTCGTAGGACCCCCAGACCAAATTCGAGTTGCCAAAAACACCCCCAGGGGAACCAGGAAGAGTTGAGGCCCCCGTAGGACCCCAGAAAAAATTTGAGTGGCCAAAACCCCCAGGGGACCAGGAAGAGTTGAGGCACACGTAGGACCCCCAGACCAAATTCGAGTGGCCAAAAACCCACCCAGGGGGACCAGGAAGAGTTGAGGCCCCGTAAGACCCCCAGACCAAATTCGAGTGACCAAAACCCCCAGGGGGACCACGAAGAGTTGAGGCCCCGTTGGACCCCAGACCAAATTCGAGTGGCCAAAAAAAAAACCAGGGGGACGAGGAAGACTTCAGGCCCCGTAGGACTTTCCAGACCAAATTCGAGAGGCGAAAACCCCCCCAGGGGGACCAGGAAGAGTTGAGGCCCCGTAGGACCCCCAGACCAAATTCGAGTGGCCAAAAACCCGCCAGGGGACCAGGAAGAGTTGAAGATCCCATTGAAACCCCCAGACCAAATTCAGTGGCCAAAACCCCCAGGGGACCAGAAAGAGTTGAGGCCCCGTAGGACCCCCAGACCAAATTCGAGTGGTCAAAACACTCCCAAAGGGACCAGGAAGAGTTGAGGCCCCCGTAGGACCCCCCAGACAAAATTTGAGTGGCCAAAACCCCCCAGGGGGACCAGGAAGAGTTGAGGCCCCGTAGGACCCCCCAGACCAAATTCGAGTGGTCAAACACCACCCAGGGGGACCAGGAAGAGTTGAGGCCCCGTAAGACCCCCAGACCAAATTCGAGTGGCCAAAACCCCCAGGGGGACCAGGAAGAGTTGAGGCCCCGTTGGACCCCCAGACCAAATTCGAGTGGCCAAAAACCCTCCCAGGGTCACCAGGAAGAGTTGAGGCCCCCGTAGGACCCCCCAGACAAAATTCGAGTGGCCAAAATAAAACCCAGGGGGACGAGGAAGACTTCAGGCCCCGTAGGACTTTCCAGACCAAATTAGTAGGGAAACCCCGCAGGGGACCAGGAAGAGTTGAGGCCCCCGTATGACCCCCAGACAAAATTCGAGTGGCCAAAAAACCCCCAGGGGACCAGGAAGAGTTGAAGCCCCATTGAACCCCAGACCAAATTCGAGTTGCCAAAAAAAACCCAGGGGGACCAGGAAGAGTTGAGGCCCCGTAGGACCCCAGACCAAATTCGAGTGGCCAAAAACCCCAGGGGACCAGGAAGAGTTGAGGACCCGTAGGACCCCCCAGACCAAATTCGAGTGGCCAAAAAACCAGGGGACCAGGAACAGTTGAGGCCCCGTTGGACCCCCAGACCAAATTCAAGTGGCCAAAAACCCCAGCGGGACCAGGAAGAGTTGAGGCCCCCATAGACCCCCCAGACCAAATTCGAGTTGCCAAAAACCCCAGGGGCACCAGGAAGAGTTAAGGCCCCGTTGGACCCCCAGACCAAATTCGAGTCGCCAAACCCCCCAGGGGGACCAGGAAGAGTTGAGGCCCTGTAGGACCCCCAGACCAAATTCGAGTGGCCAAAACCCCCAGGGGGACCAGGAAGAGTTGAGGCCCCCGTAGGACCCCCCAGACCAAATTCGAGTGGCCAAACCCCCAGGGGGACCAGGAAGAGTTGAGGCCCCTGTAGGACACCCCAGACCAAATTCGAGTGGCCAAAAAACCCAGGGGAACAAGGAATAGTTGAGGCCCCTGTAGGACCCCCCAGACGAAATTCGAGTGGCCAAAAACCACAGGGGGACTAGCAAGAGTTGAGGCCCCCGTTGGACCCCCCAGACCAAATTCGAGTAGCCAAAAAAAACCCAAGGGGGACCAGGAAGAGTTGAGGCCCCGTAGGACCCCCAGACCAAATTCGAGGGGCCAAAAAAACCCAGGGGGACCAGGAAGAGTTGAGGCCCCGAAGGACCCCCCAGACCAAATTCGAGTAGCCAAAAAAAAAAACCAGGGGACCAGGAAGAGTTAGGGCCCCGTATGACCCCTAGACCAAATTCGAGTAACCAAAAACCCAGGGGACCAGGAAGAGTTGAGGCCCCGTTGGACCCCCAGACCAAATTCAAGTGGCCAAAAAAAAACCAGGGGACCAGGAAGAGTTGAGGCCCCGTAGAACCCCCAGACCAAATTCGAGTGGCCAAAAACCCCACGGGGACCAGGAAGAGTTAAGGCCCCCGTAGGACCCCCAGACCAAATTCGAGTTGCCAAATCCCCCCAGGAGGACCAGGAAGAGTTGAGGCCCCGTAGGACCCCCAGATCAAATTCGAGTGGCCAAAAACCCCTAGGGAGACCAGGAAGAGTTGAGGCCCCGTAGGATCCCATAGACCAAATTCGAGTCGCCAAAAAAAACCCAGGGGGACCAGGAAGAGTTGAGGCCCCCGTAGGACCCTCCAGACCAAATTCGAGTCGCAAACCCCCCAGGGGGACCAGGAAGAGTTGAAGCCCCCATTTAACCCCCAGACCAAATTCAAGTGGCCAAAAAAAACCCCAGGGGGACCAGGAAGAGTTGAGGCCCTCGTAACACCCACCAGACCAAATTCGAGTAACCATAAACCCCCCTGGGGGACCAGGAAGAGTTGAGGCCCCCGTAGGACCCCTCACACCAAATTCGAGTGGCCAAAAAACCCCCAGAGGGACCAGGAAGAGTTGAGGCCCCGTTGGACCCCCAGACCAAATTCGAGTGGCCATAACCCCTCTGGGGACCAGTAAGAGTTGAGGCCCCGTAGGACCCCCCAGACCAAATTCGAGTGGCCAAAAACCCCCAGAGGGACCAGGAAGAGTTGAGGCCCCCGTTGGACCCCCAGACCAAATTCAAGTGGCCAAAAAAAACCCAGGGGGACCAGGAAGAGTTGAGGCCCCCGTAGGACCCCCAGACCAAATTTGAGTGGCAATAAACCCCCTGGGGGACCAGGAAGAGTTCAGGCCCCCGTAGGACCCCCAGACCAAATTCGAGTGGACAAAAACCCCAGGGAGACCAGGAAGAGTTGAGGCCCCTGTTGGACCCCCCAGACCAAATTCCAGGGGGACCAGGAAGAGTTGAGGCCCCCGTAGGACCCCTAGACCAAATTCGAGTGGCCAAAACCCCCAGGGGACTAGGAAGAGTTGAGGCCCCGTAGGACCCCCAGACAAAATTTGAGTGGCCAAAAACCACCCAGGGGGACCAGGAAGAGTTGAGGCCCCGTAGGACCCTCCAGACCAAATTCGAGTGGCCAAAAAACCCCCAGGGGGACCAGGAAGAGTTGAGGCCCCCGTTGGACCCCCAGACCAAATTCGAGTGGCCAAAAACCCCCAGGGGGACCAGGAAAAGTTGAGGCCCCGTAGGACCCCCAGACCAAATTCGAGTGGGCTAAAAAAACCAGGGGGACCAGGAAGAGTTGAGGCCCCGTATAACCCCCAGACCAAATTCGAGTGGCCAAAAAACCCCCAAGGGGACCAGGAAGAGTTGAGGCCCCCGTAGGACCCCCAGACCTAATTCGAGTGGCCAAAAACACCCCAAGGGGGAGCAGGAAGAGTTGAGGCCCCGTAGGACCCCCAGACCAAATTCGAGTGGCCAAAAACCCCCCAGGGGGACCAGGAAGAGTTGAGGCCCCGTAGGACCCCCCAGACCAAATTCGAGTGGCCAAAAAAACCCAAGGGGGACCAGGAAGAGTTGAGGCCCCGTAGGACCCCCAGACCAAATTCGAGTGGCCAAACCCCCAGGGGGACCAGGAAGAGTTGAGGCCCCGTAAGACCCCCAGACCAAATTCGAGTGGCCAAAAAAACCCAGGGGGACCAGGAAGAGTTGAGGCCCCCGTAGGACCCCTCAGACCAAATTTGAGTGGCCAAAAACCCCTTAGGGGGACCAGGAAGAGTTGAGGCCCCTGTTGGACCCCCCTGAACTCCGAGGGCCGATCCGTGATATGTTTAAGGCTCCCTACAGCTCACTTACCCTGTGGAACTTGAGTGACCTAAAAAGTTTCCACATCCTCCCCCCGACAAAGGTAGACGATAAGTCTACATCAAGTTCACCTTCCGCAAGCCCTTACGGCGGGCCCTGGACATAAGTGCCGTCCGGTCACTCTCGTCGTGCAGACTCTGGTCTAACTCCGACTGTCTAGTTTCCGCCGTGTGGACCACCGGGGGTGTAAACTTGTGGGTTCCGGTGATCTTAACACCCTTCCCTTTAACTTTAATGTCTTTCACACGTCTAGCCTTGTCTGAGCAGCTTCGTACTTTCCCACCCAGTGGCCCATATGCCCTGGTAGCCCTTCTTCCCACTGATACGAGATTCCCTGGGTTTAATGACAATCTGTCTCCCTCTTTAGGTACCCCATAAAAGCGTCTCCCCAAGGTGGCTAAGTGTTCGTCACTTCCTACTTGGTTTGGCTTACCTGGCGTACTACCGTCCTGTGGTAGTAGGTTGGTAGACAGCAACCGCCCAGGGAGGTACTACCGTCCTGTGGTAGTAGGTTGGTAGACTGCAAAGCGCTCAGGGAGGTACTACCGTCCTGTGGTAGTAGGTTGGTAGACAGCAAGCCCCCAGGGAGGTACTACCGTCCTGTGGTAGTAGGTTGGTAGACAGCAAGCCCCCAGGGAGGTCCTGAATCTGTGCTGGTTGTCGTTAATAAGCTTGTTTTGTTCTACGTGCTCCATCACTCTCCTCTTGATAATCTTCTCCACGACTTTGCATACTATACACGTCAGTGACACTGGTCATTGATGTGTATAGTATGCAAAGTCATGGAGTGTGTGTGTACTTCTGTGTACACTAACATTCATTATCACTACTCCCCCAGCTATCGTAGTGTCAGCTTCCTCCCTCTCTGGCGTTGCAGGGAACTCATGAGGAATTCTGCCACCGATGATATATCCTACTGGGGATCTGTATAAACCAATTCCTTCCTTAACAGTCCGTCGTGTAGACAGGAAGTCATCTAGATAGTTAGCTCCCACCAGGATACCTACATTTCTGACTGTGTCAGTGGTAATGTCCTGGTCTGCCAGCTTCACACCAAGGTCTTTCAATCGCTTGGTTGCTGCTGCAAGACCTCTGGTCGTAATAGCCGAAGGTAACGTCTTTACTACCAAAGCTGTAATATTTCTGCGATGTCCACCCAATTTAACAGTGACATCCACAACATCATAAGACTTGGGTGGGCCCTGACTTATAGCACCTCCCAATGTCACATTAACTTTGTCGGTGGCCTTCAACTTTAACTTAGCCACCAACTTCTCTGTTATCATGGACACTTGTGCTCTCGAGTCAAAGAATAATCGGGTTGTTTCGGATCTGTTCCCGTTCATAACCCCTGCCATGACTGTAGGTAGGGCAGCAACTCTGTGATTCTCGCTCAGATTAGAGACTTTGCCCACACTAATCACGCTGGCTACCACTTCAGGCTCGGACTCGCTTTCTATCTCTACTGGAGAAACGTCCCTACTAGCCTGGGGTTCCCTTAAATTATTGGGACATAGTGCAGTATGGTGCTTACCTTTCCGGTAGTTATAGCACTCTGAAAGAAGTGACTGGCAATATTCTGTCTCATGTCCCCCACAACACCTTAAGCATAGCTGCAACTCCTTTAGTCTCTGCCGCCTACTGCTCAGTGTTGCATACCGAGAGCAACTCGTGCTAGCGTGTTCGCCTTCGCAGAACACGCATATTCTGGTACGAGTGTCTCTCAGGGTCTGCTTAGAGGTCCTTGTCTTAGACACTTCTTTGCCATAGTACACCCCAATGTTAGTTTTATGAGCTTTAAATTGATCTCCCGAGTTTTCTGAGTAACTAACTGTTTGTTTATGTGATGATGGCACGCATAAGTGCAATAAACCACCTCAACTACTGGGAACGCTTGAAGTTCCTAAACCTGTACTCTCTAGAACGCAGGTGGGAGAGATACATTATTATATACACATGGAAAATTCTCGAGGGCTTAGTACCAAACTTGCACACAAAAATCACTCCCTATGAAAGCAAAAGACTCGGCAGGCGATGTAACATCCCCCCAATGAAGAGCAGGGGTGCCACTAGCACGTTGAGGGACAACACAATAAGTGTCAGGGGCCCAAGATTGTTCAACTGCCTCCCAGCATACATCAGGGGGATTACCAACAAACCCCTGGCTGTCTTCAAGCAGGCACTGGACAGGCACCTAAAGTCGGTACCTGACCAGCCAGGCTGTGGTTCGTACATTGGACTGTGTGCGGCCAGCAGTAACAGCCTGGTTGATCAGGCTCTGGTCCAACAGGAGGCCTGGTCACAGACCGGGCCGCGGGGGCGTTGACCCCTGGAATTCTCTCCAGGTAGACTCCAGGTAGGTCAACTGAGGTGAGTAATGGTTGCTCAGTTTGAATCTTCCCATAGTCCGCTCACTTCCAGGCCTGCCAACTCTCCTCCTATCGTATGTATTTATATTTTACATTTAAGCATTGGTTAGAAGCCTTGCTTTTAGGCATAAACTTATTCTGTAAGTGGATATGTTTGACACAAGTGACTAATTCATTAGTAATGTATAAATCATGTATTTTACATTTTATGTGTTTATTTGGCAACGTTGGTACCCCTTCCATAGTAAGTGACAATCGCCATATAAATTCCCCACCAAAATGTATGTATATTTTTATTTACGTTATGGACGCATAACGCATTTTTTTCTTTGATAATGGTTTTGAGGGCACACAAGGGTCCATAATAAAGTATATTATACAAATCTAAGCGAGGGTAAACAGCACTAGGTTGAAAACTGCAGATTGGCGCATATAGAGATAGACAATATAATAACCTATGTGACATGTCAAGATATCTTATTCATGAAATAAGCTACCTGCTTGTAACAGATAATTGAAATGTAGATATGAACCCAAATGTACAATTGTTAACCCCTTTGGGGCCTAGTGCCTAGGCCTTTTGTGTATCCATATGCTCTTGCGCTACCGTCCACAGGATGGATATGGGGTGCACAATAAACTAGCCACTTCGGTGGCAAAATCTAAAAAATCTAAATCATATATAAATATATCTTTGATATGTTTCGTGTTCCATTGAATACCTACAGAAATTCTACTCAAATTAAATTACGAGAGACAGAATAACTCACCTGCCACCTATTGTACATGAATGGTATATAATGCCGACAAGATGAAGTTAGTTTAATATATTTTTATTATGCAGCCCATACCCATGGTGTTGGCGGTAGTCAGAAGATTACAGAGATATATAATGGGTCCACTATTTGTGGTTAGATTTTATAGAGAAATTCAATTTTTAGACTTGTGTTATCTTAGCCAGGCAACATTTACTTTTTATTCTTACTTGTTATAGTTTATTCATTCCTTATGAAATTTCCCTGGCTCCCTCACTGGCAAGACGTAGACGCTCCTGACTGTGGCTCTGCTTCATTCAGTTGCCTTGCGAACCCCGTGCTGGGAGAGGCTTTTTGCTCATTGAGCTGGCGTTGTTCTGCTGTGGACAGAGCTGTTGGACATTCTTCACCTTGGCAGTGGGATTCTGTGCGTCGCTGGCCGCCTGCCCTGGGGCAGAACTTTGATCTCCGCACTCCTGCTGCTGATTGGAGTCTTCCCACCTCACCCTACAGGCTGTTGTCTTATTGGCCCATTTACAAAGGCTGGACCTCGACAGCTCTGCACATGGTGCACGTGTATCCACTGGCATACTGTTTTCCTCGCCTCCAGATTCGGTGTTAACGGCATCTCTTCGAATCTAGAAATTTTTTTTGGTGTGACAAGAGTTAGCTCTCTTTTGTGCCGTAATCTTCCAAGTGGCCAGTCAAACCCACTTCACTGAGGTGGTTAATGAAGATACCCACACAGTGGATAGGTGAGACTACACCACTTGGATGACACCAGCACCTTTCTCTATTCTCTAGACTCTTTCTTCCTCTTTTCTGGGCCAGCTGGACCTGCACCTCGGTGTATTCGTCTGGTCTGGTGCCCGTGGCTGGTGTCCAAGTGATAACCGCATGGGAAGCCTAATCTTGGCAGGTACTTTACAACAACATGTCCCATCAGGACCACACGCTTGATCCACCTTAACGAGCTAATCTATCGACTGCTTCAACTCAAACTGTGTTGTTGTCACCATGGCAACTGCACTGGGACCTCGATCACCGACCATGGCCCTTCTCTTGACCTACTCTCGCCCTGATAAGGATACTCTCAACTATGCCTCCACCTTTTTCAACATTACCCAAACCCCTATGATCAATGTTTTCAAGACCAAATCTGGAGTTAAGATCAATCTTTCTCCCAAAAATTTTGATAATTGCACTAGCAAAGAGGTTCTTGAAAAGCTTTCACAGGCAGGTTTTTCTATTGATTGGGCTCCTGACCACAAGGCCAGGAGTACAGTTGTAGCCATGCCTGTTGACTCTTCTCTTCTTGAAGCATGTGACACCGATAAGACTCACCTAATGACTGACATTTCTACTCAGAACAATATCACTGTTGAGGATATCTTCCACCCTCCAAGGACAAATGTCCTGAAAATCAGATGCTCAACAACAGCTGATGCTGATGTCTTGTTCAAAAGCGGTATTCTTGTTAAGTATTTTCATATCCCAGCTACTTCCCTGTTCTTGCCCAACTATATCCCTGTTTTGCAATGTTACAAATGCTACAGTTTTGGGCATTTGAAAGAAAATTGTCAGTCAAACTCAAATGATGTGTTCCAGATGTTCTCTTCAAGGACATCATTTCAGGAAATGCTCAAGTGACCCGAAGAGTATCAATTGTTCTGAGCCTCATCTAGCTACTCATTTTCAGTGTAAAGCTCGCAGGGACTATGTCTCCTCACTGCGGAAAGACACACCTCTCAACCTTCCAAATCCTGTTACTAGTATGTCCTCGCTGTTTGTCTCCTCTCTCCACAGCTGCCACACCTACCAACCCTCCTCTCTATACAGCTGCCACACCTACCAACCCTCCTCTCTATACAGCTGCCACACCTACCAACCCTCCTCTCTCTACAGCTGCCACTCCTACCAACCCTCCTCCTCCTACTTCTTCCCATTCTTCTCCTTCATATGCGGCTGCAGTCCACAATTATCTCTCTACAGCTTCTGCACCATCAAAGAGATCCTCGGTTCTCGAGACAATAGTGATGACTGCCGTTCATTGCGCTAAAATTTTTGACAAAATTCATTACCCCACTCTCCTCAATGACCTCCTGAAAGTTAACAATTTTGATAATGTCATTTTTCCTGCTGATTTCTCTCTTCCTACTGAGACCTCCTCCCCTTCTCCTTCAGTGCCTGCCCCAGGTGCTACTATGCTTCCTCCTCCCTCTTCACTTTCTACCTCTCACCCTTCTTCTCACTCTGGCACTGCCCAATCTCAACCACCTATCGAGTCTTCTCCTGGGTTAAAAGAAAGGACACGATCCAAAACAAACAGGAAAACAGCCACTTCTTCTTCCACATCACATGCACACATGAGCACTGGTACCAGACAAAAACGCCGCCCCTCTCCTTCCCTTTCTCCTCACTCCTCGCGTTCCTCCCTTCCCTCCACTTCCCATCCTCCTCGATCTGCTTCAACAACTATCCCCCCACAAGATCCTCCCTTCTCCCAAAACCTTGATAAAGTAGTCCCAGATATTGCTGAAAAGTGCATGACTGCTATCCTTGGCCAGAGGTCTCCCTCCCCAAATCATGGCTTTTAAAGTCACACAATTCAATGGGGCAAAGGAATTAATGTACATTTGCTATGGATTCCGTCACACATTGGATTACTCCTTCATGATAAAGTTGATATGTTAGCCAAGAAGAGCACCCAGAAGGAGAATGTAGAATATAACTTTGGTATATCTGTGTCTAGCATTAGGAATAATATTAGGAGAGAAATAAATAATGAAAATGATAGCTATAGGAATGCAGTTAGAAGCCTGAGTAGATCTATAACCCACTATGATAACATGAACGTAGATAGGTATGTTTATGGAGCAACTTGCAATGTGAACAGACTGACTGATGTTGTAGTGGCCAGGCTTAGGCTTGGCTACAAGTACTTCTGGCAGTTTGGGAGATACACAGATGATGATCAAACTAAATGCAAATTATGTGATCAGGCATATGGTCACTGTCTTGAACACTATGTGCTGAATTGTCCACTTATTGAGGAATATAGAGATAGACAGTATAATAACCTATGTGACATGTCAAGATATCTTATTGGTGAAGGTATGATACCACTTATACTAAGCAAATTTCCTAAATTTGCTTGTAACAGATAAGTGAACTGTAGATATAAATCCAAATTAATTTCCATGAACGTACCTATCTGTGCTCATGATAATGCGAGCACAGATGGGCATGTTTATGGAGCAACTTGCAATGTGAACAGACTGACTGATGTTGTAGTGGCCAGGCTTAGGCTTGGCTACAAGTACTTCTGACAGTTTGGGAGACACAGATGATGATCAAACTAAATGCAAATTATGTGATCAGGCATATGGTCACTGTCTTGAACACTATGTGCTTAATTGTCCACTTATTGAGGAATATAGAGATAGACAGTATAATAACCTATGTGACATGTCAAGATATCTTATTCATGAAATAAGATGCCAGTTGTATTAAGCAAATTTCCTAAATTTGCTTGTAACAGATAATTGAAATGTAGATATAAACCCAAATGTACAATTGTTAACCCCTTTGGGGCCTAGTGCCTAGGCCTTGTGTGTATCCATATGCTCTTGCGCTACCGTCCACAGGATGGATATGGGGTGCACAATAAACTAGCCACTTCGGTGGCAAAATCTAAAATCAATTCAATATACGGGCTTACAATACTAATAAACATATTCTGGCTGAACTAATTGAATCTGAACGCCCAGATGTGCTACTTTTAAATAGCACATGTGTACGGGATGATCAAAGAGTCCGGCACCTTGGTTACACTGCACGTCAATCTCCTGCTGATCACTGGAATGGCGTAGCCATCCTGGTGAACAGCACCATTCGCCATGAATTTCTCTCCCTTCCCTTCACTTATCCTCATAGCATGGCTGTGAAGATACACACCCTACACGGTCCAATCATCATTTACACTACCTATACTCGTCCTAACACGAACGTAAATCTCCATGACCTAACTTTACTTTTCAATCACACTCATCTTCCCGTTTATCTCCTGGCTGATCTCAATGCTAGACACACAGCCTTTCATGACAACCACAAATATACATGGAAGACAACTCCTAACTCTTGTCACACAAAAACATCTCATTCATCTGGGTCCACATTTTCCCACTGTTTTCACACATAATGGTAAAGGAACTCCTGATAAAATTTTCACAAACAAGGCTAGTAATCATCTACACTTCATAACTCCTGGCCCTCTTTCGGGCTCTGATCATATTCCTATCACCCTCCATATCTCTATAAACCCTATACAAGTTCCAGTCCCTCCTGCTACAGACTACTCATTGACTGATTGGGACGACTTTAAACTTCGACTGGACAATACTGACCTCACATATGACTATGACAACAAACCAGTGACAGACATAGACAATCAAATTACACGTATACAACACGCCATCTTGCAAGTCGCTGCACAGACTGTGCCTGTAAAGCATTACAAGACCAGATACTCTTTCCGTCCATCAGAGAGAACCAAGCGCTTGCTTACTTGTTACAGGCACCGGTTTGCTGTAAATCAAAATAGACTGAACTTAATTCGCTTGGATCTCTCCATTCTGCGGATGCATATTATTCGCAGTCTGTAAGACGACCACAACCGGCATTGGCAATCCCTCATTGATACTGCAGACAAACACCGAATCAAGGATCCCAAGACTTTTTGGAATTTTATCCGAAAAATCAGGGACACCCCAAAAACTACAGCCTTCAGACACATTACTCACGACAATAGACTTATCTCTGATCCAGCAGAGGCAGTGCACATTTTTAAAGACATATGGGAACAAATCTTTCATCCACATCCTCCAGACCCAGCTGCACTTGACCACACAACTGACGTCGAACACTGGATCGCAAGACACCGTGACCTCACCAACCCTAACCCCACTATCTCTCTTGATACACTATCCTCCACTCATTCTCTCAACTCTCCTTTCGTGACACTTGGCATTCACTCACTATTAACTAAACTTCCCAAGAAAGCACCTGGTGCTTCTGGACTATCTCATTCAATACTTCGTCATCTTCCTCAATCTGTTGCTTCTGCTCTTACTGATCTCTTTAATGATATACTTGCTTCCGGTTATTTCCCTCCTTTCTTCAAATCTGCCACAGCTTGCCTGATCCCTAAACCTGGAAAAGACCTGACAAACCCAAAGAACTACAGGCCTATAAGCCTACTAGAAATCTTGGGTAAGACATTTGAAAGACTTGTAAACATGAGACTCAGAACTCACCTTGAGACAAATAACTTACTCAACGAAAGACAATTTGGTTTTCGACAACATAGATCTACACAGGACGTCATAAATATTATCCTGGACTATATTCGCATAAATAAGGCTCAAAATTGCACTACCGCCCTCGTGACCAAAGATGTTAAAAAGGCCTTTGATACTGTATGGCTCGATGGTCTAAAATATAAACTTTGTACTTCCTTTGATTTTCCTAGAAATAGGATTAAATTATTGTGCAACTTCCTAGACGGTAGAACTATGCGAATAGGGTTCATGAAACATTACTCTGACTACTTCACACTTTATGCAGGAGTCCCACAAAGCTTTGTACTATCTCCTACACTCTATATCTTATACACTAATGACTTACCTGAACCACTTTACCCCAACACACTCACAATTTCTTACGCAGATGACATAACACAACTCACTGCACACGAAACCTCTAGATTTCTCACTCACAGAACGCAACGTGAGGTCGATAGGATCACTGCATGGGAACTCCAATGGAGAATTAAAACTAATCCCCTTAAATCCAAGATCACCTTTTTCTTTAAAAGACGTGGAGTTCTCACTCCTGTCGACCTCAAAACCAGCACTTCTCGCACCCGTATACCACAAACCCGCTCTGTGGTCATCCTAGGCGTTAACTTAGACACTTCTAAAAAAAACTACTGTTGCGGGGATTGCTCTCTCTCAGCTCTGTAAGTTGCGAGGAGCTCACCCTGCATCTAAACTTCACCTCTATAAAGCCCTTATTAGGCCTCTCATTTCTTACTCTCCTCTTGCTCTGTCACTAGCTGCCAAGACAAATACCATAAAACTTCAACGTATCCAAAACCGAGCATTACGTTGGGTGTTGGGAGTGAAATGGGACGATTATGCAACCAGCGAATCTCTCCATCTCAGGACTAACACACCAGCTTTAAACGAATTTTGGAAGACACTTTACGATAGACAAATTGGCAGACTTGAGACTTACCATGACCACTGGACTGACTATTTGGACACCACAATAAAACGGCCTTATACTGATGTTAATCTCTTCCAAGCTTAGTACGTACCTGCCCACCCCCCCCCATAAATATAATACAGTCATTTCTTTTCCACCTAGAACTTCTCTCTAGAATGAACAATTCTAGAGAGCGTGACACCAAAGATATAAATAAATACACATCGGTAATTATTATATAGTGTAGATGGAATATATTACAAACTGAAAATTGAAGTCAAAGTTATTCTTAAAGTCAATAAATTTAAGAAAAATAAAATTAGACGTCTTCTTCGAAACCTAACATTTTTTTTCGAAAACTTTTTTTTATCATTCATTTTAGTTCATTTCTTATATGTAATTCAATTTAATTTCCATGTTGAGGCCCCCCCAAACCTAAAGAGCCCCGGGCCCCCCAAGGTCTAAATCCGGCCCTGTATGTATGATAATCTATGTAACTGTATTTGTGTATACCTACGTTCGATTCCCAGCGCGGGTAGAAACATAGGGTGTGTTTCTTTACACCTGTTGTCTATGTTCACCCATCAGTAAAATGGGTACCTGGGAGTTAGAGGACTGGTGTTCCATCCTGGGACAAGGACCTAATTTGCCAAAAACCTGCAAAAAAGGTTTTTTTTTTATAGTGTTGTTATTA
>WNWK01002739.1:0-150000 GCA_009830355.1 Cherax destructor
GGCCAGCAAAGGCTGGTTTGAGATATTTAAGAAGCGTAGTGGCATACAGTGTAGTAAGGAATGGCGAGGCTGCAAGTTCTGACAAATATGAGGCTGAAAAATTTGTGCATGAATTCAAGGTGTATGTAGAGGATGAAGGATTCCTTCCCCAACAAGTGTTCAATTGTGACGAAACAGGCCTCTTTTGGAAGAAAATGCCAAAGAGGACCTACATCATGCAGGAGGAAAAGGCACTGCCAGGACACACGCCTATGAAAGACAGGTTAACTCTCGTGTTCGGTGGTAATGCTAGTGGGGGTTTCAAAGTGAAGCCTTTACTGGTGTATCACTCTGAAAATCCCAGAGTGTTCAGGAAAAACAGTGTCGCCAAGAGTAAATTGTGTGTAATGTGGAAGGCTAACAGTAAGGATGGGTCACGAGGGAAATTTTCCTTGATTGGTTTAATGAAGTGTTTGGCCCAAGTGTGAAGAAATACCTCTTGGAAAATAAATTGCCACTCAAGTCCCTCCTGGTAATGGACAATGCTCCTACTCATCCTCCAGACTTGGATGACCAAATGGTGGAGGAGTTTAGTTTCATCACAGTGAAGTTCTTGCCCCCTAATACCACTCCTCTCATCCAGCCCATGGACCAGCAGATCATTTCAAACTTCAAAAAACTCTACACCAAAGCAATGTTTCAAAGGTGCTTTGATGTGACCTCAGACACTAAATTGACCCTAAGAGAGTTCTGGAAAGATCACTTCAATATCCTCAATTGCATAACTCTTATAGATAAGGCTTGGCAGGGAGTGACTTCCAGGACTTTGAACTCTGCTTGGAGAAAATTGTGGCCAGATTGTGTCCTTGACAAAGATTTTGAAGGGTTTGAGGCTGACCCTGACAACCTGTTGTGGAATCTACTGTGGCTTTGGGGAAGTCCATGGGGTTGGATATGAGTGGCCAGGATGTGGAGGACCACAGTGAAGAGCTAACCACTGAAGAGCTGCAAGACCTTCATCTGCAAACAGCAACAGAGCACAGCTGAGGAAATTGCTTCAGAGGACGAGGAAGAGAGATGGAAGAAGGTGCCTTCTGTAGAGATTAAAGAGATTTGTGCAATGTGGAGTAGGATGCAAAGTTTTATAGAGAAACATCACCCTAACAAAGCTGTTGCAGGCTGTCTGCGACATGTTTAATGACAATGCCTTGTCCCATTTTAGGCAAATTTTAAAGAGGTGCCAGAAACAGAGCTCTCTGGAACAATTTTTTGAGCGACAGAGGTCCAGTGACTCTCAAGCTGGTCCTAGTGGCATTAAAAAATAAAGAAGGGAAGTAACCCCAGATAAGGACTTGGTACCTAGTCTTTATGGAAGGGGATTCCCCTTCTAAACAATAGTGTAACTTCTCCATCCTTTTCCCTCCTCCCAATTCCATACACCAACAAGAGTCTTCAATGAAAGTAAGTGTGATGTTATTGTTTTATACTTGATTTCTCATTCTTTTGTGTGTAAATCTATATTTAATGTACAGTGGACCCCCGAGTTACGAGCACCTCGGAAATCGTACAATTATGTAAGTATAATATTGTAAGTGCTTTTGTAAGTGTATTTTTGGGGGTCTGAAATGGACTAACCTACTTGACATTATTCCTTAAGGGAGAAATTTCGTTCGGTAATGGATTCTGGAATGAATTATGCTCGTTACTCAGAGGTCCACTGTACGTATAAACAAAATATTTTTTGTTAATACTTTTGGGTGTCTGGAACGGATTAATTGGATTTACATTATTTCTTATAGGGAAAATGGTTTCGCAATTCGTGAATTTTGACTTTCGGCAGACTCTCTGGAACAGATTAATCACGAAATTTGGGGGTCCACTGTAATAGGAAATTTTGCATGTCCGAATTATTTAAAAAAAAATTATCCATACCTCTATACATATTGCTCTAATCTGCTAAATACAGCCTCTCCTCACGTAAAGATGGAGTTCCATTCCTAAGACCACGTCAGTAAACAAATTCGTCGCTAAGTGAGGAGCATACTATAACGATAGTGGGTTTGTGTCAACCATCTTTGATATTGTTTTAATGTCACCTTTGCACTATTTATAACATTTTTAGTATACAGTGGAACCCCGGTTAACGAACACCCCGGAAATCGTGCAATTATGTAAGTACAGTCATCCCTTGGTTTTCGCTTGTCCCAGTTTTCGCCGATTTTGGTTTTCGCCGACTTTTTTCAGGGAAAATTTGTCTTAGTTTTCGCCTATTGTTTTAGTTTTCGACGACCGTATGGGACCTGTCCACCAGTGCCGCGCACATACAAAGGCCGTAGGCCCGCCACCCACGCACCTCCCACGCACATTGTCACGCAGTCTAGCATTGTTTACCCTTGAGTGAACATCACCCCAGGAGTTTATACAAAACATTTATTAACAATTCATTGTTTTTGGGCCTTGATTATTGTGTGTGACTACTAAATAAGCTACCATGGGCCCAAAGAAAGCTCCTAGTGCCACTTCTTTGGTAAAGAAAGTGAGGAACACTGTAGAAATGAAGAAAGAAATAATAGAAAAATATGATAGTGAAAGTGAGAAACACGATGGAGTTTAAGAGTGTAGCAGGCATGCAGGGAGTGTAGCATGCATGCAGGGAGTGTAGCATGCATGCAGGGAGTGTAGCAGGTATGCAGGGAGTGTAGCATGTATGCAGGGAGTGTAGCATGTATGCAGGGAGTGTAACAGGTATGCAGGGAGTGTAGCATGTATGCAGGGAGTGTAACAGGTATGCAGGGAGTGTAGCAGGTATGCAGGGAGTGTAACATGTATGCAGGGAGTGTAACATGTATGCAGGGAGTGTAGCATGTATGCAGGGAGTGTAACAGGTATGCAGGGAGTGTAACATGTATGCAGGGAGTGTAGCATGTATGCAGGGAGTGTAGCATGTATGCAGGGAGTGTAGCATGTATGCAGGGAGTGTAACAGGTATGCAGGGAGTGTAACAGGTATGCAGGGAGTGTAGCAGGTATGCAGAGAGTGTAACATGTATGCAGGGAGTGTAGCATGTATGCAGGGAGTGTAACAGGTATGCAGGGAGTGTAACAGGTATGCAGGGAGTGTAACAGGTATGCAGGGAGTGTAACATGTATGCAGGGAGTGTAGCATGTATGCAGAGAGTGTAACAGGTATGCAGAGAGTGTAGCATGTATGTAGGGAGTGTAACAGGTATGCAGGGAGTGTAGCAGGTATGCAGGGAGTGTAGCATGTATGCAGGGAGTGTAACAGGTATGCAGGGAGTGCAACAGGTATGCAGGGAGTGTAGCAGGTATGCAGGAGTGTAACATGTATGCAGGGAGTGTAGCATGTATGCAGGGAGTGTAGCATGTATGCAGGGAGTGTAGCATGCATGCAGGGAGTGTAGCAGGTATGCAGGGAGTGTAGCATGTATGCAGGGAGTGTAACAGGTATGCAGGGAGTGTAGCAGGTATGCAGGAGTGTAACAGGTATGCAGGGAGTGTGGTATGCAGGGAGTGTGCAGGGAGAGTGTAGCATGTATGCAGGGAGTGTAGCAGGCAGGGAGGAGTGTAGCAGGCAGGGAGGGAGTGTAGCAGGCAGGGAGGGAGTGTAGCAGGCAGGAGGGAGTGTAGCAGGCATGCAGGGAAGTGCCCCCGGATAAGGACTTGGTACCTAGAGTCCTTATGGAGGGGATTCCCTTCCAAAAATTAGGGTCTCTTCCTCTCCCTCTTCCCTCTCTCCCATCCAGCAACATCAGTCTTCAATAAAGGTAAGTGCCACATTCAGTTCATTCATTTGTGCATGTAAATCTATCTTTAAGGCCCCCCAATTTTTTTTTTTCCAAACATCTGGGTTTCTGGAACGGATTAATTGAATTTCCATTATTTCTTATGGGGAAAATAGTTTTGGTTTTCGCCGATTTTGGTTTTAGCCGATCCATCTGGAACGGATTAAAATCGAAAACCGAGGGATGACTGTATAATATTGTAAGTGCTTGTGGAAGTGTATTTTTGGGGGTCTGAAATAGACTAACCTAAAATGACATTTTTTTCTTAAGGAAGTAAATTCGTTCGGTAATGGCACTTGAGCAGGCTTCTGCAATGAATTTTTTTCGTTAACCAGGGTTCCACTGTATTTTTAAATGTTTATACAGTAGTGTACTGTATACTGTAATAAACGGAATAGAAGATATCAGCTCTAATATACATTATTTAGGTATGCACACTGGTCAGAGCCCGTCGTAAGTCCGAGTCATCGGTAAACGAGTACGTACATCGCTAAGTGAGGAGAGGCTGTATTGACATTCCTAAGAACAAATATATTTTGAATAAAATGCTATGGTTATTTTTCACTTTAAGGGTTGTGTGCAAAACAAAAAAGACAATAGGAACCAAGAAAAAATGTGAATAATCAAAGCTATGTGACACAGATCTTTTGGTACAAAAATGAACACACCTTAGTAAAACAAAGGAACAATTGCCATAGAAGTTTTAAGCAATGATTAAATTTGTAATTTTCTGAAATGTTAGTGGATATTTTATTGTTGACAGTAAACAGAAAATGCACAGGAGCATAGCAGGCTTTTATGGTGATAATATTTTACTCTACAGAGAGCTTTATCAAATCTCTATGAAATATTGTCACAATAAGAGCTTGCTTTGCACCTGACTTTTCTGAAATATTAGTTTCATCCTAATGCACTTACTTTCATCAGGTTCATCATCTTCTCTCTCTCTTTCAATGTCTTCTCCTTCATCTTCATCCTCTTCATTAGCATAGGAAACTAATCTATTAACCTGTTGTGAAAATCAGGAAACAGTAAGAATTACTGCAAACATGACCAAATATTAAGTAAAAAGTTACTATAGCCTACAAACTACTGCAACAGTCTGCAACCTATAGTATGCTTTTACTGAATCTTTAGAGATGTGACGTTCACTAATTCATCTAAATATTATAATCAATATCTCTTTTGTATGCAATATTAAAATAATATTGTAATAGAATGTCTTCATAACAATCATAATTGTCCAACTATGTACAGATACAATGAGGGCAGAAATTATATGAAGATTTCAATAAACCAAATTTTTTAAGGTATCCCCTGTCTCTTATCCCAGTATGCCTCATAAAACATTTTTTTATTAACTATTAGAAGCAAAGTCCTTTCTTTAATGAACATAAGGGTTCTACAAGGGCTTGGCTTCAAATTCCTTCATATATTTTATATATTGGGTACTTAAAAGTATTCTCATAGCAATATCTTTTTCACATAATAGGTTTACCTTTTACAGTAGGATACACTCCATTGTATCCCACTATCATTTAATTTTCAAATAGAAGAAATGGTTAAAACTACTCAAGACTTGGAAGTTCGTTGCTGTAATAATGCTACCACCCACTGTACAGAAGGACATTCGTATCCACAGAATCGGTATTCGCAATTGCAGTTATCCACAGTTTGCTATGGCCCAAACTTAATAATGGGCCCAAAGAATAAAAGTAGTGATGCTGGCAGGTCTTCAAACCCTAAGAGAAGCTTTGAAATGCTTCCCATCAGAGAAAGTGCTAATTGCAGATTTATTTTGCATAATTTATCAATTAAACTTTATCATAGGTATGTAAGTACATATATGAAAAAATGACATCTATAGAGTTTGCTACTATCCAGAGTAGGTCTTAGAATGCATTTCCCTGTGGATATAGGGGGGACTACTGTAGCTGGAATTTTTTTAAAACTCAACGGCCATCTCCTGCCAAGGCAGGGTGACCCAAACAAGGAAACACATACACTCTTATGGTCCAAAATCAATGCATATATAACTATTAAGACTCCTCACACTTACTTACTGAAACTAATTCAAAACATGCAGTAGAACTGCTACAACTTTTCACACCTTACCAAGACCAATTCAAGCCATATAAAACTTACTTACCACATAAAATTACTTATATATAACACTGCTACTTACCATGTTTACTTACCAAAACAAATTCAAAACATATGGCAGAACTTCTAAACCTCATCACACGTTTCAAAACTAATTCAAAACTCACAGAACTACCAAGATTCCACATCATACCTGCCTAAAATTTATTTGTATAAAATAAAAACTCATTACAAATATTAATAAATAAAAAATATAAGGCTAATAAAAAGTACCTACTACAGCCTCTCCTCACTTAACAACGGAATTACGTTCCTTTAGACCGCATCGTTAAACAAATTCGTCGCTAAGTGAGGAGCATACTATAATGGTAGCAAGTTTGTGTCAACCATCTTTGATATTGTTTTAATGTCACCTTTGCACCATTTATAACATTTCTGGTATATTTTTAAATGTTTATACAGTAGTGTACTGTACATAGTATATTGAAATAAACAGAATAGAGGAAATCAGCTCTAATATACTGTACATTATTTAGGTATGAATACTGATCAGAGAGCCCGTCATAAGTCCGAGGTAAACGAGTATGTCGCTAAGTGAGGAGAGGCTGTACTATATGCCAAAACATTTAAGTCTGATCCTTAATGACAAATGTTGAGGCATAAATTCCAAAACACCATGACATAAATAGAATGACCAAGCAAATCCGTATAAAAAATAAATGGAATACACTACTACCAATAAAAAGCAGTAATAAACCCTCGATATAATGCACTAATAGGGGACTGTCCGAGGATTAGTTAAATCGGAATGTTAAAAAAATTAGCAATATAATAAACTGAAATACTCTACTGTACACTTAATATAGTATGTATACTATACAGTGGAACCTCTGCTTACGAGTTTAATCCGTTCCGTGACCTAGCAGAATTCCTGCTCTCAGGAGGCAGAACAAAATACTTCAATATTTCGCTAATATCAACTCTACGGCTTATTTATCTATCACAATTCATCTAATATGACATACAGTGGTACCTCGACTTACGATGGTCCCCAAACTCACCCTTTTATGTAAGTTTATTTTTTTAAATGCTTTTGTAAGTGTAATTTTGGGGGTCTAAAAGGACTAGTCTATTTTACATCATTCCTTATGGGGATAAATTCGTTTGGTAATGGCACTTGAACAGCATTCTGGAATGAAAAAATATTGTAAGTCGAGGTACCACTGTACTAATAAACAATATAAATAACACAGAAACCTGATATATACTCTAGAATGAATAAAATATGTCATTATGTGACAAGTGGTGGCAGCCATTCCTGCTCCCGCTCTGAAAACATCTTCCCCATGCTTCCCCTTCTGAGGTGTTATTATAAGAGAAAATGGAGTGTTTGTGAGGCTCACTTATTATTATAGTATTATTATAATTATTATTATAGTATTATAATTATTATTATATTATTATAATTATTATTATAGTATTATATAATTATTATTATAGTATTATATAATTATTATTATAGTATTATTATTATTAGTATATTATTATGTATACGTATTATATTATTATTATAATGGGGAAGCGCTAAACCCGTAGGATTATACAGCACCTGTGGGGGGAAGGGAATGGAAGGTATTCAGGCTTAATTTAGGGAACTGGAGCACAGATACAATTCCCTAGATCAAGAGCCCCTCACCAGCGTCAAGGAACCTCCCTTGAGGGGGAAGCTCGCAACCTGAATTTTGGCTTGTATCCAGGAGCAAAGAATCAACCGAGCAACGGCTCGTATCCTGAAAAACTCGCATGAGGTTCCACTGTACTTTCAATTTATTTATGTTATGATAAACACTGAAAAATATAGGAGTTAAAAGTACAATTTACCCAGAAGATTTTGCCCATAATTTTAAAAGTCTGTTACATCGAGGATTCACTGAATTATATAGGTAAATGAAACTGGAATGGCATTAACAGAGATGTACTTAGTTCACCAGTTATAGTACAGTAGATGAGTAGTATACATTAAATGAAGTACAGTATGCAATAAAAATAACTAGTTGTTAACGGGAGTTACAAACTAATGTTTCATACATTAATACAATATTACTGTGAGGCACTGCATGTACAGTAGTAAGGCTCAGCTCAACAATTGAAATTTAAAAAACTAATAAAAATAATTTTAGTTCAAGACATACATACAGTACAACTGAATAAATAAATCTTCATTATTGATCATATTTCTTACCTTAGCTAAAATGTTCAGTTCATCCCAACTACCTGCAAGGTCTCATATTTTATGGATAAAGACACAAAATGCAATATAACACTATCCTTCATTGACAATGTTTTGCCCACATAGTGGGCAAAACATTGTCAATAAAAAATTGCATTATAGTGCATTTGTTTTTTTCATCCATTGTGTTGGTATCTTTTACTACATCTTCTCATGCTTTATGGTGATCAACTAGTACATATATTGTAGTTCATAGATATTTTGTAAAATTAACTCGTCAACACTTTCGAATCTAATAAGAAGGGCAAAAAAAAACTGCATTACGAAAACAGATTTTATGACATAAAAGATGATAAGAAAAAGACCTGGAAAACCCTCTCTGAAATTCTAGGATCTAGGAAACTGCTTCGAAAAAAAGTGATTAACTTAACAAAACCAAATGAACCTCTCATCCATCCGACAAATACTGCCAACAAACTAAATGTCTTTTTCTCGACTGTAGGAACAACACTAGCAAGCAAAATCCCAAACTCAAACACACTGGTAACTACCCAAATACTCTATTCCTAGCCCCAATAAACCCTACTGAAATCTTACTCATCATCAAAATACTAAAGAAGGCAGGAGACCCAAATAGCTTACCATCACTTATATATAAAAAAGCTTCTCATCTGTTGTCATCCATTATTCCAACACTTTTTAACAAGTCCACTGAATATTCAACCTTCCCATCCCTACTCATAATAAAAAAAATATTGTGAGGTAAAAGTTTCACAAACTCTTACAAATGTATGTGAATGAACTAAAATTGAACACATATTAATACATACGCGTTTATTTTGCCTGACCAAGTGATCGCCCACCACCCGTTAACTAGTTGGCTCTCGTTGACGATGGCATCTAAGCTTAGTTGTGATAAAAAGAAGAGTCGTAAGCATCTTACTTTAAGTGCTAAGTTAGAAATTATTAACCTTTTGACTGTCGCAAGCCCTATTCTGAAACTGTCATTCTATGTCGCAAAATATTAAAAAAAAAAAAAAAAAAAAATTATTTCTTTTTCTTACCAAAATGTTAGACTTATTTTGCCGAGTGTTTAAAGCCTAATTTTTTTTTTTGCGATCAGTACTTACCGAGATATACAGGCGTAAAGTTGGCAGAAAATGAGCCGTGTATGGCAACTGCGGCGAATGCCGCTCACACGGTACACTTATATTTACTCCCATTTGAAGGTTTCTTGTATTTTCCAATATTTTTTTTTTTCAAAGTAACTTATGTGGCCTGTGAGACCAATGTAAGGTACAATGTACATATATACACTCATTGTATGCAACACAATAACCCCACAAACATTATTATCATTATATTGTTTACAAAACTTGTTTACACAAACCAACAATACAAAATTTTTTTTATTACTATTGTTCTATGATATATATACAAATGTACAGTCACTGGACATGTTCGTAGAAGTTCTGCAGCTTGTGGAACTCTTTGAAACATGGTTTCATGCACAGTGGTGTTTTACACTCCTCACACATAAAACGAGTGTCTGAATTTTTGTGGGCATTTTTTTGTATGTGCACAGACAAAACACCTCTTCTGAGCAGTTTTCTTCAAAGTAGTAGCAGGCAGTTGTGTTAGGTAGTTATCCTAGGTTGATGGTTGTCTGGGTCGTCATTCCTTCCTTCCTTACTTCTTTCCTTCCTTTCTTCCTTCCTGCCTTCCTTTCTTCCTTCTTCTTTCCTTCCTTTCATCTCGTCCTTCCTTCCTTCTGGTTTCTATAATATATATATACATATATAGTCACTGGACATGTTCCTAGAACTGCTATTAGCTTCTGGAAGCTGGTTGTTGTGTGTGGGTGGACTTGTAAATGTGCTGATTCAGGGTGTGGCTGCTTTCAAAATGACAAATTATACCATCACTCACTACCCTTACTGCCTGTCAACACCCATGGGGTCCCATGCCTTCTTCCCCACCCCACCATCCACATGGAAATAAGTCACTTTGTCTGACATTTTTGGGTTATCTTAGGTTGACGGTCGTCCTTCCTTCCTTCCTACCTTCCTCTCATCTCTTCCTTCCTTCCTACCTTCCTCTCATCTCTTCCTTCCTTCTGGTATCCTGGGCATTGCTTTCGGTCACAAACTCCTCAAAACCATGAAATTTATCTTCACTGACACTTCCATCAGTGTTAGAGCTATCACTTGGGAAGAGAAAAGTCCCAGATTCGCCGGGGAGTCAGATATTTCTTACCGCTAGGCATGCTGAACAAGGACTACTGAAATGGCATTCTCACAATGCACCACTGGCTCCCCGATTTTTTTTATACTGCGCACACTGACCATGGAGACCCATTCTCTCACATGTGGGCCTACCAGCTTTCTCCTGCTTGATTTAAAGCTGCTAGAATTTTGGCATATTAATATGTCAAAAACACTGGCTTGTAAGATGTACAGTGGTACCTCGACTTACGATATTTTTTCATTCCAGAATACTGTTCAAGTGCCATTACCAAACGAATTTATCCCCTTAAGGAATGATATAAAATAGACTAGTCCTTTTAGATTCCCAAAATTACACTTACAAAAGCGTTCAAAAAAATAAACTTACATAAAAGGGTGAGTTTGGGGACCATCGTAAGTCGAGGTACCACTGTATATATACGACCGAAACAGTCAAAGGGTTAATGCTGGTAAAAAGTTAATGATTCTAGGAATTGGAGCCATTCTTCCCATCCTTGAATCAAACCCAATTACTTCCCATTCTCCAGGCACTAACTAACAAGTTTAGCAATTTCTCATGGATAATAATAATTTTTTTTTAACACATCAGCCCACTCCTACCAAGGCAGGGTGACCCAAAAAAGAAACACTTTCACCATCATTCACACACAATCACTGTCTTTGCAGAGGCGTGCAGAAATGACAGTTTAGATGTCACTCCAAACAGCTAATATCCCAAACCTCTCCTTTGAAGTGCAGGCACTGTATTTCCCACCTCCAGGACTTAAGTCTGGCTAACTGATTTCCCTGCATCCCTTCACAAAACATTACCCTGCTCACACTAACCTCTCATCATGTCCCAAAAACCATTTGTCTCCACTCACTCCTTTCTAACACACTCACACATGCCTGCTGTATATCCAAGCCCTTTGCACACAAAACCTCTTTTACCCCATCCCTCCCTCCTTTTCTAGGACAACCCCTACCCCTCCTCCCCTCCACTACAGATTTATACCCTCCAAGTCATCCTATTTTGCTCCATCCTCTCTAAATGACCAAACCAACTCAACAATCTCTCTTCAGCCCTCTGAATAATACTTTTAGTAACTCCACACCACCTCCTAATTTCCACACTATGAATTCTCTGCATAATATTTACACCACACATTGCCCTTAGACACAGCATCTCTACTGCCTCCAGCCTCCTCCTTGCTGCAACATTTACAACCCATGCTTCACAACCACATAAGTGTGTTGGTACCCTTATACTCTTCATAAATTCCCCTCTTTGCCTCTATGGATAACACTCTGTCTTCACAGATACCTCAATTCACCACCCACCCTTTTTCCTTCATCAAAATAATAAATATTATTATTGATAAGTAAGTGGATAAAGTGTTGATATAATTGGTTTGCTTCTACTGTATATGAAAGGTCCTAAAGTGTTGTAAGTGTGTGTAGTTTTTGTATATAAAAGTTAAGGGGACAAGAAAGAAAGAATTAAAAGGAATTAAGTCTTTTGAATATGCAATACCAAATAAAGTATATGGCAGAACTATGAAAGAAGTGATTGGAAAAGCAAAAAATCTGGTTGCACTAAATCTGGTCAAATACAGAAAGGAAAAAGGATACATGGATGGGTAGTTGCATTAAGGCATACATAGCAATACACAGATAAGGGAAAGGAACTGTACGTTACAGTCGTGGATTTGAATGTGTGCAGTTAAACTTACTTTATATGGTGGCAACCGTGCTGCTCTCACACGGTTTCTTTGCTGCAACTGTCCAATCTCCACCTAAGGCAGTGAATGAATGACTCATTACTTGAATCACCATGTTAGGAGTGGATTATATCCCTTTCTGCTTGCAATTTATGCAACTAGTTAGCTGACACATGAGAATGTGATATCCTTTTCCTTTACCTGAAGTGTGTACACTGGACAAAGCTTGGTGGGCAATATTATATACAGTACTGTTATATGAACACTTTTATTCACAATATTGTATTTGCATTTACAACTGTTTTCATTACTGGATTTGAAGAATATGAACATGTTATAACTATGTGAAATTGTGGCAACAGCCAATATAGTGATAAGACAAGAAAACAGAACCTCCAGTTATAGAAGTAGATGACATTTCATTCATAAAACTCAAAGGAAGTTCAGCATTCATTTCCATTCCTTCACATCCAGCCCAGAAAGTGCATCACAAACTAGCAGTGGAACTTGCCGGATACTTATCTAAACTTTTTAAACCATGAGCCCTTCACACCTCGAGCACTCAGGAAATATACTGTCCAGACTTGATGTTACCAGCATAATCAACAAGAAATTGGTGAGTTTGGACATTACTTCTCTCTGTTCACTCTGGTCCATAAAGAACAGACTATGGAGTTTTTCTAAACCCTTCCTTCACTACACATGGGCCTTTTTTTTCTGCTCCAGGGATTCACACAATTGGTAGAGATGTGTGTGATGTTAAATTTCTTTTCTTTAAAGTCCATATTCTACCAACAAAAACAGGGAATGACAATCAGATTACAAGTCAGTGCTGTACACACTAAAATCTACCTTAAACATTTAGAGAGAGACTGTTCAACATCATACCCAACAACATCACATGGCTCTGCTATGTGGATGATATTTTTGTCATCACCTCACGATGATTTGATATGAAGAAATTCAAGGACGACCTCAGCTTAGTGGAGCTATCGATCCAATTTACAATGGAGGAAGGCTGCCTATCATTCCTGGATGTCCATATAAGGAAAAATAATGGTTTCAGTTTACAAAATATAGTATACATGAAACCTAATAATCAAGATGATTTAGCTCATTAATATTCCCACCACAGCATGAACATGAAAATATTAAAAGAGGAGTACTTGTTGGCTTCTTTCTCAAAGCCTTAGAATATGAAGGGTTGAGTTCCTGAACAATAAGTTCACCTTAATAAGTAATACAGTGGACCCCTGAGTTTCGGTCATAATTCATTCCAGAAGGCTGCTCAAGTGCTATTACCGAACGAATTTACTCCCTTAAGGAATAATGTCAAGTAGGTTAGTCCATTTCAGACCCCCAAAAATACTCTTACAAAAGCACTTACAATATTACACTTACATAATTGTTCGATTTCCGAGGTGACTGAAACTCAGGGGTCCACTGTACCTTAAAATTTCTTACAAACACTATCAACATTTGTCAATGTAAAGGACACTAGCACCCAACAAATCTCTATGGTTGAGAATAATAACAAGAAGTATCATCCTATGCACAGAGGACTCAACCCTTACCCTAGTTCCCATCTTAAGGAAGATCAAAATGGACCCTTGCCACCATCACCACAAAATCTCTAGGGAACATCACATGACACAAACTAAACAACAGACCAGCATTTTGTGAGTGTATATACAGTACACTCCCTTGTAAAGGCTGACTAAATATATGTACACTACAGTAGTCCTATTGGCCCTTTCACACTGGAATGCACCAGCACTTTTCCACCTTCACCTGACACACTATCCTCCTCCCAATTACATATAGTGTATACAATATGTAGTGTACCATATGTGCATATCTTTAATGGCCTAGACTCACTTTAGAAAGTTCACTACGTGAATGAAACACCACGTACCTCTGTTTTCTTGAGTTTCTATATTATTATTATTATAGTACATTCACCTTGAGGATGATAATCCAGTTTTAATAGTTCAGCTTATGATATACACACAGTACTGCAGTAACCTTTCACTTATTTGGAATTCTTCCCACTTCTGAATTTTTTGGGTAAGAAAGAAATTTCTCAATTAAAATTTCTACTGGTTCACCGAGTAATGTACAGTAAACCCTCGATTTAAAAAAAACTTTAGGAAACAATAAGTCACATTGGCTTTAATGTATTATCCCAGGTTATATACTGTATATATATAGTTACATATACAGTGGAACCCCGGTTAACGAAAAAAATTCATTGCAGAAGCCTGCTCAAGTGCCATTACCAAACGAATTTACTTCCTTAAGAAAAAAATGTCATTTAGGTTAGTCTATTTCAGACCCCCAAAAATACACTTCCACAAGCACTTACAATATTATACTTACATAATTGCACGATTTCCGGGGTGTTCGTTAACCGGGGTTCCACTGTATATACAGTGGACCCCCGGTTTACATACTGCTCAAAACTCGACCCAATATGTAAGTGTATTTTTGTAAGTGCTTTTGTAAGTGTATTTTTGGGGGTCTAAAAGGACTAATCTAATTTATATTATTCCTTATGGGAATAAATTTGTTCGGTAACGGCACTCGAAGAGCATTCTGGAACGAATTATGGCCGTTAACCGGGGGTCCACTGTGTATGTATGTATGTATGTATATGTGTGTATGCATGTATGTATGTATATGTACTCACCTAATTGTGGTTGCAGGGGTCGAGACTCAGCTCCTGGCCCCGCCTCTTCACTGTCCGCTACTGGGTCTCTGCTCTCCCTGCTCCATGAGCTTTATCATACCTTGTCTTAAAACTATGTATGGTTCCTGCCTCCACTGTATCGTTCGCTAGACTATTCCACTTCCTAACTACTCTATGGCTGAAGAGGTGCTTCCTAACATCCCTTTGACTCATCTGAGTCTTCAGCTTCCAGTTGTGTCCCCTTGTTTCTGTATTCCCTCTCTGGAACATCCTGTCACTATCTACCTTGTCGATTCCCTGCAGTATTTTGTATGTCGTTATCATGTCTCCTCTAACCCTTCTGTCCTCCAGTGTTGTTAGTCCTATTTCCCTCAACCTTTCTTCATATGGCATTTCCCTGAGCTGTGGAACTAGCCTTGTAGCAAACCTTTGCACTTTCTCTAATTTCTTGACGTGCTTGACCAGGTGTAGGTTCCAGACTGGTGCTGCATACTCTAGTATGTTCCTGACGTACACGGTGTACAGTGTCTTGAACGATTCCTTATTAAGGTAACGGAACGCTAATCTTAGGTTTGCCAGTCGCCCATATGCTGCCGCGGTTATCTGGTTGATGTGTGTCTCCGGAGACGTGCTTGGCGTTATACTCACCCCAAGATCCTTCTCCTTTGATGAGGTTTGTAGCCTTTGTCCACCTAGCCTGTACTCTGTCAGCGGTCTTCTTTGCCCTTCTCCGATCCTCATGACTTTGCATTTGGTGGGGTTAAATTCGAGAAGCCAGTTGCTAGACCAGATGTCAAGCTTGTCCAGGTCTCTTTGAAGTCCTGCTTGGTCTTCCTCCGATGTGATTTTCCTCATTAATTTCACATCATCTGCAAACAGAGACACTTCTGAGTCTATCCCGTCCGTCATGTCATTCACATATACCAAGAATAGCACTGGTCCTAGGACTGACCCCTGCGGTACACCGCTCGTCACCGGCGCCCACTGTGATACCTCATCACGCATTTAGATAAAAGAAAAATTGGATATCACATTGGAGAGAGGGAGTGTGGAAGAAGTGAATGTTTTCAGATATTTGGGAGTTGACTTGTCAGCGGATGGGTGTATGAAGGATGAGGTTAACCATAGAATTGATGAAGAAAAAAAGGTGAGTGGTGCATTAAGGTATATGTGGAGACAAAAAATGTTATCTTCAGAAGTTTGCAAAGGCTTCAGCAAATATGACTAAGTTTGATTTGGAGAATAAAAGTCACAATAACAAGAATGAGAGCATTCACAACTAACCTACAATACCAAGGATGAGAGCATTCACAACTAACTTACAATACCAAGGATGAGAGCATTCACAACTAGCATAGGCTTGAACTATGCTAATTTATTGCACTATGCTAATTTATTGTTTCAGTTGCATAGAGAAGAAAGGAGAAGCAATCCATAGCTGCCTTCAATGTAGGTGCAATTTTTTCTTGTACTTTAATGAAGTTCTTGATGGTATGTGCATATGCTTCAAACACAGCTCTGTCAACTCCCATTTTGTATTTGATTCCCCATAATTTAATCCCACCCCTCTCCCCAACACCCTAGCATTTACTTCTTTTACAACCCCGTCTATAAATATGTTAAACAACCATGGTGACATTACACATCCCTGTCTAAGACCTACTTTTACTGGGAAGTAATCTCCCTCCCTCCTACATACCCTACATACCCTAACCAATCAAACACAAAGAGTAGTGGTAAACAGAGTTAAATCGAATGCTGCCATAGTGAAGAGCTCTGTCCCACAAGGCACAGTACTCGCACCTATCCTGTTCCTCATTCTCATATCAGACATAGACAGAGATGTAAACCATAGCACTGTATCATCCTTTGCAGATGATACTAGGATCTGCATGAGAGTGTCATCCATTGAGGACATGGCAAATCTCCAAGAAGATATAAACCAAGTTTTCCAATGGGCAACAGAGAACAATATGATGATCAATGAAGACAAATTCCAACTACTCCGTTATGGAAAACTGGAGGAAATAATAGCTAGGACTGAGTATATTACAAACTCCAATCACACAATAGAGCGGAAAAGTAATGTGAAGGACCTGGGTGTGGTAATGTCCGAAGACCTCACCTTCAAGGACCACAACAATGCCACTATTACATCTGCGAGGAAACTGATAGGATGGATAATGAGAACATTCAAGACAAGAGATGCCAAGCCAATGATGATCCTTTTTAAATCACTTATTCTCTCTAGGCTAGAATATTGCTGTACATTAACATCCCCATTCAAGGCAGGTGAAATTGCAGATCTGGAGAATGTACAGAGAACCTTTACTGCACGTATAAGTTCCATCAAACACCTTAACTACTGGGAACGCCTGGAAGCACTAGACTTATATTCACTGGAGCGCAGGCGAGAGAGATATATCATAATCTACACCTGGAAGATTCTGGAGGGACTGGTCCCTAATATGCACACAGAAATCACTCCATACGAAAGCAAAAGACTTGGCAGACGGTGCAACGTACCCCCAGTGAAAAGTAGGGGCGCCACTGGTACACTAAGAGAAAACACAATAAGTGTCCGGGGCCCAAGACTGTTCAACAGCCTCCCACCAGCCATAAGGGGCATTACCAGTAGACCTTTGGTTGCCTTCAAGAGGGAGCTGGACAGATACCTAAAGTCAGTGCCAGATCAGCCGGGCTGTGGTTCGTACGTTGGACTACATGCAGCCAGCAGTAACAGCCTCGTTGATCAGGCCCTGTTCCACCGGGAAGCCTGGTCATAGACCGGGCCGCGGGGACGTCGATCCCCGGAATGCCCTCCAGGTAGACCCTAACCTGAGCCTATCCTCATTAAAACTTTACAGCATTTAGCAGCTTACTACCTATTCCATACACTTGCACATCTGCTACACTGCTCCCTTATCCACTCTATCATATGCTTTTTCTAAATCCATAAATGCAATGAAAACTTCCCTACCTTTATCTAAATAGTGTTCACATATATGCTTTAATGTAAACACTTGATCTACACACCCCCTACCCACTCTAAAGCCTCCTTGCTCATCTGCAATCCTACTTTCTGTCTTACCTCTAATTTCCCTTTAATTTTTACAATCTCTTTTGTCCCCCCTTCCCTTTATATAAAGGAACTATGCATCCTCTCTGCCAATCCCTAGGTACCTTCCCCTCTTTCATACATTTATTAAACAAAAACACCAACCACTCCAACACTATATCATCCCCTGCTTTTAACATTTCTGTCATGATCCCATCAGTCCCAGCTGCTTTACCCCCTTTCATTCTATGTAATGCCTCATGCACCTCCCCCAAACTCACATCCTGCTTTTCTTCACTCCTAAAAGATGTTATACCTCCCTGGCCAGTGCATGAAATTACCGCCTCTCTTTCTTAATCGACATTTAAAAGTTCCTCAAAATATTCCTGCCATCTACCCAATACCTCCAGCTCCCCATCTACCAACTCCCTTACTCTGTTTTTAACTGACAAATCCATTCGTTCTCTAGGCTTTTTTAACTTGTTTATCTTACTCCTGAATTTTTTCTTATTTTCAACAAAATTTCTTGACAGTGCCTCTCCCACTCTATCATTTGCTCTCCTTTTGCACTCTCTTCACCTTTCTTTTATTCTCCATATACAGTGGACCCTCGGTTTTCATCGATAATTCTTTCCAGAATGCTTCTTCGAGTGCCGTTACCAAACGAATTTGTTCCCATAAGGACAAATGTAAATTAGATTAGTCGTTTCAGACCCCCAAAAATACACTTACATAATTGTTCGAGTTAGGAGCTGTACGAAAACCAAGGGTCCACTGTACTCTGTTCTTATATCACTTCTGCTTTGTAAAAACCTTTCATAAGCTACCTTTTTCTCTTTTATCACACCCTTTACTTCATCATTCCACCAATCACTCCTCTTTCCTCCTGCACCCACCCTCCTTTAGCCACAAACCTCTGCCCCACATTCTAATACTACATTTTTAAAATTATCCCATCCTTCTTTAACCCCCCCACTACCCATACTTGCACAAGCCCACCTTTCTGCCAATAGTTGCTTATATTTCACCCTAACTTCCTCCTCCCTTAGTTTATACACTTTCACCTCTCTCTTACTTGCTGTTGCCATATTCCTTTTGTCCCATCTACATCTTACTCTAACTGTAGCTACAACTAAATAATGATCCAATATATCCATTGCCCCTCTACATGTACATCCTGAAGCTTACCCATCAACCTTTTATCTGCCAATACATAATCTAACAAACTATAGTGGTACCTCAGTATATGTCCTTAATCCGTTCCAGGACCTTGGACTTATACCAAACAGGACATGCACCAAACGAATTTTCCCATAAGAAATACAGTGGTACAACCCCGGTTTACGTAATTAATTAGTTCCAGAATGCTGTTCAAGTGCCGTTACCAAACGAATTTGCTCCCATAAGGAATAATGTAAATTAGATTAGTCCTTTTAGACCCCAAAAATACACTTACAAAAGCACTTACAAAAATACACTTACATAATTGTTCGAGTTTGGAGCAGTACAATGTCTGGTCATTCCAGACAATGCTATTACAGCTTGTTTGGGCTTTGTTGAGGTGGTACTTCTTTGCAAAGTTTTTGACTTGGAGAGCGTATAAATCTGTAAGGGAAGGAAGGTGAGGTAGGGGTCATCCTCGAAAAGGTTGGAGAGAGGGTGTAAAGGTTTTGTAGGCTCATTCTTCAATATGGAGACCAGAAATGAGCAGCACAATCTTAATGAGGCCTTACTGAGGTCTTCTATGATTTATACTTTTTGATATGAATTCAAGTATTCTATTAGCTTCTTTGTGAATAATTATGCATTGTTTTCTTGGATTTAGATTCCTAACCATAACTCCTAAGTTGTTTTTGCATTGAATTTGATCGAGATCTACATTATTTAATGTGTGTACAATGGTTATTTTCTTTTCTCAGGATAGAACCTTACATTTGTCCATATTAAACTGCATCTGCCACTTCTCTGACCACATCAACTTACCCAAATCATCCTAAAGCATTCTAGTGTCCACATCAGCATTTATTTGATGGCATATCATAGTGTCATTGGCAAACTTACTTGTCACAATTTGTTCCCTCATCTATGGCAATGTATATTGTGAGCAAGGAGCCCAGTACTGACCCCCCGTCCCAACAAACATCACCAGAATTCTGAGAGATATCACTGCCCCAAATACTGTACACACAATGTGCCTCACAGAAAATCTAAATTATAATTCATTTGCAGCTGTATGTAATATTCTGTATTATAAAATTTTAATGTGAATAAATTAACTTTACTTACCAACTAATAGAGCAGAAAAGAGAGATTAGCAAATTGAACATAATTTTGTATTTTGTAAAAAATATTACCTGGATACCTGGAGGGTGTTTTGGCATTAACACCTCCATGGCCCAATCCATGACCAGGTCTCAGTGGATCAGGGCCTGATCATCAGCATTTTAGTAATTTGAATTCTGCCCCCATGCTCAAACATATAGATTATCATGAAATTAGTACTGTCTAAGAATAAGAAGTTAATGTAACTACAGGTGATGTGCCCAGGCTCTCACAGGCCAGCTACACCCATATAAATCAGGGCCTGCTGTTAAAACTCCCTCTCACCATGTCAGCTTATATGCAGTATTACCATCAGTATTAGATGACACTCATCCTGTACCTGATAAGAATGCACTTGCAACCAAGACTATTCAACACATCTGGTATTAGGCAAGTTTGGAATTAAGTACAGTGAACCCTTAATTTATCATTAACAGGGAGGAAGAGGTGTCTATTAATGCTGATTGTACATTAAATCTAAGTTATGAGGATATTTTTCCATGAGTGCAACAGTAAAGGAAAATTTTTGAATTTACTGGACTAAGTCCTTAAATTAAAAAATATATTTACCCAGCGGACTGGAACAATAACAGATAATTAATGATTTAAGGGACTTTGTCCAATGCTGCTAAAAGTTGTCTGGCCACAGATTTTATCTACATCTGGGTCCATTAAATCAAGATTTTTACTGTACATATACTGATACAGGTACTCCTCACTTAACAACCTACATACGTGTTTAATGACCACTCGGACTTACGACCGGTTCTTCGACCAGTGTACTGTATGTGTATTTTACTTTTTTTTTTATTGTTTTTTAATGCCTAGTTCTATTTTTATTATACTAAAAATGTTATAAATGGTGCAAAGGTGATATTAAAACAATATCCAACGATGGTTGACACAAACCCCCTACAGTACAGTATGCTTGAATAGTATCAGTAAGGGGTGGCTCCTCGCTTAACGACCAATTCGCTTACCGTCCTACTATTAGGAACGGAACTTGGTCGTTAAGCGAGGAGTACCTGTATAATGTTGGTCCAGTGTACAGAGACATTCCCCCATAATAGCTAAAAATTAGCTTCTAAAATGGCCATCTGGGGGCTACATTGTCCAATGTCAATACAATGAAGTTTCATTTTATTACATACTGTAAAAAGTATTGTGTTTTGTTTCATTGCAAAGTAGCATTCTCAAGAAATCGTCCGGAAACAAAGAGGCGGAAAAAATTAAAACAATATGTTATAACTATGTACTGGAAACACCTAATAAAATAAATAATGGAAACCTTCTTTCGTGGGGTGTTTGTGCCTGAACCGCCTGACTCTGCACTGAAATTTTCTCGACGGCTACCTTCATCGCGTAGTTCAGATATTCTGGATAACCCCATGGGAGAGGACCTGCGAGATGTGTCATCACTCAAATGATCATCATCTTCACCCTCCGAGTCTGTGTAGTTTGCAGTAAGCTGCCCAAGAGACATGCTGACTGTTGTGTCCTGTAAATTTAAAATGAATTCAATATAATATTTTTTGTTAAGTAAAAGGACACAAATGCAACTAATGTGACATTTTATTGTGGCAACGTTTCGCTCTCCAGGAGCTTTGTCAAGCCGTTACAGCTTGACAAAGCTCCTGGAGAGCAACGTGCACAATAAATGTCACATTAGTTGCATTTGTGTCCTTTTACTTAACATATTGTCGGTAATTCTACCAATATTAATACATAATATTTTTTATCAGATACTATATATCACTATTGTATATAGAATATGACACAGCAAGATTTATAAAGAACATGAACAAACTGCTTTTATATAATTACCAGTAAAGACTGACTATGGTAATGTAAGTTACAAGAACATGAATAGTACAGTAAATTATGAAGAAACTACTCCCTGTTTTTTTTGACAGTTTTAAGCGTATTGAAACACTACCTTAGTGTCCTGGCTAAGATGGTTATCATCAGTCTCTTTTCCAATACAACGCTTTGCGTACTCTTAACTTTCCCATTTTTATCACTGTTTTTGCCATTTTTGATACCTCAATGCTTGTTGGGCTTACTAATACCCATCTTCCCAGAACCAATCATAATTTATAAATTGTCAATACAGTAGGGCCCCGTTTTACGGCATTAATTTTACGGGGTTCCGCTAATACGGCAATTTCAGATTATGACCGAAACTATCTATACGGCAAGCGGTCTTTCTAATATGACATGCACCACCCGGTTTGTTTACATTCTCCCTGAGCACATCTCTCTATTAAGTCTGTAAACTTTCCAAAATTTCAAGTGTTTTAAAGTTATTGCATATTTTATATGTACAGTGGACCCCCGAGTAACGAACACCCCGGAAATCGTACAATTATGTAAGTATAATATTGTAAGTGCTTGTGGAAGTGTATTTTTGGGGGTCTGAAATAGACTAACCTACGTGACATTATTCCTTAAGGGAGTAAATTCGTTCGGTGATGGCACTTGAGCAGGCTTCTTGAATGAAGTTTTTACGTTACTCGGGGGTCCACTGTACTTTGATAATTATATTAAAATTCAAAGGTTTATTTCTCTGTAAAGATTACAATGTGGGGTTTACATATTATAAAATATTGGTTACAATATGTTGTTTACATATTATAAAATACTAATTACAAAGAGGGCCACTATCATGCCTAGCATGACTAGGCATTTTGGGCAGACTAATAATAATTCTAACTCTATATTGATACAGGTTATGGAGCATATTGATATTAAAGCTAGGTAACTGCATTACAGTTTGTAAATTTAGAAATGAGAATGGGTTTGTCTTGGCATGATGCACAGTTTCTATTAAAGCTCCTTTATTGGAGTATCTCAGGGAAACTTATGACTAGTTTAAGATTTATTAGGCAATAGCTTTATTCAAAATTTTATGTTTACAGTCATTTGGGTGTGTGTAAGTGTAAATTGGGGAAATCACAGATATCGAGAGTAGGTCTAGTTTGTTTTTCATGTGTGCATTAGGTGGTTTTCATGTAGCTAGCTGATGGTGGGGTGTGTCAGGGAGATAAGATGTTTTTTAACGGTAGTTTTGAAAGTGATGGTTGTGTCTGCAGTTCTAGAGTTTTCAGGCAGGGAGTTCCAGATTTTAGGCCCTTTAATGTACATTGACTTTTTGTATAGGTTTAGCCGAGCACGGGGAATGTCATAAAGATTTTTGTGCCTGGTGTTGTGCCTGTGGGTCCTGTCACAACTATCAAAAAAGTGTTTTAGTTCAGGGTTAATATTGGAATTTATGGTTCTGTAAATGTAGGTTGCACAGTAGTAAGTGTGGATGTTCTGTACAGTGAGTAAGTTTAGATCTTTGAAGAGTGGGGGGGGGGGAGTGTTGCCTAGTATTGGATTGCGTGATAATTCTTACTGCGGCTTTTAGTTGGGTTATTATTGGTGTTAGGTGTGTTGCTGCTCTTGATCCCCAAGCACAAATAGCATAGGTGAGGTAGGGATAGATGAGTGAATAGTAGTGTGAGAAGGGCTGATTGTGGCAGGTAGTAACATATCTTGGAGAGGATCCCAACCGTTTTGGATACTTCTTTTTGTTATGTGTTGGATATGGGTGATGAATTTCAGGTTGCTGTCAAGGTGTAGGCCCAGGAATTTGCCCTAATAGTACTTAATAATAATCACTCTTGGGCACATTAAATGTCTTATTTTATGTTAATATAGACATTTTCATTAATCCATCTATGATATTTTCTTTAAAATTATATAAGAAACGTTACATAGCATATAAACATGCTATGTTTTATATACTATGGAGGTGTGGTAGCCAGGTGGAGGGAAAACTTACGTTTTCTCTGGTCCAGCATCAGAGAAAACGTGTATGAATCTGCAAATGAATCCTACAAATAAGTACTACTCATCTCTTGCCCTACATTAAGACTACAAATATTTTAAGGTAAGTAATGAATGTATTGTGTATGTATTTTACTTTTTATTGTGTTTTTTAATGCCTAGTTCTATTACTAACTTAATATAAGTTAGTATAAACTTGATGTCTGGCATTTACATGCATTTATAAGTGGAAAAAAAATGGCGTTCTGCTTTCCGGCGATGTCTGCTTTTCGGCAGTAGCCTGGAACCTAACTTGCCGTATAAGTGGGGCCCTACTGTATGTATTTTACTCCCAATTGGATATATATATATACAGTAGTCCCTCGGTTTTCGCAGAAAATTCGTTCCAGAATGCTGCTCAAGTGCCATTACCGAACGAATTTACTTCCTTAAGAAATAATGTCACGTAGGTTAGTCTATTTCAGACCCCCAAAAATACACTTGCAACAGCACTTACGAAAATACACTTACATAAATGTTTGAGTTTGGAGATGCACGAAAACCGAGGGACCACTGTATATACATGTACATACAGGCAAACCCCACTTATACACCAGGTTAGGTTCCGGGCTACTGTTGTAAAGCAAAAATCACTGTAAAGTGAAACAACCTTTTTTTCACTTTCAAATCCATATAAAAGCTTGATAACATGTTTACACTATCATATATTAAGTGAGCAATAGAGTTAGACTTAAAAACGCATATACAGTACACATATTACTTGCCTTAAAATATTTTCCTCGCTAGCTTAAGGTGAGTGGAGAATATATTTACACCTACCATCCAACTTATGACCTGCTCGACATATGACCACTCGTACTTACGACCATACGTCTGGCAGCAGGGCTGGGTGGGCCGATGCATACCGCCATACGACAGTAGACCAGAGAGCTCTCACATCACTCAGGCAGCATCACTTTGAGTTACCCTGCCCTATCAGCAGCATCATACTGTATTAACTGTAGTGTACTGTATATATGCACCTGGACAGTAAATTTCACCATATCCCCCAAGAAGAAGTCTGAATCTTGCACTGGAGCTTGTAGCAAGAAGGCAAGAAAGGCTCTTACTCTTGACCAGAAGATGAAAGTACAGTGGTACCTCGGTTAATGATATTTTTTCGTTCCAGAATGCTGTTCAAGTGCCATTACCAAACGAATTTATCCCCATAAGGAATAATGTAAAATAGACTAGTCCTTTTAGATCCCCAAAAATACACTTACAAAAGCATTTAAAAAAATAAACTTACATAAAAGGGCGAGTTTGGGGACCATCGTTAACCGAGGTACCACTGTAATTAAACAGTATGAGGATGAAAAAAACGTCAACAGCATTTCTCGCGATCTTCAGCTCTCCCATTCCACTGTGTTGGCAATACTTAAAGAGCGCATCAAAGAAACAGTGAAATCTTCGGCCCCTATGAAGTTGACAATTATCACAAAGAAACGTGATGTTGATATACAGTAGTAAAACATTTAGTAAAAAGTAACATACGATACTATGTAGGTACTTTATACATATAGCAAAGGTTTGACATTATGCTCTACCCAGTATGTCGGTAATTTTCTAAGGTTCGACTTGCGTCCATTTTGACTTACGACTGGTTGGTTGGAACCAAGCTCGGTCGTAAGTAGGATGGTATGTGAACTGTAGGAAGTCTGAATATGTATAGAATGGGTATAACTGAAAACCACTGCATTAGCAAAACACTAAAGCAATGCGCTGTAAAGCGGGACTCTCCTGTATATGAACTGGCTCATGCTATGATAGGCTTTGACATGTGCAGGCAGTCTATTTCACTCTTTTATTGCTGAATAGAAAAATGTCTTTAGCCTTACCACTGACTCTAGGTGTTGCAAAGTTGTTCTCCCTTTCCCTAGTTCTGTAATTGCATTGGTTCCCAGCCTTAACAAAATTGGCAGCAAGATATTGGGGACACTGGTTGTGAGCAATTTTATAAACATAATTTAGCTTTAGTTGATTTACTCTGTCTTCAACATTCAGCATGTCCAGTTAATAATATCTTTATTTCTACAAGTACATGTACAAGGTATACAGGCCTAGCTGACATCAATGACATTCTGCTATACAGAAAGCCACTTGTTATGCACAGCATTTCATTCAAATTAGGTCAATTTTGTCCCAGGATGCAACCCACACCAGTCAACTAACACCCAGGTACCCATTTTATACTGATGGGTGAACAGGGACAGCAGGTGTCATATGGAAACACGTCCTAATGTTTTCCAGCCGTACCGGAGGAGATTTGAACTCCGGACCTCAGTGTGTGAGCTGAGTGCGCTTGCAATCAAGCTGTAATTCATTCTGACCTACATGCTCCCTTGGACCCAGGTCCAGAATGAATCTCATCATTTTGTTCTGGGTGATTTGTAGCCTAGCTTTCAGTTTATTTTTGTTAAGGCAGAGTACCATGAAGATTAAGAGTAGTCTACAATACAATGTATGAGAGATAGACATAGGGTCCTGTGAGCCTCAGCTGGTAGACACAGCCTGGCTGTAGAGAAACTTTAGTCTGGCATTCACTTTCTTTACAACACTGTTCCCTATTAGTTCTCCTGACATGCTTGGGTCAAAGGGGATTCCCAGATATTTCACTGAATTTACTGTAATAATAGGTTCTCCATTACACTGAACATTAAAATTATTTACCCTTTTCAATTTTTGTTTCGTGCAAAAGAGTATGGCTTCCATTTTCCCAAGGTGTAGTGATAGTTTGTTGTCTACCAACCATTTGCTACAGGACTCTAGTTCTAGTGATAGTACATTAGCAATGTCTTGTGGGTCTTTACCTGATACTAACAGAGCACTATCATCTGCGTACAGTAGAAGCTTACATTTGACACCGATAGGCATGTCATTCACATAGCACAGGAATAGCAAAGGGCCCAGGATACTACCTTGAGGAACCCCATATGTACATGTACAAAGTAGTATACAGGCCTAGCTGACATCAATGACATACTACTATATAGAAATCCACTTGTTATGCAGAGCATTTCAGGCAAATTAGGTCAACTTTGTTCCAGGATGCGACCCACACCAGTCGACTAACACACGGGTACCCATTTTATTGATGGGCGAACAGGGAGAGCAAGTGTAAGGAAACACCCAATGTTTCCACCCTTGCCGGAAATCAAACCCGGGCCTTCAGCATGTGAAGCAAGAGCTTTGCCTAACAGGCCATGGTAAGCCTATTATCACCATAAACAATTTCTAGAATAACTATTTTTCTTGTACAATAGTAACTGACAACTATGGATATAACTTTTAGCAATAACTTGAGCACCCTGGAGGATAATAATTATTACACTCACTGGAAGAGCGCTAAACCTGCAGGGGTCATACAGCACCTAAGAGGGGGGCGAATGCGATTCAATCAAGCTCAATGCACAGGAGAGATCGGGTCCAGTTCCTTGGAACAAGAGCCCCTCACCGGCATCCTACTGAATATTTTATTAATGCAGCAACTCTAAATAAGTAAATAAGGAATCAAAATCGAGAGAGAAGCACAGAGCCGAGGCCACGAACACAACTAGTCCTTCAACACACTAATACTCCAGCTCAACACACTCGCCCTCGACACACACTTAATAAACACACTTCAAAATTCACCACCAGCCAGAGAAAGTCTTAAAAAAAAAAAAAGTTACAGACAAGGGTAAAAAGAAACCTTGAGGTTGTTTGTTGTTGTTAGAGCAGCGATGTTGACGACCCACCACCTCCACCTCCAGCCTCACACCCAACATTCATAATTAACTTATACAAATACAAAATACAAATACAATTACAAATTTTTATTTCATTGCAAGTTTACATTGAGATTATGTAATTACAATAAAGAGTTGCAGTGCAAAGAGAGCCACTTTCATGCCATGGCATTATGGGCAGACTAAATTTAATGGCTTACACACTACTTAATACTAGACAAATTGATCATAGTTTGTTTAAGTTGTACATCTGTTTTTATTTATAGCAGACAGTAAGTTTACTCAAATTAACAATCTGGGGATATTACATTGGGACAAATTGAAAGTATTTTGCAGGTTGTTTATATCAATAGTAAATATTTAAAATATATTATGGGAATATAACATTGTGCGTTGTTGAAAGTAGTTTACAGTATGAGAATGATACAATTGGGTATAAGACAGTATTGTTTTGCGCAGGTATTTATACTACCATGTAGTATAAAGTAATATATGAACTTTGGGCATCTAATTTTGAAGTTTTAAGATTTAAGTAATTGGGAGATTTTTTTGGTAAAGTTCTACTGTACATTTAATAATAACTGCAATAATAATAGTAATAATAATACCTTCAAAAACAATAATAATAATAATAATAATAATAATAATAATAATAATAATAATAATAATAATAATAATAATAATAATAATAAAGTCTGACTTTTCTGGGTTATCCCAGGTTCTCTACACACATGCTGCTATGTAAGTAAGTAAGTTTATTCAGGTATACACAAATACATTTACATAGATTATCATACATAGCAGCATATGTGTAGAGAACCTAGGATAACCCAAAAAAGTCAGAGTGACTTATTTCCATTGTATGATAATCTATGTAACTGTATTTGTGTATACCTGAATAAACTTACTTAATAACAACAACAATAATAATAATAATAATAATAATAATAATAATAATAATAATAATAATAATAATAATAATAATTAATAATAATAATAATAATAACTCGATCGCTAGCGCACTCAGCTCACACACTGAGGTCCGGAGTTCGAATCTCCTCCGGTACCTGGAGTTTACCTGGAGAGGGTTTCGGGGGTCAACGCCCCCGCGGCTCGGTCTGAGACCAGGCCTTCGTGATGGATCAGGGTCTGATCAACCAGGCTGTTACTGCTGGCCGCACGCAAACTGACGTACGAACCACAGCCCGGCTGATCAGTTACTGACTTTAGGTGCCTGTCCAGTGCCTTCTTGAAGACAGCCAGGGGTCTATTGGTAATCCCCCTTATGTATTCTGGGAGACAGTTGAACAGTTTTGGGCCCCGGACACTTATTGTGTTGTCTCTCAGTGTACTCGTGGCACCCCTGCTTTTCATTGGGGGAATATTGCATCTCCTGCCGAGTCTTTTGCTTTCATAGGGAGTGATTTTCGTGTGCAAGTTTGGTACTAATCCCTTTAGGATTTTCCAAGTGTATATTATCATGTATCTCTCTCGCCTCCCTAAATCTTGGACCAACAGCCTCATCATTCCCATTCCTAAGCCCAATCAACAAAATTCATTTCGCCCAATATCTCTTACTAGCTGCTAATGTAAAACATTTGAGAGGATGATTCTTAATCGTCTCATGTACAGAATCAAAAATTTTTTGTCCCCCCGGTTGCATGGTTTCATGCATGGAAGGAGTGTGCACCATTGCATATCCACCTTTCTCACTCTGCACATTGACAGCTCATACACTACCTTCCTTGACCTTAAATCTGCTTTTGATGTTGCCAACCGACATGTAATCATTAGTGAACTTGCCAGAATGGATGTTGGAGGATGGCTTCTCCGCTGGATTAAAGGCTACCTGTCCAACAGAAAGTCTTCTGTGTTGTTCCAGGGGCATAGAAGTATAACTAAAGACTTTGAATTAGGAACCCCACAGGGAGGTGTGCTCAGTCTCACTCTATTCAATATTCTAATTAATGCCTTACTTAATGCTATGCCTAGCCAGCCCCATCATTATATGACCAGTTTCGCTGATGATATAATGATTCACACAACCGGATTCTCCAACACCCAAAACATCCTTAACCATGTACTAGCCTCGTGTCAGGACCTGGGGTTGATAATCTCTACTGATAAAACAAAGATACTCAATAGGCGTCCTTCTCGACAGAGAGGCACAGTTCGCCAGATCCAGTTGCATGATGGGTCTCTTCTAGAATATGTAAACAGATACAGGTATCTAGGCTTTGAGGTCCCACTACTTGGATCTGTTGTAACGAGACTTTGTCGTCAATACAAAGAAAGGCTGAGAGCACTTAGAGTTGTGTCAGGGTTTCACCCCAGGTATGGTGCTAATGTTAAAATTGTGAAAATTATGTATCTTGCTTATATTAGATCATTGGCTGATTATGCTGCGCCACTACTTGCTCTTGTGTCTGACTGGAAGCTTGGAAGACTTGAAAAACTGCAGAACGAAGCAATGAGGATCATATTAGGATGTCCTCGTACTGCCAAAATTTTAAATATGCAGAAAGAACTTGATATTCCAAGCATCAGAGATCGTGTTACTGAAAGAAATATCCTAATTGGGGTTAATATGCTAAGGCAAGCCCATTCAAACCCCTGCACAGAAGCCCTCCAAACTTTCCTCAGCACTGGTGAACATCCCTTCAGATGGATCGAAAAAACTGGAACCGACCTCCGCATGAATCAGATACATGATCTGTGGCAAGTAAGGCAACAGCGGCACTTCTCCGCTCCATGGAATATTACCCCATTCCAAACTACCATCCCTCCATTTTCCCCCAAACTACTTCTTAAATCACAACCAAAGATTCGCCTTGAACATGATGCCTTAAACTGTGTTGATAATTTAGCCAAACAGCACACTCTCTCACAAATTATTTACGTTGATGGTTCTGTTCACCAATCCACTGGTGCAGCTGGTAGTGCTGCTGTTGTCCTACAGAGTGATGGCTCTCTTAAATAAATTGGAGCACGCATCAATAACTGGGCCTCTACCCTTCAGACAGAACTGTTTGCCATACTCCTTGCACTCAAATGCGTCCATGTATCTAAGGTTGACTCTCTAATTGTAACTGATTCTCTGTCATCCATAAATGCTCTCAACTCATCAAGTATAATTTGTAGCATGCTTGTGTCAGAAGCCAGACACAGGTATGGTAGGATTGTGGATAGTAGAGTCAGAGTGCACATGCTGTGGATTCCATCTCACATTGGTCTTCAGATGCATGATAGAACTGATAAATTGGCTAAGTTTTATGCTTTCAAAGAGGGGGTAGATTACAATCTTGGCTTGTCAGTTAGCAGTTTGAGAACAATAATACGAAAAGAACTTCAACTGAATTTTATTGACTTAAGACTCAGGGAGATTGACACCAGTCAGTCCATTTATCATCATTCTATCATGCAGGAGGAGCCACATGTCTATGGTGCATCCAACAAAATAAGCAGACTTTTGGATGTCACTACCGCCCGCCTCCGGCTGGGTTACAAGTATCTTTGGCAGGTTAAATCACCACCACCAGATGTAGACCAAACAAAATGTAAACTTTGCCAGTTAGTAAGTAAGTAGGTAAGTTTATTCAGGTATACACAAATACATTTACATACATTATCATACATAGCAGCATATGTGTAGAGAACCTAGGATAACCCAAAAAAGTCAGACAGAGTGACTTATTTCCATTGGGGTCCCGGGTGTAGACTAGTGAATTGTTCATTACTTTATAATTTGGATTATTGTCACACCCTGCGTCATTATGTACTGGAGTGCGATAAAAATTAATGAATTCAGAGACAACTCACTCAGAAATGTTCAAGATATGTCAAAGTATTTTATCCACAGTGGTATATTACAGACCATTCTGGAAAAATACCCTGACTTTGCTCCCTGTAAATAAAGCATTGCCTGTTGTATGTGCGTGTGTGTGTGTATGTGTGTATATGTGTGTGTATGTGTGTGTGTATATGTATGTGTGTATGTATGTGTGTGTGTGTGACCCAACAATTAAAATTTGCACCAAGAACTCATTACAGTTGTGACCGGGTGTAGACTAGTGAATTGTTCATTACTTTATAATTTGTTCATGATTGTAACCATGTATAAACGTAAGTAAATTTACTTACATGATTCATTACTTGTGAGTTCATTAATTTTGTAACTTGTGAGTTCATTACTTTTGTAACTTGTGAGTTCATTACCTTTGTAACTTGTGAGTTCATTACCTTTGTAACTTGTGAGTTCATTACCTTTGTAACTTGTGAGTTCATTACCTTTGTAACTTGTTAGTTCATTACCTTTGTAACTTGCTCAGCTATCAAAACTTTGGGGTCCAGTCCCTGGACCCAAATATGTACCTCTGTAATCTTTTGACTACCGCCCACAGGATGGGTATGGGGTGCATAATAAAGATATCAAACTAACTGCGCTCCAGGGAATACAGATCAAGGGCCTTCAACCGTTCCCAGTAATTTAGGTGCCTTATCGTACTTATGTGTGCCGTGAGTTCTTTGTACACTCTCAAAGTCAGCAATGTCGCCTGCCTTGAAGGGGGCAGTTAGTGTACAGCAGTATTCCAGCCTAGAGAGAACAAAGGATTTGAAGAGAACCATCATGGGCTTGGCGTCCATAGTTTTGAAGGTTCTCATTATCCATCCTATCATTTTCCTAGCAGATGCGGTAGATACATTGTTGTAGTTTTTCACTCCCAGGTTCTTCACATTATTTTTTCGCTCTACTGTATGGTTAGAATTTGTCGTATACCCTGATCCAGTTTTAATTTCCTCAAGTTTTCCAAAATTTTCTTCACTGAACTTCATATTGTTTTGAGTGGCCCATTTGAAGATTTGGTTTATGTCCGCTTGGAGTCTTGCGGTGTCTTCAATTGTCACTGTCATGGCAATCCGGGTGTCATCTGCAAAGGAAGACACGGAGCTATGGCTTACAACTCTGTCTATGTCAGATATGAGGATGAGGAATAGAATGGGAGCAAGTACTGTGCCTTGTGGAACAGCGCTTTTCACCGTAGCTGCCTCAGACTTTACTTTGTTTACTATTACTCTTTATGTTCTATTTGTCAGGAAGTTATAGATCCATCTACCAACTTTTCCTGTTATTCATTTATCACACATTTTGTACGCTATTACGCCATGATCACACTTGTCGAAAGCTTTTGCAAAGTCTGTGTATACTACGTCTGTATTTTATCTACAGCATCCAGGACCTTGTCATAGAGATCCAGTAGCTGGGAGAGGCAGGAGCGACCTGCTCTAAACCCGTATTGCCCTGGGTTGTGTAAATGATGGGTATCTAGGTGGTTGGCGATCTTGCTTCTTAGAACCCTTTCAAAGATTTTTATGATATGGGATGTTAGTGCTATCGGTCTGTAGTTCTCTGCAATTGCTTTCCTGCCACCTTTGTGGAGTGGGGTTATGTTTGTTGTTTTTAGTGAGTGTGGGATGACCCCTGTGTCCATGCTCCCTCTCCATAGAATGCTGAAGGCACGTGATATCTACTTCATAAAATGTACATTACTATAAGTACACCCCACTCTGTATATTACTAGAAATAAAGAATTTGAATTTGAATTTGAATTTGAATAGGGGCTTCTTGCAGTTCTTGATGAACACGGAGTTCCGTGAGTCTGGGCCTGGGGCAGAGTGCATGGGCATATCATTTATTGCCTTTTCAAAGTCTTGTGGTCTTAGGATAATATCCGAGATTTTTGAGATGATCAAATTTTGGGTCTCGTTCATAAAGAATTCATTTGGATTGTCGACCCTTAGTCTGGGCAGCGGCTCGCTGAACACTGAGTCGTATTGGCTGTCATCTGTGTATGACCCATCTCGCCTAAACAGGGGCCCAATACTGGATGTTGTTTTTTCCTTAGATTTGGCATAAGAGAAGAAGTTTTTTTTCAATTTCCTTTATGGCTTTTAGTTCTTCCTGCGAGTCTTGTCTCCTGTAAGATTCCTTCAGCTTAAGTTCGATATTTGCAATTTCATTAACCAGTGCCTCCCTTCGTATTTCAGATATATTGGCCCCTCTCAGCAGCTCTGTGACTCTTCGCCTTCGCTATATTGGCTGGAAAACATTAGGGACGTGTTTTCATAAGACACCTACTGTCCATGTTCACCCATCAGTGTAAAATGGGTACCTGGGTGTTAGTCGACTGGTGTGGGTCGCATCCTGGGACAAAATTGACCTAAATTTGCCCATCCCTTGGGTATGATCTACTTCCACTGGGGAATCTCGCATACCAGTGACTATGCCATCGTCTGCTACCTGTCCCTTTCCACCTGACGCCAGTACATAAGCGCCAGCCTTCTTGCCATGTGCTCCACATTTTTCACGATTATGGTGCTCTAATTCCAAGGCTGTGGGACTGATTACCTCATATTTTGTATATAGTTCTTATCTTCCAGTTATGTCCTTCAATTTGTATTGATAAAGCCACTGGATGGCAAAACGTCTACAATAAAGATAAACAGTTGCTGCACATGTGTCTATTTTTTTATCTTGTCGGTATTGTATACCATTCATGTACAATATATCCAACATGTAGTAAGGAGACCAAAACTGAGCGGCATAATCTAAATGAGGCCTCACTATTGATGTATAGAGCGGTAAAATAACTTTTGGACTTCTGTTACTTATACTTCTTGAAATAAATCCTAGTAATCTGTCAGCCTTATTGCGCACACTTAGGCATTATTGTCTTGGCTTTAGATTTCTGCTCACCATGACTCCCAAGTCTTTCACATTCTGTATGATCAAGCTCTACTTCACCTAGTTTATAACTTCGAGGGTTATTTTCATTACCAAGGACTAGGAATTTACACTTGTCCACATTGAACTTCATCTGCCATTTTTCAGACCAAGACATTAATTTGTCCAAATCCTCCTGGAGTTCACTGGTATCCTCATCAGAATGAATTATACTGCATATTTTTGTATCATCGAAGGCTTTATTGAAATCCAAATAAACAATATCATATTCTTTATCACTGTCTACTGCCTCAAATGTTTTATTGAAGAACGTCAGTAAATTTGTCAGGCAGGAACGACCTCTCGTGGACTCATGCTGAGATTCATTAATCAAATTATGCTCTTCAAGGTGACTTCTAATAATATTAGCTATAACTGATTCTAATAGTTTACCTACTAAAGAGATACCCAAGTGTTGCACATGTGTCTAATTTATCAATAATACTACTACTACTACTACTAATAACAACAGTAATTAAATAAATAAATTAATAAGTTTGTTTTCATCCATCCTTCCATCGTTCTCCTTGTTTCAACTCCTTTCAACTTAAATATTTTATAAAACAGACTGCATTTCCTTTTTCAAACAAAGCTGCACAAATACAGACCGGGCCGCAGGGGCGTTGACCCCTGGAACTCTCCTGGAACATACTATACGATCTTATTACATTTTGTAATGAAATTTAAGTAACTACTGTAGCATCACTCACCCTATTAGATATCTGGAGGGTGTTCAGGGAGTTAACGCCTCCTCGGCCAGGTCCTTGAACAGGCCTCGTGGTGGATCAGGGCCTGATCAACCAGGCTGTTCCTGTTAGCCACACGCAGACCGACATATGAACTGCAGCCCGGCAAGTCTACCTACCTACCTAGAGGGTATTCCGGGGGTCAATGCCCCAGCGGCCCGGTCGACGACCAGGCCTCCTGATGGTCAGGTACTGATTTTAGGTGCCTGTCCAGCGCCTTCTTGAAGACAGCCAGATGTCTATTGGTAATCCCCCTTATGTATGCGGGGAGGTAGTTGAACAGTCTTGGGCCCCTGACACTTATTAGCGTACTCGTGGCGCCCCTGTTTTTCATTAGGGGAGATGTTGCTTCTCCTTCCAAGTCTTTTGCTTTCGAAGGGAGTGATTTTCACGTGCAGATTTGGGACTAGTTCCTCTAGGCTTTTCCCAGTATCATGTATCTTCTCGCCTGCGCTCCAAGGAGTACAAATCAAGGGACTTAACCGCTCCCAATAATTTAGGTGCTTTAAATCAACTCTCCAGAGAGACAGCAGCTGTAGATCAACACTCTTCAGAGAGACAGCAGCTGTAGATCAACACTCTCCAGAGGCAGCAGCTGTAAATCAACACTCTCCAGAGAGACAGCAGCTGTAGATCAACACTCCAGAGACAGCAGCTATAGATCAACACTCTCGAGAGACAGCAGCTATAGGTGAACACTCTCCAGAGAGACAGCAGCTATAGGTCAACACTTTCCAGAGACAGCAGCTATATATGAACACTCTCCAGAGACAGGAGTTAGAGCTCACCTCAGTCGATTATTGTACTAATATTAGAAGAATTATTTGTCGAAACTTAACGAACGATTCCCTTAGAGTTTCAGGTTCTACCATGACCCTGAAAGCCAAGGGAACAGGTTGTCACGGGAGGTCGGCTTCCCTGTTATATTACGGAAGCCAATAGAAGAACGCCAGTTGATCTGTTATACCAGAGAACATGCTGGTGCCTGCCACTTTCAAGAAAATATTTAAAAATATTTGAGTTATTCTAATTTTATTAATTTGTAGTTTTTATATTCAATTATGTCCTGAGCGGTTAAAGGGAATGACCTTAACATTACACGGTGTAGATTTAAGGCGGCACGACGCTATATTGAGCTTTTTAGCTTAATTATTTTCTTGGTACTCAGGAAGTGTACGATACCCAAAAATTTTTGTAACGGAAATGGGTAAACTGAAGCCTACAGTGACTACTAAAAATCTAAACCTTTCTCTAGGAAGGACACAGCATTATATGCTTGAATTTGTGTGTACTCGTCTATTTGCGGTTTCAGGTGTCGATTCACAGCTCCTCGCCCCGCCTCTTTGCTGGTGTGTGTATATATATATATATATATATATGTATATATATGGGATGGGGTCCACCTCTGGTGCAAATTATATGTGTATATATATATATATATATATATATATATATATATATATATATATATATATATATATATATATATATATATATATATATATATATTAGTAAATATATGTATATATATATTACTAAATTTATTTATATCATTTAACTTAAAAATATTATATTACGTTAAATTATATATATATATATATATATATATATATATATATATATATATATATATATATATATGAGCAAAAGGATCAATACCACTCAGAGGCACCCACCGTATTATTATTATTATTATTATTATTATGACGGTAAAACACTTAGCTTGGCTGGGTGCGTCACTTTTGTAGGCTTGCGTAGTCTTGTGGGTTAGAGCGTCATGTGTTTTTGCTCACCATGAGGCGGGCCAAAGCAGCATGGGTTCGAGTCCTTGGCTAGTCGCAGTGTTGTTATTGATCAATACACTCATTCGTGGTTACAGTAATATATATTATTGACCTCTTATCCTCCATTTCACTTTACAGGATATCGAGGAACAATAAGTTGATGAATTTCTAACTATTTTTCACAGAGAGTCAATAAATCACAAGTAAAAATTTATAGCCTTTAATATCATATTGTTCCTTAGAACATATCAATAATAAAATATTAGCTTTTCTCTGGTATCTTAAGAGTAGAGAACAACAACCAGTATTGGGCCCCTACTTAAACGGGATGGGTCCTACACAGATGACAGCAAGGAAATGAGTGAGTTACTTAAGTCCCAGTATGACTCAGTTTTTAGCGAGCCACTAACCAGACTGAAAATCGAAAACCTAAATGAATTTTTTATGAGAGTGCCACAGAACTTGACAGACGCATGCCTTTCTGACATCACCACGACGCCAAATGACTTCGAAAAGGCAATAAATGACATGCCCATGCACTCCGCTCCAGGCCCAGACTCATGGAACTCCGTGTTCATCAAGAACTGCAAGAAGCCCCTATCACATGCTTTTACATCCTATGGAGAGGGAGCATGGATACTGGGATCGTCCCGCAGCTACTAAAAACAACAGACATAGCCCCGCTCCACAAAGGGGGCAGTAAAGCAATAGCAAAGAACTACAGACCAATTGCGCTAACGTCCCATATCATAAAAATCTTTGAAAGGGTTCTAAGAAGCAAGATCGCCACCCATCTTGATACCCATCAATTGCACAACCCAGGACAGCATGGGTTTAGAGCAGGCCGCTCCTGTCTGTCCCAACTACTGGACCACTACGACAAGGTCCTGGATGCTCTAGAAGATAAACAGAATGCAGATGTTATATACACAGATTTTGCAAAAGCCTTTGAATAAGCAGACTCTTGGATGTCACTACCGCCCGCCTCCGGCTGGGTTACAAGTATCTTTGGCAGGTTAAATCACCACCACCAGATGTAGACCAAACAAGATGTAAACTTTGCCAGTTGGATTATTGTCACACCCTGCGTCATTATGTACTGGAGTGCGATCAAATTAATGAATTCAGAGACTACTCACTCAGAAATGTTCAAGATATGTCAAAGTATTTTATCCACAGTGGTATATTACAGACCATTCTGGAAAAATACCCTGACTTTGCTCCCTGTAAATAAAGCATTGACACGTGTGTGTGTGTGTGTGTGTGTGTATGTATATTTGTGTGTATGTATATGTGTGTATGTATATACATGTATGTGTGTGTATGTATATACATGTATGTGTGTGTATGTATATACATGTATGTGTGTGTATGTATATACATGTATGTGTATGTATATACATGTATGTGTGTGTATGTATATACATGTGTGTATGTATATACATGTATGTGTATGTATATACATGTATGTGTGTATGTATATACATGTATGTGTGTGTATGTATATACATGTATGTGTGTATGTATATACATGTATGTGTGTATGTATATACATGTATGTGTGTGTATGTATATACATGTATGTGTGTGTATGTATATACATGTATGTGTGTGTATGTATATACATGTATGTGTGTGTATGTATATACATGTATGTGTGTGTATGTATATACATGTATGTGTGTGTATGTATATACATGTATGTGTATGTATATACATGTATGTGTGTATGTATATACATGTATGTGTGTGTATGTATATACATGTATGTGTGTATGTATATACATGTATGTGTATGTATATACATGTATGTGTGTGTATGTATATACATGTATGTGTGTATATGTATGTGTATATGTATATGTGTGTGTATGTATATACATGTATGTGTGTGTATATGTATATGTATGTGTATATGTATATGTGTGTGTGTGTGACCCAACAATTAAAATTTGCACCAATAACTCATTACAGTTGTGGCTGAGTGTAGACTAATAGATTGCTCATTGCTTTATAATTTGTTCATGAGTGCAACCATGTACAGACGTAAGTAAATTTACTTACATGATTCATTACCTTGTAACTAGTGAATTAATTACCATTGTACCTTGTTCAGCTATCAAAACTTTGGGGCCCAGCCTCTGGACCCTATATATACCTCTGTAATCTGCAAATACCTTTGTAACTTGTCATGATTGTGACCATCTGAGTTCATTACCTTTGTAACTTGCTCAGCTATCAAGCTTTGAGGTCCAGTCCCTGGACCCATTATGTACCTCTGTAATCTTTTGACTACCGCCCACAGGATGGGTATGGGGTGCATAATAAAGATATCAAACTAAACAAGTGTGACCATGGTGTTATAGCACACAAAATGCGTGATAAAGGAATAACAGGAAAAGTTGGTAGATGGATCTATAATTTCCTAACATGTAGAACACAAAGAGTAGTAGTCAACAGAGTAAAGTCTGAGGCAGCTACTGTGAAAAGCTCTGTTCCACAAGGCACAGTACTTGCTCCCATCCTATTCCTCATCCTCATATCAGACATTGACAGGTATATAAGCCACAGTGCTGTGTCTTCCTTTGCAGATGACACCCAAATCTGTATGACAGTGTCCACCGTTGAAGACACTGCAAGACTCCAAGCAGACATAAACCAAATCTTTAAATGGGCTGCAGAAAACAATATGAAGTTCAATGATGAGAAATTTCAATTACTCAGATACGGAAAACGTGAAGAAATTAAAATCTCATCGGAGTACAAAACTAATTCCAACCACACAACAGAGCGAAAAACTAATGTCAAAGACCTGGGAGTGATCATGTCAGAGGATCTCACCTTCAAGGACCATAACAAAGTAGCAATTGCATCTGCTCGAAAAATGACAGGATGGATAATGAGAACCTTCAAAACCAGGGATGCCAAGCCCATGTTGACACTTTACAGATCGCTTGTTCTATCTAGGCTGGAATATTGCTGCACACTAACTGCACCTTTCAAGGCGGGTGAAATTGCTGACCTTGAAAATGTGCAGAGAACCTTCACCGCACGCATAAGTGCGACAAACCACCTCAACTACTGGGAACGCTTGAAGTTCCTAAACCTGTACTCTCTAGAATGCAGGCGGGAGAGATACATTATTATATACACATGGAAAATTCTCGAGGGATTAGTACCAAACTTGCACACAAAAGCAAAAGACTCGGCAGGCGATGTAACATCCCCCCAATGAAGAGCAGGGGTGCCATTAGCACGTTGAGGGACAACACAATAAGTGTCAGGGGTCCAAGATTGTTCAACTGCCTCCCAGCATACATCAGGGGGATTACCAACAAACCCCTGGCTGTCTTCAAGCAGGCACTAGACAGGCACCTAAAGTCGGTACCTGACCAGCCAGGCTGTGGTTCGTACGTTGGACTGCGTGCGGCCAGCAGTAACAGCCTGGTTGATCAGGCTCTGGTCCAACAGGAGGCCTGGTCACAAACCGGGCCGAGGGGGCGTTGACCCCTGGAATTCTCTCCAGGTAGACTCCAGGTAACTATGTACAGGACCTTAAGGTTTCATTTCCAATCACACGAATAAAGTTACAAGTTATCACCCGGAGATTTTCAGAACATAGGTGAATATATCAGATATTTGACTTGGGACGTAATATACAGATAAGTGCCCCACGAGCACCTTAAGTATGATCTAAGGGAATACGGCTCTGTTACAACAGAGGACTTCCAAGCAATGCACCTTGAGCTGTAGATCGGCTGCTTCTATCGGCGGTGGGGGAGGGGTGACCTAACGTAAGGTAGGTCACGTGACATACGCTTAGAGGGTGAGCGTGTTGACCTGAAACTGGCTGTTACCAAGTGCTTCACATATCGCACTGTTCAAATTCAACTTTATTTCTGATAATATTACAAAGTGGGGTTTACATATTTTATGGTATTTGTACATTTTATGAAATAATTATTACAAGAAGGCCAATAGTATGCCTAGGTATGCCTAGGCATTTCAGGCAGTCTTATACTAGATCTTACTATATAGTGACACAATAATTATACTGGTATTAAGGTTAGGTAATTGTAGTGATTAACTAGGTTTACAAAATTGAGGTAGTTCAAAATATTTAAGGATTTAACAATTAGTTTATATATTAATGGAAATGGTGCCGTGTTGGCATGATACAGTTTCTATATTGGAGTGTCTTAGGCAAACTTATGATTAGCTTAAGAATTATGCAGCAATAGTTGAATTAGAATTTTGTTTAGTCATGTACAAATTAAGGGGAATCACAGATTTCAATAAGTGTATTTTGCTGTGGATATGTGCAAGATAAAGTAGTTTTCATGTGGTTAGCTACCGGTTGGTTGCGTAAGTGAGATAAGATGTTTTTTAACGGTGCTTTTGAAAATGGAGGTTGTGTCTGCAGTTGTAGAGTTTTCAGGCAGGGAGTTCCAGATTTTAGGCTCTTTTATGTACATTGAATGTTTTTATAGATTTAGCCGGGCACGGGGAATGTCAAAGAGATGTTTGTGTCTGGTATTATGTCTATGGGTCCTTGAACATTTTCTGTTCACCTCAATTCCTCAATGTTCTCCAGTGTCATCACCAAGATATCGCAGCTTCATGCAGTGGTCGGAGTCTCAGGTGCGTGGCTGCCCTCGTGTCATCACCAAGATATCGCAGCTTCATGCAGTGGTCGGAGTCTCAGGTGTGTGGTTGCCCTCGTGTCATCACCAAGATATCGCAGCTTCATGCAGTGGTCGGAGTCTCAGGTGTGTGGCTGCCCTCGTGTCATCGCTCGCGGCACTAACTCTTTCAGTAGAAACAGGAGAGAAAACCCTGCAGTGGTGCCCGCAATGCAACCCAAATCACTCAGGAGGCTGGACAATGGGTAGCGGTCCTCTTCCCTCACTACCACCTCTTCCTCTTCGGAGAATCGCACCACCACTGTCGGGTACTTGTCTAACACTTTCTCGACTGTCATAGCGAAGAATGTGTGTTGTAAGTGGCGACATTCCTTGTAACATTTGTCGTGTAAAGTAAGGAGGTCTTGGGAGACGTTTTCATTGTCTTTGACATTATTCCAGTCACCGATCCCTCCTAAACCTTTGAAGAATCTATGAACAGCAGTGTACTGGTTTTGATCACATTCGTCCAAGTCTGGTCTCCACGATACATAAGGTAAGCGGCAGTGTAGGTGCTCTGAGGCACCCTCAGAAAGACACTTGTGGACGCAGGAACTATGGGTGATGTTCCCACCAAGTCGTTCACCATTCTCCTGGCCCAGGCGCTTGTAACTGGCGGTGTGGTGCGTTGCTATAATCCTATGATACGCAGTCTTCGGCACCATGTTGGCCATCAGTACCGGTTCATTCGAAGGGTTCACGGTGAAGTAAATTTGAGGACTTTGTCCTAAAATACTCGTCTTTTCCAGAGACTGAGGAAAGATCAGAGTAATCTCAGTAATATCAGAATTACCATACACAGCGTTGAGAGAGAAACATCGGTTGAGTGGTGTCATTACGGGTTTCCACACATTTTGGCACATGGAAGAGTCACTACAGAAACCAGTGAGCATCTTCCTTTCTTTCATAACTGCCTGGAAGCCTTCCACAACGTCAGTAATGTTCCATGCAGCACGGGACCAAAGCTCATCCAATGATACTGACCAGTTTCCAGGCATTGTCTCCAACATATTCAACAGCTCTGGTTGTCTCTTCTCTCTGGGAAGCTTCAGTAAGTCTGCCTCAGTAATGTTGAGTCTCAGCTGGGTGGCAACATGGGGGAGGCTGAGCGGAGGCCACCGACACACCGTAAACGATAAACACTCACTCCGCCTGGCCCTCGGGGTCTGTTTGATCGACGATGATATCATATGGTTTATGAGAAAAGTGTAAACCTGCCAGCAAGCCAAAACCGCACTGAATAAAAGAATAGTTGTCTTTATTACAGGAAGAATCGTCGATAATAATTTTTTAGTTATTCCAGCCAATATATGGGACCTTCGTGCTATTAAGAGAGACAGACTGCAGTTTAGAAAATCAAAGATAGAATATCCCAAATATAGACCGATTGTTCCTCCTATACTAAAGATAAGCTGCAAAGAATTAACTGAATAGTAGTTTTTATCTACACTCATGATCATCCCAGGAGCCGTCGTCTTATTGCGTGGCAAGTGAAGACACCATCTCCGGCACTTTTCTACTTTCTCCGTCAGCGTCGCCATCAGCAGAAGTTCGGGAGGCACTAAGTAAACATAAGACGGTAGAGAAAAAGTAACTTGCTGGCAGGCAGGTAAACCTTCGAGGTTTAAAAAGGGCGCCACTCCACTAACTGCGCCCTCCAGCAAACACCACATCATACATTCTTCGTGACGCGTCTCCTCAGGTCGGCAGTCTAAAGCACGAGTGGCCAGACGTCGGGAAATCAGTGTGATGATGTCGTCCTCTTCCCAAGACGACGAGAATTTTAACGACACTGCCGTCAATCTTGGCTGAGTCAGATACATGCGTAGAGCCTCCAGGCAGTGAACACTCGTCAGTATGGAAAGCCCCACCAGAATTGTGTACTTTGTCAAAGCTGCAATATGACGCTTCTTTGTTTGATTAATAACTTTGATTTTTAACCCCCATAAATGTTTTGTTACTGTTATTAAGGATTCAAGAAAACTTAAGACAGACAAACCAAGGAAGAGACCCAGACTTCCGCCCATATCAGAGAAGAACTTAGACAAAGGGTAAGTCTCCAGTTCTGTCTCACGTCTCACGTCTGTCGACATCGCTTTAAGGATGATGGTAAAGTCGTGATAAGAAGCTGTAGTAATATCGTAGGCCCACCTTTGTCTCTTACACCTTTGAGGACAGGAAACTTTATTCATGTATTCTGTCCAAAATATCTTCTCCAGGATGTGTGGTGAGCTGCAAACATACTTTGAGGATTTTCCTATGAGTGATGAAAAAAGAGGATAGCAGCCCAACTCGTGCAGTGTTCTGTGGATGTGAAGCTGGCGGAAACACTGAGAATGGCTGTAAGAGTTACTGGATTCACATGCTCCCTTGATAAACGAAGAGTCAATTTGCTGTGGATAAGATCCCAAGCTGTCAGACTTTGAAATTTCCATCAAAATATAATTGCCATCAAACAGCTGGTCGGAATATTTCCATGTATCCTCTTCTGTCATTGGCTCATGATCAGCGTATACTGGAGTCTCGTGGAAATAAATATTCATCTTATCAAATCGCAGTCGTCTATAGTATACGGCGTCCTCAAGTCCACATGAGGAGTTACACATGACAGAGATACGCTCACACTGTGGGGGAAACCTGTTGTATTTTTCCAGCGTCCCGTTTTCATTGGGAATCATACAGGGTTTTACTGGTGGCGCACCATGAAGTATGATTAGGGCTTCTCTGATACCTTCAGGAGCGTTGAGGGTCAGACAGGGGCCAAGTGGGGAATAAGACCTACGCCATAGGGATGAGAGTGTCGCGGAGGGCTTGTAATTAATCGTTTCTTCGTCCAAGAACACAGTTCTAATAACCTGACCCAAGTTCCAGCTTGCTCTCTGCCATAGCTCACCCGCCGTTACCTCATTAGGGATGCCGAGAAGTGTCATATAATTTTCTATATATTGGAGGTACTGAGTTGATTGGTTGAGTCCCAATGAGTTCAGCGCTCTAGGCTCGAAAGGTGGATATGGACAGATGGACAGCTGTGGGAGGCGGTAGACAGGGATGGGTTCCAGAGACAACATAAAGATTGTTGGCTTGTCCAGGTATACTGTCAGGCTGAAGCTAACTTGGTACACCAAGAGTGCGGTGGCTGCCAACGTCACACTAGCTTCCCACACCTTCTTTAGCCAGCTCGTCCTTCTGCAAAGATGGAAGCTTAACTGAGAACAAGTATGACGGAAGTTATATTATCAAGAAATGTCGCTCAGTTCCTCAAGATGGCTTAACTCTGACATTGTACCGGACATGCAGATTCTTAATTTTAATTGCCTGAAATGTGTGTAAAGTTTCTATAAACGCTCGCATATTGGAACACTGAGGGCGTGAAAGTAGGCTATGTGAAAATCATTCATTTGGCAGTTTGGCATATATACAGACGATAATTAGACGAAATACAAGGTACGCAGCCACTCTCGTGTTGCTCACTTAATAATAATAATAATAATAATAATAATAATAATAATAATATATTTATACAAGTACATGTACAAGGTATACAGTCCTAGCTGACATCAATGACATACTACTATATAGAAAGCCGCTTGTTATGCAGAACATTTCGGGCAAATTAGGTCAGTTTTGTCCCAGGATGCGACCCACACCAGTCGACTAACACCCAGGTACCTATTTTACACTGATGGGTGAACAGGAACACCAGGTGTCTTAAGGAAACACGTCCTAATGTTTTCCAGCCGTACCGGAGATTCGAGGTGCGGACGTGAGAGTGTGAGCTGAGTGCTCTAGCGAGAGCTGAGTGCTCTAGCGAGAGCTGAGTGCTCTAGCGAGAGCTGAGTGTTCTAGCGAGAGCTGAGTGCTCTAGCGAGAGCTGAGTGCTCTAGCGAGAGCTGAGTGCTCTAGCGAGAGCTGAGTGTTCTAGCGAGAGCTGAGTGCTCTAGCGAGAGCTGAGTGCTCTAGCGAGAGCTGAGTGCTCTAGCGAGAGCTGAGTGCTCTAGCGAGAGCTGAGTGCTCTAGCGAGAGCTACGAGATAGGGCCTAGTAGGTCTTCTTTAATATATACTGTATATAGTTTCTCGCTATAAAGTATACTATAAAACAACAGCTTTGGTTAAAAAAAGTGAGTCTTTGATCAGTATAATATAATTATATATTATATTTGCATGTATTAACTTTGTAGAATAATGATTTTTATAATGTTAGATGTACTAAAATACAAACTCCTGGCCTCACCCAGAGAATAGAATATTGAGTGGCGTCACTTGCAACATGATGTTAATTGCAGTATATTGTCAGCTGCAATAGATGATTACTTGTCACACTCCCTCGCATGCAACTTTCTGCTACCAACTGAACCATCACATTTACCTAACCATGGTTACCTCTACTACGGTGGCACCAGAGAACAACATCAACTGGCATCTTGCCACAAGCTGCAATATGCAACACTAACAGATACTGTATTTTGATACTAAGATATTTTATCTATGTAAGACATATTTTCACGATTATGTGAAGCACATAAATATATTTTTTTCCAATATTTTCTAACAGCTATGATTAACAGTTGCTTCTGAGTAATAGATCCTCACAATCAATCATCTCTACGAAGAATAGCGCTGGATTACTTTGTTCGTTATATATTTATCTTGAAAACCAGTTACAGAATAGAAAGTGAAATATTAGAGAAGTTTCTCCCACGGAGCATGACGAATGGCTACATTATGTATTCAGGATCCATGAATTATGCGTCCAGGCGGGGCAATAAATATTTGTTTACCTGGAGAGGGTTCCGGGGGTCAGCGCCCCCGCGGCTCGGTCTTAGACCAGGCCTCGCGGTGGATCAGTCTGATCAACCAGGCTGTTACTGCTGGCCGCACGCAAACTGGCGTATGAACCACAGCCCAGCTGGTCAGGTATGACTTTAGGTGCCTGTCCAGTGCCTTCTTGAAGACAACCAGGGGTCTATTGGTAATCCCCTTTATGTATGCTGGGAGACAGTTGAACGGTCTTGAGCCCCGGACACTTATGGTGTTGTCTCTCAGTGTACTCGTGGCACCCCTGCTTTTCATTGAGGGAATGTTGCATCTCCCGCCGAGTCTTTTGCTTTCATAGGGACTGATTTTCGTGTGCAAGTTTAGTACTAATCCCTTTAGGATTTTCCAACTGCATATTATCATATATCTTTCTCGCCTGCGCTCCAGGGAATACGGATCAAGGGCCTTCAACCGTTCCCAGTAATTTAGGTGCCTTATCGTACTTATGTCACTACTCAACAACACTGTCACTACACAACTACACCATCAGTACACACCATCACTCTCACTCCACAGTAGCACTGTCACTGTGGAATACAGCAGTATTCCAGCCTAGAGAGAACAAAGGATTTGAAGAGAACCATCATGGGCTTGGCGTCCCTAGTTTTGAAGGTTCTCATTATCCATCCTATCATTTTCCTAGCAGATGCGGTAGATACATTGTTGTGGTTAACAATAATTTTTTTTTTGGCAAATAAACTCCTTAAAATTAATTTGATTTTGTTTACCACAATAACTACTTATGGTTTAACGAACTATTATTCAGCTATGGTTGCAATGGACAAAATAATTTTAGAAATACAGTAACAATAAATTACGTAGATTTACCCTAGGATAATCTCTCACAAAAGTCAGCATGGCTTAAGAACATCAGAACAGGGAAGCACTGGGGCATGTCAGCAGGGGAGCACTGGGGCAGGTCAGCAGAGGAGCACTGGGGCAGGTCAGCAGGGAAGCACTGGGGCAGGTCAGCAGGGGAGCACTGGGGCAGGTCAGCAGAGGAGCACTGGGGCAGGTCAGCAGGGAAGCACTGGGGCAGGTCAGCAGGGGAGCACTGGGGCAGGTCAGCAGGGGAACACTGGGGCAGGTCAGCAGGGGAGCACTGGGGCAGGTCAGCAGGGGAGCACTGGGGCAGGTCAGCAGGGGAGCACTGGGGCAGGTCAGCAGGGGAGCACTGGGGCAGGTCAGCAGGGGAACACTGGGGCAGGTCAGCAGGGAGCACTGGGGCAGGTCAGCAGGGGAGCACTGGGGCAGGTCAGCAGGGAGCACTGGGGCAGGTCAGCAGGGGAGCACTGGGGCAGGTCAGCAGGGGAGCACTGGGGCATGTCAGCAGGGAGCACTGGGGCATGTCAGCAGGGAGCACTGGGGCAGGTCAGCAGAGGAGCACTGGGGCAGGTCAGCAGGGGAGCACTGGGGAATGTCAGCAGGGAGCACTGGAGGCAGGTCAGCAGGGGAGCACTGGGGAAGGTCAGCAGGGAGCACTGGGGCAGGTCAGCGGGGAGCACTGGGGCAGGTCAGCAGGGGAGCACTGGGGCAGGTCAGCAGGGGAGCACTGGAGCAGGTCAGCAGGGAGCACTGGGGTAGGTCAGCAGGGGAGCACTGAGGCATGTCAGCAGGGGAACACTGGGGCAGGTCAGCAGGGAGCACTGGGGCAGGTCAGCAGGGGAGCACTGGGGCAGGTCAGCAGGGGAGCACTGGGCAGGTCAGCAGGGAAGCACTGGGGCAGGTCAGCAGGGAACACTGGGGCAGGTCAGCAGGGAGCACTGGGGCAGGTCAGCAGGGAGCACTGGGGCAGGTCAGCAGGGGAGCACTGGGGCAGGTCAGCAGGGAGCACTGGGGCAGGTCAGCAGGGGAGCACTGGGGCATGTCAGCAGGGGAGCACTGGGGCAGGTCAGCAGGGGAGCACTGGGGCAGGTCAGCAGGGGAGCACTGGGGTAGGTCAGCAGAGGAGCACTGGGGCAGGTCAGCAGGGGAGCACTGGGGCAGGTCAGCAGGGGATCACTGGGGCAGGTCAGCAAGGGAGCACTGGGGCATGTCAGCAGGGGAGCACTGGGGCAGGTCAGCAGGGGACACTGGGGCAGGTCAGCAGGGAGCACTGGGGCAGGTCAGCAGGGAGCACTGGGGCAGGTCAGCAGGGGAGCACTGGGGTAGGTCAGCAGGGAGCACTGGGGCAGGTCAGCAGGGAGCACTGGGGCAGGTCAGCAGGGGATCACTGGGGCAGGTCAGCAGGGGAGCACTGGGGCAGGTCAGCAGGGGAGCACTGGGGCAGGTCAGCGGGGAACACTGGGGCAGGTCAGCAGGGGAGCACTGGGGCAGGTCAGCAGGGGAGCACTGGGGCAGGTCAGCAGGGAGAGCACTGGGACAGGTCAGCAGGGGAGCACTGGGGCAGGTCAGCAGGGGAACACTGGGGCAGGTCAGCAGGGAGCACTGGGGCAGGTCAGCAGGGGAGCACTGGGGCAGGTCAGCAGGGGAGCACTGGGGCAGGTCAGCAGGGAGCACTGGGGCAGGTCAGCAGGGGAGCACTGGGGCAGTCAGCAGGGGAGCACTGGGGCAGTCAGCAGGGGAGCACTGGGGCAGGTCAGCAGGGAGCACTGGGGCAGGTCAGCAGGGATCACTGGGGCAGGTCAGCAGGGGAGCACTGGGGCATGTCAGCAGGGGAGCACTGGGGCAGGTCAGCAGGGGAACACTGGGGCAGGTCAGCAGGGGAGCACTGGGGCAGGTCAGCAGGGGAGCACTGGGGCAGGTCAGCAGGGAGCACTGGGGCAGGTCAGCAGGGAGCACTGGGGCAGGTCAGCAGGGGAGCACTGGGGCAGGTCAGCAGGGGAGCACTGGGGCAGGTCAGCAGGGGAGCACTGGGGCATGTCAGCAGGGGATCACTGGGGCAGGTCAGCAGGGGAACACTGGGGCAGGTCATCAGAGGAACACTGGGGCAGGTCAGCAGGGAACACTGGGGTCAGCAAGGGGATCACTGGGGCAGGTCAACTAGGATCACTGGGGCAGGTGACAGGGGAACACTGGGGCAGGGTCAGCAGGGAGCACTGTAGCGGTCAGCAGGGGAACACTGGTGCAGGTCAGCAGGATCCTGGGGCAGGTCCAGGGGTACAGTGCTGTGTCAAACTATAATGTGTCGACCATGTGTGTCATGCTTTTCATATCTGTGTCGTCCAGTGGGTACAGTGCTGTGTCAACTATAACCTGGTCGTCCAGTGGTGTACAGTGCTGTGTCAACTATAACCTGTGTCGTCCAGTGGTGTACAGTGCTGTGTCAACTATAACCTGTGTCGTCCAGTGGTGTACAGTGCTGTGTCAACTATAACCTGTGTCGTCCAGTGGTGTACAGTGCTGTGTCAACTATAACTTGTGTCGTCCAGTGGTGTACAGTGCTGTGTCAACTATAACCTGTGTCGTCCAGTGGTGTACAGTGCTGTGTCAACTATAACCTGTGTCGTCCAGTGGTGTACAGTGCTGTGTCAACTATAACTTGTGTCGTCCAGTGGTGTACAGTGCTGTGTCAACTATAACCTGTGTCGTCCAGTGGTGTACAGTGCTGTGTCAACTATAACCTGTGTCGTCCAGTGGTGTACAGTGCTGTGTCAACTATAACCTGTGTCGTCCAGTGGTGTACAGTGCTGTGTCAACTATAACCTGTGTCGTCCAGTGGTGTACAGTGCTGTGTCAACTATAACCTGTGTCGTCCAGTGGTGTACAGTGCTGTGTCAACTATAACTTGTGTCGTCCAGTGGTGTACAGTGCTGTGTCAACTATAACCTGTGTCGTCCAGTGGTGTACAGTGCTGTGTCAACTATAACCTGTGTCGTCCAGTGGTGTACAGTGCTGTGTCAACTATAACCTGTGTCGTCCAGTGGTGTACAGTGCTGTGTCAACTATAACCTGTGTCGTCCAGTGGTGTACAGTGCTGTGTCAACTATAACCTGTGTCGTCCAGTGGTGTACAGTGCTGTGTCAACTATAACCTGTGTCGTCCAGTGGTGTACAGTGCTGTGTCAACTATAACCTGTGTCGTCCAGTGGTGTACAGTGCTGTGTCAACTATAACCTGTGTCGTCCAGTGGTGTACAGTGCTGTGTCAACTATAACCTGTGTCGTCCAGTGGTGTACAGTGCTGTGTCAACTATAACCTTGTGTCGTCCAGTGGTGTACAGTGCTGTGTCAACTATAACCTGTGTCGTCCAGTGGTGTACAGTGCTGTGTCAACTATAACCTGTGTCGTCCAGTGGTGTACAGTGCTGTGTCAACTATAACCTGTGTCGTCCAGTGGTGTACAGTGCTGTGTCAACTATAACCTGTGTCGTCCAGTGGTGTACAGTGCTGTGTCAACTATAACCTGTGTCGTCCAGTGGTGTACAGTGCTGTGTCAACTATAACTTGTGTCGTCCAGTGGTGTACAGTGCTGTGTCAACTATAACCTGTGTCGTCCAGTGGTGTACAGTGCTGTGTCAACTATAACTTGTGTCGTCCAGTGGTGTACAGTGCTGTGTCAACTATAACTTGTGTCGTCCAGTGGTGTACAGTGCTGTGTCAACTATAACCTGTGTCGTCCAGTGGTGTACAGTGCTGTGTCAACTATAACCTGTGTCGTCCAGTGGTGTACAGTGCTGTGTCAACTATAACTTGTGTCGTCCAGTGGTGTACAGTGCTGTGTCAACTATAACTGTGTCGTCCAGTGGTGTACAGTGCTGTGTCAACTATAACCTGTGTCGTCCAGTGGTGTACAGTGCTGTGTCAACTATAACCTGTGTCGTCCAGTGGTGTACAGTGCTGTGTCAACTATAACTGTGTCGTCCAGTGGTGTACAGTGCTGTGTCAACTATAACCTGTGTCGTCCAGTGGTGTACAGTGCTGTGTCAACTATAACCTGTGTCGTCCAGTGGTGTACAGTGCTGTGTCAACTATAACTGTGTCGTCCAGTGGTGTACAGTGCTGTGTCAACTATAACCTGTGTCGTCCAGTGGTGTACAGTGCTGTGTCAACTATAACCTGTGTCGTCCAGTGGTGTACAGTGCTGTGTCAACTATAACTTGTGTCGTCCAGTGGTGTACAGTGCTGTGTCAACTATAACTGTGTCGTCCAGTGGTGTACAGTGCTGTGTCAACTATAACTGTGTCGTCCAGTGGTGTACAGTGCTGTGTCAACTATAACCTGTGTCGTCCAGTGGTGTACAGTGCTGTGTCAACTATAACCTGTGTCGTCCAGTGGTGTACAGTGCTGTGTCAACTATAACCTGTGTCGTCCAGTGGTGTACAGTGCTGTGTCAACTATAACTTGTGTCGTCCAGTGGTGTACAGTGCTGTGTCAACTATAACTTGTGTCGTCCAGTGGTGTACAGTGCTGTGTCAACTATAACTTGTGTCGTCCAGTGGTGTACAGTGCTGTGTCAACTATAACCTGTGTCGTCCAGTGGTGTACAGTGCTGTGTCAACTATAACCTGTGTCGTCCAGTGGTGTACAGTGATGTGTCAACTATAACCTGTGTCGTCCAGTGGTGTACAGTGATGTGTCAACTATAACCTGTGTCGTCCAGTGGTGTACAGTGATGTGTCAACTATAACTCTGTGGAACGCTGTCTCCAGTGGTGTACAGTGTGTGTCACTATAACCTGTGCGTCAGTGGTGTACATGATGGTCACTATAACCTGTGTCTGATGATGGGTACAGTGATGTTCAACTATAAACTCCTGATGAAAGATCTTCTAATAGCCTGCATATTGTGTCTGATGATAATGATGGTCTGATGATAATGATGGTCTGATGATAATGATGGTCTGATGATAATGATGGTCTGATGATAATGATGGTCTGATGATAATGATGGTCTGATGATGTACTGGCCCATTCTAGGGCCACTTGATGAATGGTAGTAGTAAATACATACTGCCTTTATCTAACCTATTTTTAAAGCTACCCACCATAATGTTGGCTTCAAAGACTTAGGTAACAAAATACGATTTGTAGACGAAAAACCTTTATTTGTATGCCAGCCACTCAACTGTGATTTTCTTGATGGATCTGCATACATTAAAGGTAATGGAGAAACTTATCAGGGAAAGAGTGGTAGAACACTTGGAGAGAGGTGGCTGCATAAATAATAACCAGCTTGAGGTTTAGGTATACCAAATGTTGTCTTACTAACTTGTTGGAGTTTTATAACAGAGAAACGTATGTGCGACAAGATAAAGGGTTGGATGTATTGCGTTTTCGACTGTAATATCACGTTTGATACTGTAACCCACAAGAGAGCTGAGATGGAATAACAGGATATATACTCCGGTGGATCTAAGAATATCTTAGAGGAAGGAAGAAAAGAGTGATTGTCAGGAAAGAGACGTTAAAATAGGAAAGAGTAACTAGCGGGGTTACGCAAGGATCGGAATTAGCACCAGTACTATTTCTGGTTTATGAAATGATATTCCGGATGGGATTGATTCATATATATTCCTGTTTGTTGATGATTTAAAATTGATGAGGATTGTAAAAAACAGATGTGGGCAAGAAAATGTTTGTGTAAGAAAGTTATACAATACCGACAAGATGAAAGTTAAGACACATGTACAACAGCTGGGTATCTTTATTGTAGACGTTTCGCCCTCCAGTGACTTTATCATACAGATTCTAGGACATACTGTCTTCAAGTTATGTCCTAGAATCTGTATTGATAAAGCCACTGGAGGGCGAAACGTCTACAGTAAAGATACCCAGATGTTACACATGTGTCTTAACTTTCAAGAAAATGCTTCAAAGGGATCTGGACAAATTGTAGGAGTGGTTAGATAAGTGGTTGCTAGAGTTCAATCCCAGTAAATACAAGGTCATGAAGATTGGGGAAAGAGCAAGAAGACCATAAACAGGGTATAGAATAGAGGGACAGAGGCTGCAGACTTCACTCACAGACAAACCTGGGGATGAACAAAGTGCCCAGTATAACGCCAGAGGTTCACATCAGCCGAATAATCTCTGCAACCAATGATCGTCTGGCAAATCTAAGAGTAGCCTTCAGGAAGTTCAACAGAAAGTAATTCGTGCACTTTGTTCAACATAGGTTAGGCCCGTCTTGGAGTATGCAGCACCAGTATGGAACCCGCACCTGAAAAAAAGAATGTTAAGAAACGGGAGAAAGTGCAAAAGCATGCAATAAAGCTTGTTCTTGAGCTAAGGGACATGACCTATAAGGAGGAGCTAACAAAATTAAATCTAAAGGCATTGAAGGACACAAGAACCGGGGAAGACATGATAACAACATACCAAATACTCAGGGATTCTAATTAATAAAGTAGACAGGGATAGGCTGTTTGAGACGAGAGACGAGAGAAACGAGAACTCGGGGACACCACTGGAAATAAACCACAGGGCTGTTGGGAAGTATTTCTTCAGTCTCAGAGTGGTCGAAAAGTGGAATGATCTTGGCGAGAAAGTGGTAGAGGCAGGCTCCATACATAGTTTAAAGAGCAGGTACGATAGTGCCCACGAGGCTACAAGGAAGTGAATCTAAGTGGCAAGTTAAGTGGGGGTTAGGATCTGAGAATCAACCCCTGCAACAACAGATTTATGAGTACAAATAGGTGAGTACACACAAAACTTGGACTGCGGCCTCAGTAACCTTCGTGCAGTCGATCAGACTTGGGACAAACTTCTCACTGTATATAATCTAATAATTATAGTAAATAATGAAATATTGTACAAATTGGTCTATAGTTAAAAAAAATAAGAATCGTTTATTAGCATTAAATTTATAAATGGCCAATGAGGAAGATATTTCCCAGGACGTGTTAGTCAAAGAGCATTTTATTGTAGTTAGTAGTGTGACCATTATATTGTGCAGGTGGCGAGGCTGGTGCTGGCCCAGCTGTTGATCACCATTACCAGAAATATACACTGACTCATAGACCGCGGGTGGTAGGCAGCCCGGGCACAGTATACACCCTGTCAAAAACCTCACCTGCTACCACTCTCTCAAGGTGAACCATACTATGCCACGGATATTATTATTATAATTGTGATGATGCTGATGCTGATGATGACTGTTATTAGTACTATGGTATTCCGTTTATCAGGAGAAATATTAAAATTCGTGGTGATGCCGGAGTTGACCCAGTCAGTAGAGCTTTCAGTCATTTGACCGGCGCCTTCTACTGACTTACCGTATAAATTTGTTGTCGTTGTTGTTATATAATAATAATAATACTATTCATACTATATAAAACAAATTCCAACCACACAATAAAGCGAAAAACTAATGTAAAGAACCTGGGAGTGATAATGTTAGAGGATCTCACTTTCAAAGACCACAACAATGTACTGTATCTACCTCATCTGCTAGAAAAATAACAGGATGGATAATGAGAACCTTCAAAACTAGGGATGCCAAGCCCACGATGGCAGTCTTCAGGCCGCTTGTTCTATCTAGGCTGGAATATTGCTGCACACTAACAGCACATTTCAAGACTGGTGAGATTGCTGACCTAGAAAATGTACAGAGAACCTTCACGGCACACATAAGTACGATAAAACACCTAAATTACTAAGAACGGTTGAAGTTCCTTAACTTGTATTCCCTGGAATGCAGGCGAGAGACACAAGATTATATACAATTGGAAAATCCTAGAGGGATTAGTACCAAACTTACATACGAAAATCACTCCCTATGAAAGCAAAAGACTCGGCAGGCGATGCAACATCCCAATGAAAAGCAGGGGTGCCACTAGCACGATAAAAGACAACACATTAAGTGTCAGGGACCCAAGATTGTTCAACTGCCTTCCAGCATACATAAGGGGGATTACTAATAGACCCCTGGTTGTCTTCAAGAAGGCACTGGACAGGCATCTAAAGTCAATACCTGACTAGCCAGGCTGTGGTTCGCACATCGGTTTATGTGCGCCCAACAGTAACAGCCTGGTTGATCAGGCCCTGATCCACCACTAGGCCTGGTCACAGACCGGGCCGTGGGGGCGTTGACCCCCAAAACCCTCTCCAGGTATACTCCACCTAGGTGGGAGACAGCTGATGTGTTAAAAAATTTATTAACGATAAGTTGTTAGGAGAAGAATATTCAGTAGTCTCAAGGAGACAATATTTTGTTAAACCTATCTTATTTACTTTTACCAGGCTATGGGTCCCCACCTATGTTACTTAAGGTGGATCTCGTGTGTTATATATATATATATATATATATATATATATATATATATATATATATATATATATATATATATATATATATATATATATATATATATATATATATATATATATATATATATATATATATATATATATATATATATATATATATATATATATATATATATATTTATAATTTTGTAACCACGAACGAGTGGAATTGATCAATAACTACACTGCACTAGCCAGGGCTCGAATCTATGATGCTTTGGCCCGCCTCATGGTAAGCAAAAACGCAAAACGCCTTAGTCCACTGAACAACACAATCCTTAAGAGTAGCGCATCCAGTAGAACTGAATGTTGTACTCCCTACCCAAGGACTTACGGTGGTGTGGACGTCTCTAAGCTAATTTCATTCTCCTCTTGTTTGGGGTACTAGCTCAACGAGCAGTATATATATATTATTGTAACCACGAACGAGTGGTATTGATCAATAACTACACTACACTAGCCAGGGCTCGAACCTATGATGCTTTGGCCCGCCTCATGGTGAGCGAAAACACATAACGCCTTAGACCGTATGTCATTGGGTAGCTTGTACAACATTCAGTTCTACTGAATGTGCTACTCTTAAGGATTGTGTGGTTCAGTGGTCTAAGGCGTTATGTGTTTCGCTCACCATGAGGCGGGCCAAAGCATCATAGATTCGAGCCCTGGCTAGTGCAGTGTAGTTATTGATCAATACCACTCGTTCGTGGTTACAATAATATATATATATATATATATATATATATATATATATATATATATATATATATATATATATATATATATATATCGTGCCGATTAGGTAAAACTTGCGATTTTGGCTTAAATAGCAACGCTCATCTTGCCATATAAGACAAGTGAAAATTTGTGTATGCAATAATTTCGCCAAAATCATTCTGAACATAACGAAAAAATATATTTCATTGTGTTTGCTTATTATTAAATTAATGTTAACGTATCTAAAATATATTTAGTTGGGTTAGGCTAAATTAAATTGCGCTTGTTGTAATAAGGTTAGGTAGGTTTTCAAAGTTTCTCTTGGTACAAAATTATAAATTCTTACATTAACATAAATGAAAAATATATCTTTAAACGTATAGAAACAATTTTAGAAAGGACTTAATTGTAGATGAGTTCTTGCTAATTGACCAGTTTACCTAATCGGCACGACATATGTCTATATATATATATATATATATATATATATATATATATATATATATATATATATGTCGTGCCGATTAGGTAAAACTGGTCAATTAGCAAGAACTCATCTAAAATTAAGTCCTTTCTAAAATTTTCTCTTATACGTTTAAAGATATATTTTTAATTTATGTTAATGTAAGAATTTATAATTTTGTACCAAGAGAAACTTTGAAAACCTACCTAACCTTATTACAACAAGTGCAATTTAATTTAGCCTAACCCAACTAAATATATTTTAGATACGTTAACATTCATTTAATAATAAACAAACACAATGAAATATATTTTTTTCGTTATGTTCAGAATGATTTTGGCGAAATTATTGCATACACAAATTTTCACTTGTCTTATATGGCAAGGTGAGCGTTGCTATTTAAGCCAAAATCGCAAGTTTTACCTAATCGGCACGACATATATATATATATATATATATATATGTGTGTGTGTATAGTATATACATATATGTATATATATACAATGGAACCTCGGCTTACGAGTGCCCCACCATACGAGTTACGAGCAGTTGCTCGGCCGATTTTTTGTTTCTGGATACGAGCAAAATTTTAGGATGCGAGTTTACCCCTTAAGGGAGGTTCGGCTCTTGATCTAGGGAATTTTATCTGTGCTCCAGTTCCATAAAATAATAATAATAATAATAATAATAATGGTAATTGTAATAATAATAATTATTATTATAATAATATGTAATAATAATAATAATAATAATATAGTATAATAACAATATAATATATAATAATAATATAATAATAATACATATAATTATAATATAATAATACTATAATAATCAAAAGTTAATATATGGGGTTTACCCCACAAACGGTTGGGTTTAGTCCTGACTCTTTTTCTTCAACTGCAGCTTTTCCTCTCACCGGCTATTCTTCGTCTGTCCCCACTTCCCCCTCGCCCCTAGTGGGTCCTTACCTGTGAGTCCTTGTATGAACTATAATAATACTACTATAATAATAATACTATAATACATAGGAGACCATGCCCAGCCCTTCTAGGGCAGGGTAGGTGCCAAAGCTGGAGCTTGCTACCATCTGCAGCTCGCAAGCCTGCTATTCCCTAGCCTCTCTGGGGCGGGGAAGATGGCAGACCAAAGAGGCCCAGCTTCACTCTACGAGCCCCGTGAGGGTGGGGAACGTGGCTAGGCCTGGGGACAATTGGTCCCAGACGATGAGGGGGTACTTGTACCTCCTCTCATGGGAAACATAGGTCTCAGACACTCCCACGACAGGGAGCCAAGGCCGAGTCACCATCTGGAAAAGACCCGGGTCGTGAGAGTACCGGCGAATCAGAATCAACAACTATAATACGTACAATAATAACAGTGAGGTTCGAAAGGCTGCCGCTAGATGGCAGTGAATACCACAACAATGCGGGAGCGGGAATGGCCACCTCCACTTGTCACATAATGACATATTTTATTCATTCTAGAGTATATATCAGGTTTCTATGTTATTTATATTGTTTATGTCATATTGGATCAACTGTGATAGATAAATAAGCCGTAGAGTTGATATTAGCATCATATTGAAGGAGTATCTTGTCCTGTCTCCAAACAAACTCTCCACCGCCGCCTCCACTAGCCACATACGTACTGACATATTTTATTCATTCTAGAGTGTATATCAGGTTTCTATGTTATTTATATTGTTTATTATGTCATATTAGATCAATTGTGATAGATAAATAAGCCGTAGAGTTGAATTAGTGTCATATTGAATGAGAATCTTGTCCTGTCTCCAAACAAATTCTCTGCCGCCGTCTCCACTAGCCACATACGTAATGACGTATTTTACTCATTCTAGAGTATATAGCAGGTTTCTATATTATTTATTATGTCATATTAGATCAATTGTGATAGATATTAGCGTTATATTGAAGTGTATTTTTCCTGCCTCTGAGAGCAGGAATTCCGCCGGAACGAATTAATGCCATTTCAATTAATTTAAATGAGGAAAATTGACTCGGCATACGAGCAGATCAGGATACGAGCAAGGTCACGGAACGGATTAAACTCGTAAGCCGAGGTTCCACTGTATATATATAATGTATATATATAATGTATATATATATATATATATATATATATATATATATATATATATATATATATATATATATATATATATTTATAATAATAACGGGCACTGAAAATAGACTTTCGTCCCAACAACTATAGTCACACTGGGATGGCCCAGTAGTGGAGAATATACCTTCTAAAATGCTTCTGTGTTGGGGAAAGACAGAGCCCACCTCCTGGCAGTGAGAGCTCCTCATGCAGGGGACTTTCTGTTGGCTGTTCCCAACTCCAGCTTTGGCACACGACTCGACTCACAGACCATCCGCATTGGTGTTGCCCTTCGACTCGCCGAACACAGGTGTATTTAGGGCAGTGAATCGGCGGACCGATTTGGGTACCACGGTCTTGTGTGCCGTACATCCGAGGGAAAGATTGCAAGGCATGAAGAGGTCAATAACATTATCAAGAGGAGCCTCACAACAGCTGGATGCCCAGCAATAAGGGAGCCACCCCAAATATACAGATATGATGGCAGCCAAAAGCATCCAGATGGTATTACCCTTCAAGCCTGGACAGACGGCAAGCAGGTGGTGCGGGACTACACATGTGCATCTACATAGGCTGATACCTATCTCCAGTACACCAGGGAGGAAGGAGGGAGGGGTAGCAGCCAGCTTCAGGGAGTCCCAAAAGTCTAGAAAATATGGTGAGCTTGCCCATCATTATATGTTTGTTCCCATAGGCTCAGAGACCCTTGGCCCATGTAGAAAGAGTGTATTTAAGTTCATTAAGGACCTAGGGAAAAAGACGCATCAAGGTAACTAGGGATCCCAAGGCGGCTAGTTTTGTATTCCAGCTACTCAGCGCTGCTGTTCAGAGGGGTAATGCCTGCTCTATGCTGGGTAAGAGCACCAGCTCTGAGGAGCTGGATGAGATTTTCACATTGTAATCTGTGATAAACACGTAGCAATATGTACTAGAAATGTATCTCTCAAACCTCATGTACTGTATATGCCATCTTATACCAACAATGTATCTTTTGTATCATATTATGTAACAAAATATACCTCTCTCTCTCTCTCAAGAGGCCACACAATGTACATGTCACCGTACCATCTGAGCCATCGATCCTACAAACAACATGAGCCAAGCGAACTAGGCTTGTTTCATGTTGTGAGGACACTCGTGACAGATGTATGCTCAAGGATTAATTTCAGCCTCTTCCTGCTTGAATACTCGCCTCCACAAGCAGTCTATATAGCAATGAAACCACGAAACAAGTGGTTTTGAATCATTTACCAAACTGCGGCAGGCCAGAATTCGACCCCACGACACATTGTCCCGCCTCAAGAGGCGGGACAATGCTGATTCAACATGAAAGGCCTAGAGCTATCATTATACTTACCCCCACCCCGTGGTTGTCTTGCATCCTGTATCGCTTGGTTTGCGATATTTGCATAATAAATAAATAAATAGAATATATATATATATATATATATATATATATATATATATATATATATATATAATATATAATATAACAAGTGGATGATGGGCATAAAAAAGGAGATATTAATAAATAAATATATAAATATATATATATATATATATATATATATATATATATATATATATATATATATATATATATATATATGTCGTGCCGAATATGTAAAACTTGCAATTTTGGCTTAAATAGCAACGCTCTTCTTGCCGAATAAGGCAAGCGAAAATTTGTGTATGAAAATCATTCTGAACCTAACGAAAAAAAATATATTTCATTGTGTTCATTTATTATTAAATTATTGTAAACTTATCTAAAATATATTTAGTTGGATTAGGCTAAATTAAATTGCGCTTGTTATAATAGGAGGAGGAGGTGTTGATTCACCGGGAAATCTCCCGGCCCGGGTCTTTACCAGATGGCGACCCGGCTCCGGCTCCCTGGCGTGGGAGTAGCAGAGACCGAAGTCTCCCATGGGAGGGTACCCTCAGCGGTGGGACCAACTGGTCCCAGGCCTAGCCATATTCGCCCACAAGCACGAAGCAGGTAGGTAGCTAGTTGCTAGGCCCCTCTGGTCTGCCACCTTCCCCGCCCCAAGGAGGCTGACGGGAAGGGCAGGCTTCCGAGCCGCAGATGGTAGCAAGCTCCAGCCTTGGCACCTACCCTGCCCTAGAAGGGCTGGGCATGGTGATCGACCCTGTTATAATAAGGTTAGGTAAGTTTTCTAAGGTTCTTTTGGTACAAAATTATTAATTTTTACTTTAACATAAATGAAAAAATATATCTTCAAACGTATAAGAGAAAATTTTAGAAAGGACTTAATTTTAAATGAGTTCTTGCTAATTGACCAGTTTTACCTATTCGGCACAACATATATATATATATATATATATATATATATATATATATATATATATATATATATATATATATATATCGTCCGATTAGGTAAAACCGTCAATTAGCAGAACTCATCTAAATTTAAGTTCTTTCTAAAATTTTCTTATACGTTAAGATATATTTTTTTGCGTTAATGTAAGAATTATAATTTTGTACAAAAGAAACTTGAAACCTACCTAACCTTATTACAACAAGCGCAATTTAATTTAGCGTAACCCAACTAAATATATTTTAGATACGTTAACATTAATTTAATAATAAACAAACACAATGAAATATATTTTTCGTTATGTTCAGAATGACTTTGCGAAATTATTGCATCACAAATTTTCGCTTGTCTTATATGGCAAGGTGAGCTTGCTATTTAAGCCAAAATCGCAAGTTTTACCTAATCGGACACTATATATATATATATATATATATATATATATATATATATATATATATATATATATAATGTAGAAAGACCATATTTGGAATAAGTGAGAATAACATCATAGAGAAGATAGTTATAAGTAAAAAAAGAGAGAGTGCAGTGTGTGACCAGAGGTAATGGACCATGAAGCAACGTTCCCGTATAAACGTCACCTTCTTAACACTTACGTAACACCAGGTAGATGGAGGTTTACGCCGCACGAAAGAATGTGCGAGTAACTTCTTGGATCAGCGTCTTGATGACAACCATATCTCCGAAAATAGTTGCACGACGTCTCAGATACGTCAGAGGGGTGGGCGTGTGGTGGGTGGGCGTACAGCTAGTATAAAGCCTCCGGCCACGCCCTCGTCACCCAGTACACAGCCACACACACACACACACTTGGTGCTAAACGAGTGATATAAGAAAATAGAAACAGAAGCTCCCTTACTTGTTAATAGAAACTGAAGCTCCCTTACTTGTTAATAGAAACTGAAGCTCCCTTACCTGTTAAAAGGATATAAAGATGTCATCCATTCACAAGCAGAGCTCACACACCAGCAAAAGTTTCAGTTCGACAAGCAGTAATGACAATGGGTCTCGGGGCAGGAGCTCAGCAGATGACCTCTGGGACTTCTACTTACCCGTCAGCCGCAAGGGCCGCTTCTTTAAGGACTCCTCCTTTGACCACGCACGTGATCAGTTTGATTCTGCAATCGCGGACGCTCTGAAGAAGTGGGGGGAGGAAGACCTCCTGAAAGAGACGTGGGATGACGCTGACATGCGTTTCTCCAACAATCTCAGCCGCTATAGGAAGTTGCGATCCCACAATCTGAAGGAAGACAACCAGGCGGCCACCGTCACCTCCGATAACACCTGCCATAAGGTCAACTTCCATGTCTTATCATTTATAAGAGTAGATGGGGTGCATTATTAATCAATGTTAAAACAACCAATTCATCGAGGACGAATTATTATACATATAAGTTTATAGTACAAATGAACCCACATGGTGACAACAAAAAAGTAAAAGATATGAGTATTGTATATTTCGGGTTTACAATAAGCTTCGTTCAGCTTTACATCCAGTAATACCAGCAGTTCTTCAACTAGAGATCGTCACGGTCACTCTGGCGGGAGATTCCTCTGTCAAAACTTGCATTTATGGTCACAGTGGTGGACCATGCTAATCTTCTTGTGGTGTACAAACATACCCAGCAGTTCTTGGGCCGTAGCTCAGCAGAGTTTCTGCCCAAGATGATTCGATGCAGTGTGTTTGTTTTTCGACATAAATTAATGTAACGATCCCTTTCAATGCTAGTTTTCATATCTGCAAAATTATACATGTTGCAGATTGTGATGGACGTTCACGACTTCATGGACGGGGAAGTGAAGGTGAAGGTGGTAGGGGACAGGGAACTGGTGGTGGAGGGTCGCATAGACCCCACCAAGGCTAGAGAACTGTCTGCCTCCTCCAGCACATTCAAACGTCGCTTCTCCCTCCCAGACTCCACCAACATTGACGCTATCACCTCCGTCATGTCCCTCGATGGTATCCTCACTATTACAGCTCCTAAAACTGTAAGTGCTCAATGTTCAGCCATAAACTATCGCGTTCAAATCAACATAATTACTGCACTAACTGAATTAGTCAGTAAAAGATTTATCAATAAATATATCAACATAATCCATTTTTATGGGACTTGCTAAATACGTATGGGTAAAATAGCGCCTTGGAATTTTAAAGCAATTAGGTTTAATTCGAGGAAAAGGGAGGGGAGTTTCAAATTCTTGGCTCAAGAGCCCCTCAACATCATCAAGGCACCCTTCCCCTCTACCTGCCTCTTAATGGTAAGATAACTCAAAGCATCGCCACACCTGCCTCTTAATGGTAAGATAACTCAAAGCATCGCCACACCTGCCTCTTAATGGTAAGATAACTTACCAGCATACACTGACGCCTCGCAGTCATCCTCTTGAAACCTTTCAAGCTTTAAAGAGGAGATAATTATTAATTATAGGATTTACTAATTTAATTCAATAATCGTTCACAGTCTGCACGTAAATTACAACTCAATATATCTCTCAAAGAGACAAGAAAACGAGTGATGTTTTAAGCTTTAATCTTTAATTAAAACACTGTAGTAAAAGATATATTGAAATAGAGATAAAAACTGTGTCAATATTATTTATATTTTGATTCACTGTAAAAAACTGTTGGAATTTAATGGAGAAAATTTAAATTAAAAAATCTGCAGTGATATCCACTTGAACATTTTCTTTCTTCTTTTGGCAGACACATCAAACAAAAGAAGATTCCACAATTCCAATCAGAGTCCCTGGAACAAAGACCAATGTGACAGAGACCCGGACATCCAGCTCGACTTCTCAGGCAGGGTCAGGCACCACCAGCACCAAGGTGACAGATTCATGCCAAGAAAAGCGAGAAACTGGCAAATCACAACAGGTTCCTATCCAAGTTAACTCGACTCAGACGAGTTCACAAACTGTTGATGGTTTTACTGATTCAAAAGCTGATTCCAAAACATCTACTGAAAATGGTGCTAAAAAACAGTCTAGTAGTGGTTACAGGAACTCCACGACAGAAGAGAAGAGTGAGAGCGAGCAGAGAGAACACTGGGCTGGGAAGCAGGGGAACACGGAGACAAACACTCACACGTCAACATCTACAGAATTCCCTGACATTCCTTTCTCTTTGCGTGATTTTGTACCCATCAAACGAAGGGGGCATTTCTTTGACGATTCATTCTTTGAAGACACTCGGTCAGATTTCAAGAACGCCGTGAACGAGGTGCTAAGAAAATGGGACACAGATGACTTTCTGAAGGATGCGTGGGATGACACAGATTTGCATCTCTCTAGTAACCTCAAACGCTACAGGAGACTACGATCCCACGACATGAATGAAGACAATCAAGCCGTCACCGTCACCTCCGACAACACTTGCCACAAGGTTTGCTTACTGAGATCGTTTTTCCTCATTTCAATACAAAGAATGATTTATCGATCGTAGTTTTCAGTGTTAAACAATATAAATATATATCTGCTAGGTTTAACTTGGAGCTTAACGTGAAGATTTAAGCACTTGATACGAATTTGTTTAATGAAACCATTTTCAAACTTAGGGAATTTATATCAGAGTAAAAATGTTGCAGATTGTGATGGACGTTCACGACTTCATGGACGGGGAAGTGAAGGTGAAGGTGGTAGGGGACAGGGAACTGGTGGTGGAGGGTCGCATAGACCCCACCAAGGCTAGAGAACTGTCTGCCTCCTCCAACACATTCAAACGTCGCTTTTCCCTCCCAGACTCCACTAACATTGACGCTATCACCTCCGCCATGTCCCTCGATGGTATCCTCACTATTACGGCTCCTAAAACTGTAAGTACTTCCCCAGAAGCACAAAAAAAAAAAAAATGCAGTGCTTAATTTCTCGTAAGAAACAATTTTCAAAGATTACTAACGTGCCGAATTTGTTTTTTTTTATTAAAGGTAAACCAACCAAAAGAGGAAGGCTCGACGATTCCAATTAAATTAACAGGAACGAAGACCAGCGTAACAGACACTCACACGTCCACCACAACCTCTCAGACCGCTTCTGACAATTCCGCTTCTGCCGAGAAGGTGTCAGAAATCCACGAGGAAGGATGTCTTAAGAATGAACTTAGAACAAACATTACCGAGTCAGTTCAACATGAAGAATATAAACCAACCCCAGTGAAGACTGACACCTCGACTGCAGTTGATGAAAGTATTTCACAAATGAAAGGATCTCAAGAATCGAGTGAACAATTTACTTATTCTCAAGCAACGTCGAGAAATTCAGCATCGGATTTAACTGGAACACAAACTGCTGACCAGAAGACTAGCGAAGATGTCAAGAAACAGGAAGAAAAGGCGACTGACGAAAGGGTGTTTACCAGCGAGTCCAGCAAGGTAATAGCCATTCCAATCAAGACTAGAGGAGTCTTCTTTAACGACGCTTTCTTTGAGGACACTTGGAAGGACTACCAGGATGCTGTGAGAGACGTGGTGATCAAGTGGGGAGACTGCTCTACTTGTGACGACTTAACCTGTTACAGGAAGTTAAGAACTCGTGACCTGAAGGACGAGAACCAAGCTGTCAGGTCCTCCGAAGACGAATCAAATTATAAGGTAATTATAATTATTACATTAATATGGAAATGCTAAGCCCGCAGGACTTGTACAGTACTTAAAGTTGAGAGTTAATCATGTTCAATTACTAACCTGGTCATCAAGACAACACTGGAGGGCCAGCTATAGGTTTTGAGCTGTCTAAATACAATACGTACAAATGGTTCCCATTCCCCTCTGTTAAACCCTCTCTTCAACTAAATTTTAACACATTTTTGTATTTAAACTTAGCTATCAGACTCTGGTCGGCAGTAAGGGAATCCACGTAAGCTACAGCTGTATACACTGCTCTTGTCTAAGACGATTTAGTACACCCGAAAATGTAGCGAAAGTAAGACAGATGAAAAAAATCAACATCTTACTCATTTAACTTATAATCCTTGTTCTCTCAGGTTGTTGTTGATGTGCAGGACTTCATGAAAGGTGGAGAGATCAGCGTGAAGGTTGAAGACGCCAGGGAGTTAGTGGTGGAGGGACGTGTGCAGCAGGAGGCTGGCGGCGCCAAGTCTCTTAAACATTTCCTACGTCGTTTCGTTCTTCCAGGCGAAGTTGTGGTCGAGTCTGTGACTTCCGTCATGTCTTCAGACGGTGTCCTCACCATCACCGCACCAAAAACAGTGAGCTGAAAATCTTGAGGTTAATTGCATACAACACACTGCGGATGTTCAGTACAATAAATTAGAAACTAGGTTTTGCACTAGACGTGAAATAGCTTGCGTAACTAAACCTTGTCTGTTTTACTTAAAATAAGTTGTTTTCTACTTAAAAAATCTGAGAGGTTATTAAGTTTGATCCAAGGCAGGGAAAAGTAGCTCTAATTTACTGATCACACTTTCATGAATATTATGTTTTTTTTTTTTTAAGAGTTCAAAGCTCCACTTTAAGGACGATGGTGTGAAGCAAAGTGAGAGCGTGAGAGACTCAGCAGAGCAGGTGGTGAGGCTGGACGCCGGGGTGACCAACACACAGTCATCAGCTGCCAGACACACTGATCACTCGAGGGAGTCATGCAGCACTGTGTCAACCTCATCACAGTCGTCGGTACGTCATGACCTGCCTTCTCCATTACCTTGATTTACTCCTTAATAATGTCAAAAATTTTATAATAATAAAAATATTAATATTATATTCAGTTCTGCATTAGAAATTCATCTCAACTCACATATGACCAGAGCAGAAACATGAACCTGGTCCTTTTTGCATTGTTTTGTAGTTTTAAATACTTACCTGAGAAATTTGTTTTCTTTCCAGGCGATTCCAGTGCAAGTTAGAGCACAAGCGAGCGAGATAACTGTGGATGCTCGGGAAGAGAGATCAGAGAACGCACAACACAAGTCTGGTGATTCCCAGGAAAGTAGGATTAACTTCGACGACGCTGACACTTACAAAGAAGCAGCTGAGAAGAACTGCACCTTCCTCGAGGAAAGTGACACAGACACCGTCCACCGACGACTGCAAAAGGAGAGTCGTGCCAAGAGTGAGAGTGACGATGACATGGAAGCAGGATCTAGCACGAAAATAAGAGAATACTTGGAGGTAGACCCAGCCTACAAAAACAGACTCCTTAACATAAAGACAAGAGGGCTCTTCTTCGACGACTCTTTCTTCCTAGAGTCCCGCCCAAACTTCAAGACTGCTGTGAAAGATGTGCTGAGGAAGTCCCACGAAGAGTTCTCCCCGGACGACGATGGTGTCTCCGCATACAGAAATTTGCGTCTCAGGGATCTCAAACTGGAGAACCAGGCAGTGCACGTCGACGATGATCGCTACACTCAGATGGTAGGGGTCCACTGTACTGATGTCACTAGTTACTAAGATTATTTGCGCATATGTCTGGTACTATGTCAAAAATTTATTGTTAGAAAAAAAAAAAAAAAGTTAATAATCAGTTAAATATTTGAACACTGGTTTTGGTATTAAGTTAGTCACAATATTTCAAGTATTTGTCTTTGAGAGTAATCATATCTACTGTTATTTTCAGATACTTCTTGACGTGTATGATTTTCTTGGAGGGGAGGTGACAGCGAAGGTAGTGGAAGGGAAGGAGTTGGTGGTGGAGGGACGAGCACAGAGACAGTCAGGAACTTCCCTCACTATACTAAGCTTCCTGAGACGCTTCCCTCTTCCTGACCGTGCCGACCTGACGGCCATCATGGCTGTCATGTCCTCAGACGGTGTCCTCCTCATCATTGTTCCAAAACTGAAGAAGTACTCGAAAGATAAGGCACTCAGCAAGGAAGCTTGTACTGAACGACATTCGAGAATGGACGCTGACGTAGGGCGTAGTTTGAGGGAGAAGAACGAGAGAGAATCCTCCAGGGAATCTGAAGGCCGCAGTCTAGGGTCATTCCTCTCATCTGGGCTGCGACACTCTCCTGAACTGTCAGCTTTCAGAAAGGAAATATCTTCAGACAGTCAGCACTCACGGATGGACAACTTCAGCGACACAGGACGCTCTTGGGATGATAGGAAGATGCAAGATTCCTCCCGTGCCTCCAGCAGCACCTCCAGCAGCACCTACCAACACTCCACAGACTTGTCCTAAATATTTGACTGCCAGTGATATGTCAACGTTTTTAAATTGATTAATGACCTTTGATTGTTTTTAAAAAAAATGTGATGCAATGAAGATAAAATATTCATTTTGTTACAATCAGCTGTTTTTAAATTATTAAAAAAAAAACAAAGAATCCACATGGCAGTCTTTATCAGGAGTTACAACTAGCAGTAAACAAACAGGTAGGTGCTTCCTCTGTATTATAAAATATTGTATTTTTTATAATTTAAGAGTTCTTGCTAACGAAAATATCTTGCATAACGAAAAAAAACTTTAGCACCATGAAAAAGTATAATTTAAGTCATAATTTGAACGTATACTGAATGGATTCTATATCTTCCCACAGCTGCCATTCTCGTCCTGACGGCTCCGTCCTGTGCCTTTCAAGACAGATGACATTCCAAAAATCTTAAATAATTTCATAAATTTTCATACTAAATTAAAACATATTGTTGATATCTTCATGTTATGTTTGTGCAATTTATGCAGTTCTTTGCCAGAAGCGCTTTATTATATACCAAACTTATTTTTGTTATTCAAGATGATAATTTTATTTTCTTCGATATATCCAAATGATTATTGTAAATTAATATTTTTTAAGGATAATAAATCTAATTTGAAGTTAAGAGTTGATCTTTACAATTAACACAATGATTCTTGAAGACTGAGGAACGAACTTGCATACTTAAAAATAAGTGGAAGGTTGAGTAACAAAAAAAATGCTGATAATGGCAAGAAGTGGAGGTAATAAAAGACTGGACGTCACAGTGGAAAGAAGAACAAGTAAATACAGTTATATACTAACAGAAAAAAACAGCGGTGTCCGGACAGTCTTCATTTCTCGTAAAAGTTATAAATGTTGCCTCTAAGACATAATAGATTTCACTTTGGATAATTTTTTTATAATAAAACTAATCAGGATAGGCTGGAAATACAAATGTTTTCGGAGTCAGAATTAAAGTAACTTTAAAGTGAGTAGCACTGAACATAGCGCAGCCACACAAGTGTCCCAAGGGATGGTGCCAGCAACTGAAAATGCTGGCACCTTGTACATGTTTTTGAAATCAGAATAAAAAGAGTTTCATGATGATATGTCGCTAAACATGATGCAACAAATATTGCCCCTCCGTAATAGGGATGCTGCAACCCCCCCCCCACACACACACATAAGTCAAAACTCGTACAGTGTAAAACTTGCTCCTGGGTGTGAGGAAATACCTAACAAAACTTTAATTGCACTGGATTTCATAGTGACTGACTTATATAAAACAAGTCAACCAACACTCACACACACACACACACACACACATATATATCTTTCTTTCTTTCAACACGTCGGCCGTTTCCCACCGAAGCAGGGTGGCCCAAAAGAAAAAACGAAAGTTTCTCCTTTTACATTTAGTAATATATACAGGAGAAGGGGTTACTAGCCCCTTGCTCCCGGCATTTTAGTCGCCTCTTACGACACGCATGGCGTATGGAGGAAGAATTCTGTTCCACTTCCCATGGCGAACATACATATACAAAAATAAAAAAATATATATATATATATATATATATATATATATATATATATATATATATATATATATATATATATATATATATATATATATATATATATATATATATATATATATATATATATATATATATATATATATATATATATATATATATATATATATATATATATATATATATATATATATATATATATATATATATATATATATATATATATATATATATATATATATATATATATATATATATATATATATATATATATATATATATATATATATATATATATATATATATATATATATATATATATATTATTCCGATTAGGTAAAACTTGCGATTTTGGCTTAAATAGCAACGCTCACCTTGCCATATAAGACAAGTGAAAATTTGTGTATGCAATAATTTCGTCAAAATCATTCTGAACATAACGAAAAAAATATATTTCATTGTGTTTGTTAATTGTTAAATTAATGTTAACGTATCTAAAATATATTTAGTTGGGTTAGGCTAAATTAAATTGCGCTTGTTGTAATAAGGTTAGGTAGGTTTCAAAGTTTCTCTTGGTACAAAATTATAAATTTTACATTAACATAAATGAAAAAATATATCTTTAAACGTATAAGAGAAAATTTTAGAATGGACTTAATTTTAGATGAGTTCTTGCTAATTGACCAGTTTTACCTAATCGGCACGACATATATATATATATATATATATATATATATATATATATATACACACACATATACCGTGGTTTATTTAGAAACGTTATCTCTCAGTCCAGGATTCGAACCTGCACACTCTGCATCAACGTACGCAGTAATTTATCTACACAGCCAGTTCCTTTATGGTTATGTGGATAAAGTACTGTGCATCTTGATAAGAGAGTGTGCAGGTTCGAATCTTACTGCAGACTACGAGATGAGATGAAAAGTGTGGTGTATATACTGTCGAAACTGGGTTGAAACATGGATCTCAACCGTGATGTTGATACTCTGCTGGAAGGAAGGAAGGAATGACGGAAGGAAGGAAGGAAGGAAGGAAGGAAGGAAGGAAGGAAGGAAGGAAGGAAGGAAGGAAGGAAGGAAGGAAGGAAGGAAGGAAGGAAGGAAGGAAGGAATGACGGAAGGAAGGAAGGAAGGAAGGAAGGAAGGAAGGAAGGAAGGACGGAAGGAAGGAAGGAAGGAAGGAAGAAGGAAGGACGGGAGGACGGAAGGAAGGAAGGAAGGAAGGAAGGCTTGGCAACAAGGTGAATGTGTTCCTTCTCCAAGACATGAAGGCACCTTTCCCCTTCCCTTCTCTCTCCTTCCTTCACTTGAGGGAATCTCGACTTAAACTATCCAGAAATTAACGAAGCACACCAAGATAATATACGAATTTTGAGTTGGAAGGAAGTGTTGCCCGGGTAAACTATGTGATACACCAGGTGTTAGGTGTACCACGCCATGTGTTGTGTACCACGCCAGGTGTTAGGTGTACCACGCCAGGTGTTGTGTACAACGCCAGGTTAGGTGTACCACGCCAGGTGTTAGGTATACCACGCCAGGTGTTAGGTGTACCACGCCAGGTGTTAGGTGTACCACGCCAGGTGTTAGGTGTACCACGCCAGGTGTTAGGTGTACCACGCCAGGTGTTAGGTGTACCACGCCAGGTGTTAGGTGTACCACGCCAGGTGTTAGGTGTACCACGCCAGGTGTTAGGTGTACCACGCCAGGTGTTAGGTGTACCACGCCAGGTGTTAGGTGTACCACGCCAGGTGTTAGGTGTACCACGCCAGGTGTTAGGTGTACCACGCCAGGTGTTAGGTGTACCACGCCAGGTGTTAGGTGTACCACGCCAGGTGTTAGGTGTACCACGCCAGGTGTTAGGTGTACCACGCCAGGTGTTGTGTACCACGCCAGGTGTTAGGTGTACCACGCCAGGTGTTAGGTATACCACGCCAGGTGTTAGGTGTACCACGCCAGGTGTTACGTGTACCACACCAGGTGTTGTGTACCACGCCAGGTGTTACGTGTACCACGCCAGGTGTTGTGTACCACGCCAGGTGTTACGTGTACCACGCCATGTGTTAGGTGTACCACGCCGGGTATTAGGAGTACCACGCCAGGTGTTAGGTGTACCAAGCCAGGTGTTGTGTACCACGCCAGGTGTTAGGTGTACCAAGCCAGGTGTTGTGTACCACGCCAGGTGTTGTGTACCACGCCAGGTGTTAGGTGCACCACGCCGGGTATTAGGTGTAGCCCCGTGAAGGAGGGACTGCCCGAGTGTAGCCCCGTGAAGGAGGGACTGCCCGAGTGTAGCCCCGTGAAGGAGGGACTACCCGAGTGTAGCCCCGTGAAGGAGGGACTGCCCGAGTGTAGCCCCGTGAAGGAGGGACTGCCCGAGTGTAGCCCCGTGAAGGAGGGACTGCCCGAGTGTAGCCCCGTGAAGGAGGGACTGCCCGAGTGTAGCCCCGTGAAGGAGGGACTGCCCGAGTGTAGCCCCGTGAAGGAGGGACTGCCCGAGTGTAGCCCCGTGAAGGAGGGACTGCCCGAGTGTAGCCCCGTGAAGGAGGGACTGCCCGAGTGTAGCCCCGTGAAGGAGGGACTGCCCGAGTGTAGCCCCGTGAAGGAGGGACTGCCCGAGTGTAGCCCCGTGAAGGAGGGACTGCCCGAGTGTAGCCCCGTGAAGGAGGGACTGCCCGAGTGTAGCCCCGTGAAGGAGGGACTGCCCGAGTGTAGCCCCGTGAAGGAGGGACTGCCCGAGTGTAGCCCCGTGAAGGAGGGACTGCCCGAGTGTAGCCCCGTGAAGGAGGGACTGCCCGAGTGTAGCCCCGTGAAGGAGGGACTGCCCGAGTGTAGCCCCGTGAAGGAGGGACTGCCCGAGTGTAGCCCCGTGAAGGAGGGACTGCCCGAGTGTAGCCCCGTGAAGGAGGGACTGCCCGAGTGTAGCCCCGTGAAGGAGGGACTGCCCGAGTGTAGCCCTGTGAAGGAGGGACTGCCCGAGTGTAGCCACGTCAGGTCTAACAACGCTGATCCGGTGTTTGTCAACTTGGTTACTGGAGACTTTACCTCGCTCCTTTTGTCCTTTTAATTCGGCTGAAGCCTAATCGCCTCCCCAGGCGGTCTATTACCCTAACGGGTTTAACGCTTCTCCGTGTGACCGGTAACAACCAGTCTTATAATTTAGTCACAGATCTTAAAAAAAAAAAAGTTTATTCCTGCAAGGTAAACCGTAACACGTGTGACACCTGAAGTTTATGAATATTACATTTCTGTAATGCAGTTTTAGAACATCACTGTTATTAAATTAGCATTTTGGAGAAGGCATTGCCAAATCAGGAACTAATGAAACAAACCATACCACGGGTGGGGTTCGAACCCGCGGTCAGTCTCAAAACTCCAGACCGCGGGTTCGAACCCCACCCGTGGTATGGTTTGTTTGCAATTGTGTCATTACGATTTCGTGAGCCAGGAACTAATGCTTTGAATTAAATATTACATAAATTTACTAAGTTGCATAACAAAAATGCGATCCAAATTTATGTACACGTCACGTCTTGAAAAAAAATTACTAGACAATGCCCAGCCCTTCTAGGGCAGGGTAGGTGCCAAAGCTGGAGCTTGCTACCATCTGCAGCTCGCAAGACTGCCCTTCCTATTAGCACCCCTGGGGCGTGGAAGATGGCAGACCAGAGAGGCCTAGCTTCTCCCTACGAGCCTCGTGAGGGCGGGGAACGTGGCTAGGCCTGGGGACAATTTGTACCTCCTCCCATGGGAGGCATAGGTCTCAGACACTCCCACGACAGGGAGCCAAGGCCGGGTCACCATCTGGAAAAGACTCGGGCCGGGTGAGTACCGGTGAATCTACAACAAAACAAACAAAAATTCTTGTTTCGACTACTAATTCGTCTATGTTGAAAATCCTACTTAGGTTACGTAACTTACTGGTTTGAGGACAGTTCGTACTCTGGCAGTCTTGGGAAAATGCCTGGTCATGCGTACTTGCAGAATTTAGCATTAATTCTGTATGTATGTATGTATATATATATATATATATATATATATATATATATATATATATATATATATATATATATATATATATATATATATATATATATATATATCTTATCACTTTCAAAACAATAACATTGGCACGGCCGCATTTTCACGTGGCCAAACATTAAAACTTTTTTCCATGTTATCATTCACGATGAAAAAACAAGCACGAGCCTCCATTAGTACGTGTGGTGGGTGATGAGAGGTACGTGTGGTGGGTGATGAGAGAGGTACGTGGTGGGTGATGAGAGGTACGTGTGATGGGTGATGAGAGGTACGTGGTGGGTGATGAGAGGTACGTGATGGGTGATGAGAGGTACGTGGTGGGTGATGAGAGAGGTACGTGTGGTGGGTGATGAGAGAGGTACGTGTGGTGGGTGATGAGAGAGGTACGTGTGGTGGGTGATGAGAGAGGTACGTGTGATGGGTGATGAGAGGTACGTGGTGGGTGATGAGAGAGGTACGTGTGGTGGGTGATGAGAGAGGTACGTGTGGTGGGTGATAGAGAGGTACGTGTGGTGGGTGATGAGAGAGGTACGTGTGGTGGGTGATGAGAGGGTACGTGTGGTGGGTGATGAGAGAGGTACGTGGGGTGGGTGATGAGAGAGGTACGTGGGGTGGGTGATGAGAGAGGTACGTGGGGTGGGTGATGAGAGAGGTACGTGTGGTGGGTGATGAGAGAGGTACGTGTGGTGGGTGATGAGAGAGGTACGTGTGGTGGGTGATGAGAGAGGTACGTGTGGTGGGTGATGAGAGAGGTACGTGTGGTGGGTGATGAGAGAGGTACGTGTGGTGGGTGATGAGAGAGGTACGTGTGGTGGGTGATGAGAGGTACGTGTGGTGGGTGATGAGAGGTACGTGTGGTGGGTGATGAGAGAGGTACGTGTGGTGGGTGATGAGAGAGGTACGTGTGGTGGGTGATGAGAGAGGTACGTGTGGTGGGTGATGAGAGAGGTACGTGTGGTGGGTGATGAGAGAGGTACGTGTGGTGGGTGATGAGAGAGGTACGTGTGGTGGGTGATGAGAGAGGTACGTGTGGTGGGTGATGAGAGAGGTACGTGTGGTGGGTGATGAGAGAGGTACGTGTGGTGGGTGATGAGAGAGGTACGTGTGGTGGGTGATGAGAGGTACGTGTGGTGGGTGATGAGAGAGGTACGTGTGGTGGGTGATGAGAGAGGTACGTGTGGTGGGTGATGAGAGAGGTACGTGTGGTGGGTGATGAGAGAGGTATATAAGCACAGGCCCCGAGACGTGGGTCAGCACTAAGGAGTCTGCAGATTCCCAGTAACAGTAATCCAGCGTGTTGTCACCCTCTACTGAAGGCTCTTTTTAATTACCCAGTGTATAGTAAGTGAGACCGTGTATATAAATTTTAAAAGCTAAATTTATGACCAATTTGCTAAAATATTAATACAGCCGCATTGTGTTGCTGTAGTATGTGATTCCTTAAACATCAGAACACTGCAGGATGCCTAGTTTACACTAGGCATGTCGTACTCGTACCCAGACACTTGTATCTGTGCTTTTGTACTTCCCAAGTACTCTTAGATGACTATCCATAATAGAGTCAGAGTGCACATGCTGTGGATTCCATCTCACATTGGTCTTCAGATGCATGATAGAACTGATAAATTGGCTAAGTTTTATGCTTTCAAAGAGGGGGTAGATTACAATCTTGGCTTGTCAGTTAGCAGTTTGAGAACAATAATACGAAAAGAACTTCAACTGAATTTTATTGACTTAAGACTCAGGGAGTTTGACACCAGTCAGTCCATCTATCATCATTCTATCATGCAGGAGGAGCCACATGTCTATGGTGCATCCAACAAAATAAGCAGACTCTTAGATGTCACTACCGCCCGCCTCTGGCTGGGTTACAAGTATCTTTGGCAGGTTAAATCACCACCACCAGATGTAGACCAAACAAGATGTAAACTTTGCCAGTTGGATTATTGTCACACCCTGCGTCATTATGTACTGGAGTGCGATAAAATTAATGAATTCAGAGACTACTCATTCAGAAATGTTCAAGATATGTCAAAGTATTTTATCCACAGTGGTATATTACAGACCATTCTGGAAAAATACCCTGACTTTGCTCCCTGTAAATAAAGCATTGACACGTGTGTGTGTGTGTGTGTGTGTGTGTATGTATATGTGTATGTGTGTATGTATATACATGTATGTGTGTGTATATATATGTATGTGTATATGTATATGTGTGTGTGTGTGTGTGACCCAACAATTAAAATTTGCACCAATAACTCATTACAGTTGTGGCTGGGTGTAGACTAATAGATTGCTCATTGCTTTATAATTTGTTCATGAGTGCAACCATGTACAGACGTAAGTAAATTTACTTACATGATTCATTACCTTGTAACTAGTGAATTAATTACCATTGTACCTTGTTCAGCTATCAAAACTTTGGGGCCCAGTCTCTGGACCCTATATATACCTCTGTAATCTGCAAATACCTTTGTAACTTGTCATGATTGTGACCATCTGAGTTCATTACCTTTGTAACTTGCTCAGCTATCAAACTTTGAGGTCCAGTCCCTGGACCTATTATGTACCTCTGTAATCTTTTGACTACCGCCCACAGGATGGGTATGGGGTGCATAATAAAGATATCAAACTAACTCTTCTACAACTCCATTGCCAAGCCAATGGTTTCTTAAATTTTCAGACTTATTGAACTTTAATCTGTTGCTGTGAGTAGGCTTTGTTAGGTATTTTCAGCACTTGATTGATATTCCATTATTATTTTTCCTATAAGTATACTTCAATCTATCTTATTGACCTTGCCAGGCAGTGGGAATTAAAAGGACGGCAACTGACCTTCATAAGTCTGGGTTCTAATAAAAGAAGCTAGCTTTATAATCCTGTATGTTTCAAAGTGCACATGTATACATTCTGTAATAGACCCTAGAACTGAGCTCCATAGTGTAAATGCCATACCAGAGATTCAAGGATGAAGTATAACTTTGGAACTTCATATTCCAAAGAAGCAATTTAAATTCGCTTTATTGCAAACGCATGTGCGCTGCTGTGATAAAAATCTCCCAGGATTTGATCTTTCCGAAATTCAGCTGCATCTGACACTCTTCACTCCAACCTGTGCAAATCATCCTGTAGTAAGCACCTTGGTTATCTGAATTTTTTTCCGTCGGCATACTTGCTTGTCTGTTGAATCCCTCAATGTCCTTCATGTGGATTGTGAACCAGGGAGTCCAAACTCCTGTACAAAACCACGTAACGGATTCCCCTTTTGGATTATCCACATTCATGCAAATTGTCGCCCATCTATCAATCATGCCTCTGTTCAGGACATCATAATACGATAGAAGTAAACCTTTAGGGATCATACAGTTCATGAAGAATAATGGTAGGTAGTTTCTTTCCAAGGAAGAGGGCGGGTGAATTTCCTACTACTACTACTCTTGGATCTATCCAGACTAGAGTGTCTCAGTGTACAATACACTCTCCTGTGTCTTGCATTAAATTCATTTATGTAGCTAACAGTTCATTAATACTATAACTGGCACCTCAAGGAGATTCCTTGATGCTGGTGAGGGTCTCTTGACTCAAGTAATTAGACTTGTCCTTCTGTTGCTTAGATCAAACCTGATTGCCTCCCCTTTCCCAGGCGCTGCATGACCCGTACAGTTTTAGCGCTTTCCTTAAATATAATAATAATACTGTGACTGCTTGTATGAAATATTATGTGAGAAATTACCGGCATGAGGTTTACAGGGTATTACCTGAATTATTACGTGCAAGTAATTTGGGCGAGGTAAGTGGGACTTACTCACAATAGGTCGCAGAACTGTCACTCCCTTGATGCCCACTCCAATACCACTCTCACAAAAAGCTAGACCTGACATTAAATTAATAATTACAATATTAAAACCGGCTACTCTGGAAAATTAAAACTGTGTGGACTGTATATTTTAGTTTCCTTGCTGGGTACACAAAATATAACTAATAGTACAATACATATAATACAATGGTGTTATTTGAAAATAAATTCGTATTACCACTTACCATTTAATTACTGGATCACAATTTTTATACGTAACACACTCTAACGCTACCCTAATAGCTCGAGTTTATGATGGCCAATGCAAAACTATTATACATTATGGGTAAACATCACTTAACTATGGTGTGCTGCTGGGAAGAATCGGAGTCCCCTCTTTTTTTGTCCTTGTAGCCGAATTGTAAGGGTTTTCCACTCTATTTATCCCAATTCTTCAGCAGGAATGTGTCAGCAATTTCTAAATTACAGAATGAGTTCGATATACACTAGCTGAACTTCGAAGAAGCCTGATTACATTGTACAATTAACAGACCAGTGTTTACATATTCAGTTTCACTATGGCGTCTTCCCGTCCGTTCTGCGGCTGTTCCACACCTCCCCCTCACTCGAAATTTCTCAAAGGGTCAAATCAGCATCACATTTTAATACACAATTATTATATTCAAATTTACACATGCTTAATTTAGGAAAATTCAAAATTTTCCACAGCTTGGTTAAGAATATTCAGGCAGTCCCTAAACACATTATGTATGACTATTCTTTTCAATACCGTCCACACCATGATAATGTGATGTACTATCTATATTATTAAACACCTGTACTGTAGGTCATACAGCACCTGGGAACAAAATGTAAGTGTGATCAAAGAATAAGTCAAATTTCTTTAATCCAGAGTCCTTTACCAGCATAAAGTCCCTCTCTTCCATTGGTTATGGCTTACATATTACAACACTTTAGTGAGCCATCACGCAGGATGGTTATTCATCCACTGGTGCAATGTCCGGCAAGTTATGCTCTGCCGCACATGCCAGGGGCGATGGGGACACTGTATTTATTTCAAACAGGTTCAAGTCCACCAGCTGCTAGTGAGTTTGTTCACTCCAGAAAGTCTGAGTTCCTTCAACCTAGATACTGCCATCTGTCATGCTGGTTTAACTTTATTTCTAAGATGTAAAAATTAAAATATACTCAGAAGTCCTCAAATGTATACAGTGTAGGATATTATTACGTACATTGAACATATGTAGATTATATTTTAATCATTTGCATTAAATGTATAAAGCTAAATACTCTCAATGTTACTTGCATTCATGAATAAGCTATAATACGTAGATGATTGTATAACACCTGGGACAGTGGGTGGTGACAGTGGGCGGTGACAGTGGGTGGTGACAGTGGGTGGTGACAGTGGGTGGTGACAGTGGGCGGTGACAGTGGGCGGTGACAGTGGGTGGTGACAGTGGGTGGTGACAGTGGGCGGTGACAGTGGGTGGTGACAGTGGGTGGTGACAGTGGGCGGTGACAGTGGGTGGTGACAGGGGGCGGTGACAGTGGGTGGTGACAGTGGGCGGTGACAGTGGGTAGTGTCTGTGGGTGGTGACAGTGGGCGGTGACAGTGGGTGGTGATAGTGGGCGGTGTTAGTGGGTGGTGACAGTGGGCGGTGACAGTGGGCGGTGACAGTGGGTGGTAACAGTGGGCGGTGACAGTGGGCGGTGACAGTGGGCGGTGACAGTGGGCGGTGACAGTGGGTGGTGACAGTGGGCGGTGACAGTGGATGGTGACAGTGGGTGGTGACAGTGGGTGGTGACAGTGGGTGGTGACAGTGGATGGTGACAGTGGGTGGTGACAGTGGGTGGTGACAGTGGGTGGTGACAGTGGATGGTGACAGTGGGTGGTGACAGTGGGTGGTGACAGTGGGTGGTGACAGTGGGTGGTGACAGTGGTGGGCGGTGACAGTGGTGGGCGGTGACAGTGGGTGGTGACAGTGGGTGGTGACAGTGGGTGGTGACAGTGGGTGGTGACAGTGGGTGGTGATCTCTCGGAGAAAGTAACTAAAATTTACTGAATGAAAAGTACTTTCCTCGGAGGCACCTCTTCAGAAGGACAGACCTCGTTACCCTCCATCCATTTATACACTCTTCCGAGAGACAGGGATTAAAACATTACTTACACCTCTAACACGGCAATCTAATGTGACATGTGCAAGCTAGGGACGGGAATTTTAATTCTATAACAATGAAATACGTTGGCAAGAACGTAGAGAGAAAAATATAGCCCATGATTTTAGAGCCATTCTTGTATGTAACTATGCAATTTTATTTGAAAGTATAATTTGCAGGTGTGCCTCTAACTAGAATTACTTCGTAACTACCTATAAAGATGATTGCCTCTGCGATCATATTCCTAAATTTCCTGATGGGAGCGACAGCATTAAGAGTTGCAGGTATGTGATGAAATGTTCTATGGGCAACTGAACTCTGCTTTAAAGTGATGTTTCTCAAAGATGGCACGAAAATCTTAAAATTTATATATATATATAATTAGTTTAAAATATTCTTTGTAGTTTCTGGTAAAATGTGGTAAATATCAGCTGCATATAAGGAAATTAAAATGTGACAAGGTAATTAACTTTTGAATATCAGTAATATTCTAATAGAGCTTCAGTTTCTTGCAGTTGATCTGCAATGAGAGTGACTTTCAGAGGTCAGGGAGTGTTGCAGAGGTCAGGGAGTGTTGCAGAGGCCAGGGAGTGTTGCAGAGGTCAGGGAGTGTTGCAGAGGCCAGGGAGTGTTACAGAGGCCAGGGAGTGTAGTCTAAGTGATACAGTGGTAGCAGGTTAAAACCTTTATTATCGCCCAAGGCTTAGCTTTATTATGAATAAACAAAAAAACATACGAGGAACCTGAAAGGTAGGCTCTTAGAAAGACAGGGTAAGGTCAGGTACTGGAGAGTAGGAGATGGGTAAGGTCAGGTACTGGAGAGTAGGAGATGGGTAAGGTCAGGTACTGGAGAGTAGGAGATGGGCAAGGTCAGGTACTGGAGAGTAGGAGATGGGCAAGGAGACAGGGTAAGGTCAGGTACTGGAGAGTAGGAGATGGGCAAGGAGACAGGGTAAGGTCAGGTACTGGAGAGTAGGAGATGGGCAGGGAGACAGGGTAAGGTCAGGTACTGGAGAGTAGGAGATGGGCAGGGAGACAGGGTTAGGTCAGGTACTGGAGAGTAAGAGATGGGCAAAGAGACAGGGTAAGGTCAGGTACTGGAGAGTAGGAGATGGGCAAGGAGACAGGGTAAGGTCAGGTACTGGAGAGTAGGAGATGGGCAGGGAGACAGGGTAAGGTCAGGTACTGGAGAGTAGGAGATGGGCAAGGAGACAGGACAACCTTCATTGCATGAATCACTGACAGTGTGGGCAAAGGGTTTAAGTAACATGTACATGAGTTTTTTCTGCTCATGTAGGTGAGGTGGAATTCTGCGCTTGGTCCTGTCTTTCTCGAGACATAACTGCTGTGTTTTTCCCATCTTCCTCTTCTATCCCTTGTCCCCTCACTACGCATGCGTTATCTTTCAGACGTGATATAACTGATGAAATGGCTGAGTTATATGTTTTCAAAGAGGGAGTAGATTACAATCTTTGCTTGTCAGTTAACAGTTTGTGAACAATAATACGAAAAGAGCTTCAACTGAACTTTATTGACTTAAGACTCAGGGAGATTGGCACCAGTCAGTCCATCTTTCTTCATCATTCTATCATGCAGAAGGAGCCACATGTCTATGGTGCATCCAACAAAATAAGCAGACTCTTGGATGTCACTACCGCCCGCCTCCGGCTGGGTTACAAGTATCTTTGGCAGGTTAAATCACCACCACCAGATGTAGACCAAACGAAATGTAAACTTTGCCAGTTGGATTATTGTCACACCCTGCGTCATTATGTACTGGAGTGCGATAAAAATTAATGAATTCAGAGACAACTCACTCAGAAATGTTCAAGATATGTCAAAGTATTTTATCCACAGTGGTATATTACAGACCATTCTGGAAAAATACCCTGACTTTGCTCCCTGTAAATAAAGCATTACCACGTACTCACCTAATTGTACTCACCTAATTGTGGTTGCAGGGGTCGAGACTCAGCTCCTGGCCCCGCCTCTACACTGTCCGCTACTGGGTCTCTGCTCTCCCTGCTCCATGAGCTTTATCATACCTTGTCTTAAAACTATGTATGGTTCCCGCCTCCACTATATCGTTCGCTAAACTATTCTACTTCCTAACTACTCTATGGCTGAAGAATTGCTTCCTAACATCCCTCTGACTCATCTGAGTCTTCAGCTTCCAGTTGTATCCCCTTGTTTCTGTGTTTCCTCTCTGGAACATCCTGTCACTATCTACCTTGTCGATTCCCCGCAGTATTTTGTATGTCGTTATCATGTCTCCTCTAACCCTTCTGTCCTCCAGTGTTGTTAGTCCTATTTCCCTCAACCTTTCTTCATAGGGCAGTCCCCTGAGTTGTGGAACTAGCCTTGTCGCAAACCTTTACACTTTCTCTAATTTCTTGACGTGCTTGACCAGGTGTGGGTTCCAGAATGGTGCTGCATATTCTAGTATGGGCCTGACGTACACGGTGTACAGTGTCTTGAACGATTCGTTGTTAAGGTAACGGAACGCTAATCTTAGGTTTGCCAGTCGCCCATATGCTGCCGCAGTTATCTGGTTGATGTGTGCCTCCGGAGACGTGCTTGGCGTTATACTCACCCCAAGGTCTTTCTCCTTTGCCGAGGTTTGTAGCCTTTGTCCGCCTAGCCTGTACTCTGTCAGCGGTCTTCTTTGCCCTTCTTCGATCTTCATGACTTTTCATTTGGTGGGATTGAATTCGAGAAGCCAGTTGCTAGACCAGATGTCAAGCTTGTCCAGGTCTGTTTGAAGTCCTGCTTGGTCCTCTTCCGATGTGATTCTCCTCATTAATTTCACATCATCTGCGAACAGAAACACTTCTGAGTCTATCCCGTCCGTCATGTCATTTACATATACCAAGAATGACACTGGTCCTAGGACTGACCCTTGCGGTACACCGCTCGTCACAGGCGCCCACTGTGATACCTCATCACGCACCATGACCCGTTGTTGCCTTCCTGTGAGGTATTCCCTGATCCATTCCAGTGCCCTTCCTGTTATACATGCTTGTTCTTCCAACTTCTTTACTAATCTCATGTGAGGAACTGTGTCGAAGGCCTTCCTGCAGTCCAGGAAAATGCAATCAACCCACCCTTCTCTCTCTTGCCTTACCTCTGTTACTTTATCATAGAACTCCAGGAGGTTTGTTACACAGGATTTGCCTTCCCGGAATCCGTGCTGTCTGGTGTTTATTATCCTGTTCAGCTCGAGGTGCTCCACCATTCTTTTCCTGATGATTTTCTCCAGGACTTTGCACACTATACATGTAAGTGACACCGGTCTATAGTTTAGTGCCTCTTTTCTGTGTGTGTGTGTGTACTCACCTAATCGTGGTTGCAGGGGTCGAGACTCAGTTCCTGGCCCCGCCTCTGCACTGCCCGCTACTGGGTATCTGCTCTCCCTGCTCCATGAGCTTTATCATACCTAGTCTTAAAACTGTGTATGGTTCCTGCCTCCACTATGTCTTTCTCTAGACTATTCCACTTCCTGACTACTCTATGGCTGAAGAAATGCTTCCTAAAATCCCTTTGACTCATCTGAGTCTTCAGCTTCCAGTTGTGTCCCCTTGTTTCTGTGTTCCCTCTCTGGAACATCCTGTCACTGTCTACCTTGTCGATTCCCCGCAGTATTTTGTATGTCGTTATCATGTCTCCTCTGACCCTTCTTTCCTCCAGTGTTGTTAGTCCTATTTCCCTCAGCCTTTCTTCATAGGACAGACCCCTGAGTTGTGGAACTAACCTTGTCGCAAACCTTTGCACTTTCTCTAGTTTCTTTATGTGCTTGACCAGGTGTGGGTTCCAGACTGGTGCTGCATATTCTAGTATGGGCCTGACGTACACGGTGTACAGTGTCTTGAACGATTCCTTGTTATGGTAACGGAACGCTAATCTTAGGTTTGCCAGTCGCCCATATGCTGCCGCAGTTATCTGGTTGATGTGTGCCTCCGGAGACGTGCTTGGCGTTATACTCACCCCAAGGTCTTTCTCCTTTTCCGAGGTTTGTAGCCTTTGTCCGCCTAGCCCGTACTCTGTCAGCGGTCTTCTTTGCCCTTCTCCGATCTTCATGACTTTGCATTTGGTGGGATTGAATTCGAGAAGCCATTTGCTAGACCAGATGTCATTATGGCGCTACGTGCCATAATGTACACCTGATGTACTCCTTCAAGAACACATACACTTGCACGATTACTACAGCGCATACGTAGCCCATCGTTACTTACATTTTCCATCAACGACACCAGCAAAATACTGACAGTACAAAGCCCAGAAATTTTAGCCACGATCCACCTCAAAAACACCCTCGAACTTAACAAAAAGACGTTATCTAAACCCAGTTGCATTTCATAAACTTAACACAAACCTCAGTGTTACATCTTCCTTGCCTTTACTCTCACTATATTTGCTCTCACCTTGACATGTCTAAGAGCCAGATTTCAAGGTGCTTACCTTAGAAGGCAGTGTATTTTCGATTTTCTCTTTAATACTCCACTCTAGGGTGAAAAGTGATAAATTTCATTGCTACCTAATTTCCACTTTTCGACATACAATATACTGACTTAGTACCAGTTCTCAAATCTTTGACTAAGTACTATAAGATGTTAGACTAGAAACTTGAGGTGACAAATCTGCGGCTTCATGGTGAGTTGCAATGACTGTCAATGGGTCGCAAGTTTGTGTTTTAATGATTCTCTCCTTATCCTGTTTCTTTAACTGTTGCTCTTATTATTCTAGCTATGTCTGGTAAATTCTAAAAAAAAAAAATGACTTTAAAGGCCAGCAGGACTGCACAGCTCTGCCCTCATGCCCTCATAAGGGAAAGCTAGAGCCATCTGGCACAGTCTTGGAAATCCTGCCTGAAAAATGTCTGAAGATTGTCTGCGTAAACGGATCAGCGACACCACGACTCTATCATGGAGAGAAAACCTGCGGATGTAAGTAGATTATAGACGATCATTCTTTCTGTAGACTCTTCACTTTCGTGTCTTACTAATGAAAACTTTTTTTTGAAGTGACGATATTCTTCCGACAGTTAATGGATTAAAAATTCATTTTTTTTAATACAGTTGAAATTTTTTTTCAAGTACCTGTTTGAGTTTCATTGTAAATTGACAAACGTAAAGATTTTTTTTTATGGAGAATCTATTTCCACGGGTTTACTCTCCCCAGGTTGTGAGTTCCGGGGCTCTCTCTACCCCCCTGGTAAAGTCTTCCTGGCTGGCTGCGTTAAGATGGCCTGTGAAGACGGAAGGTGGAAACCATCTGGAGAGATCGAGAAGAGATGTGAGTACTGAATGGAGGAATGCGGGTAGTTTAAGACCGGTGAACGGTTGAAAAGGTAAACCCCTGTGGATTCTGAGCGCTAATTTCAGACCGATTTGACAATCCATTAATAGTTCTACTTGTGATGGCACTTTTCACCTTCACAAGTAAATGCTGTGTTCTTGAACCTCTTTATAAATGATTCCTTCCTAATACTTTTTACTTCGATGATCGAGCAAAACAACGAAATATGAATTTTCCATTTATTTTAGTCTTTCTGGTAATGAGTATAGCTGATGGCTAATATTGTCAATAAGCACAAGACTTTAGAAAGTTAGGGGATGGCAAAGGATGGGGAGGAGGTAAAAGGTTTCACAAAAACTTACCAAATTTACCTGAGATTTTTATTTACCTGGTCAGGTAAGCAGTGTGAAGTATTCAGTGACCCTCACTTCTTCAGCTACGACCGCCACAGGTTCGACTACCACGGAGACTGTAAGTACGCTCTTACCCAGAAAGGCACCAGCGTGACTCCTGACTACGGAGTCTTCGCCCAGTTCGAGTGAGTATATGCAGTCTCCTAGGCATCTTAGCATACCATTTAGAATAAAGATGAAAATTATTACCCGAGGCAGGAAGATGCTGAGACTGAGTACATTTATGTTTCCCACCAGACGTTGTTACGGCTTGCCTTCCTGCGTACACACGTCCACCTTCAAGGACAATCCGAAGCTTGTGATCGAGCTAGCACAGTCACGACTTACTCCTGATATTTTTAAGGTTATTTCTTTATTTATTTGCTGTATGATACTGCATGACAAATTTGGATATCTGTGCATGACTCTTGGTGAAGGTCGCTGATACTTGGGCGTCATGTAGCCATACGTAGACTTCTAGGTCTGTAGACTGGCATAAGTAGGTTTATGTTGGGACAGATATGCAGATACTGTGGGTGACAGTCTGGGAGATGTTTAGTCACTGCACAAGCTAAGGTCTTCCTAGCTCAGACGCCAGTGTGTAACACCATGTTATATTCCGCAGATTCTGGTAAACGGTCAAGAAGATGTCGTACCAGAGGGCTCCTATGCCTACAGGATCACTGACGGAGGCAAGCCTCAGGATGTTCTCGCCTGGCGCCAGGGAGATTGTCTTCGAATGCTGGGCTCTCAAGGACTATTTGTAAGTTTAAAGAACATTTTGAGGTTGCTTTTTAATTTTAAATGAATGTTACTTATCTTAATATTACTCCATATGACAATATTGGAGTAATATTCAGGTATACTCCAGAGGAGTAGGATACACACTTCTTGTGTATCAGTAACACACTAAGGCTTGGCAAATACAGCTTCACTTACTTCTCTGGTCCGTATGTTTATCACACATCAGCCTTGTTCCAGTATTCCGTCTCGCCTTATTTATGTAATTATGCTTACAATCTTGCGGGATCGCTGACACCTTTGTCACCAACGTTATCTGCTGACACGTCTGTCTTGCTGAGAATTATTGACTTCATTACAGTGATACTTGTAGTAACTTCACACAGTGAAAGTTTTTCAAGCAGATCTCTTCATTTTCTGTACATATCTCCAGAAACTTTCAGTTTTCTCTCTCTCAGCCTTGTCAGTTTTCCCTCGTAGAGAGTAAGATGGGAATAATTTCCCAAGTAGCTCGGATTTCTTGGATCAAAAATTCTTTACTTGAATAAAGGTAATTCTTGAAGAGTTCTTGTTTTAGCTGATACCTACATAGCGGTAACACTTCTTGCTTTCTTTAAGTAAGTTAGCCTTATGCTAATAAAGGGCTGGTCCAAGGAATTAGAACTACCTTTCATTTTTTTTAATCATAGCTGAATGCTTCGTATTCCACAGACGGTGTTTGACCTCGAGGAATTTGTATTAATCATGGATATAATACGCTCTAAGTTTCATTTTCTCTCCCGGAACCGAGATTCAAGTGTGCAAACATCGCATTGACCTGTGGTCTCACCCTTTCCTGGGCACCAACCTCCGTGGCTTGTGTGGTAGTCCTGATAATCGCACTTCTAACGACTTCACCGCAAGAAACAACCAGGAGTACACATTGCAGTTCATGGCGCCAGAGGACTTCGCAAATTCATGGAAGGTACTTAAACTGTGTTGTGTTTTTTTCTATGAAATTACGAAATCACTTTAAACACATTCACTCCAAACCTTGAAATTTGCTTAAACAACGGTGAGGATTATCAAACTTGATATTCCAACTGTGGGTAAAATAGTTATACTGCTGCTCAAAGTTTGTTTTATAAATATGGCGGTTGTACAGTAGAGAATGTTAAATAAATGAGCTGTATTACAAACAATTATTTTAAAATTCACTTTAATTGCAGTATTGAAGCCTCAAATTTCTTCCCAGACGCCAGCTTATTGAAGCATCCCTTTATACACAACTTTCTTTAAATGAATCTTAGTCCTGACTTTATCTCTGTTGATGCCTTCCTTTCTCATTACTTTGTCAAATGTTCTCATTTTCTATATTTCTGCTGTCTCTCCTGTTTTCTGCCTAGGTGGGTTCTATCCTATGGTGTTTTGTCCCGCTGGGATTTGGTCCCACCCTCGTGGGTCATTATCTCTCCTGCACTGCTCTTCTTTTCTCTTGTTCTTAGACTGTCTCCACTACTGCTACTATCTCTTCACTAAATCTCCAACCTCTGACCCTTTTTTCATTACCACTACTACTACCACCTTCGTGTTGCCACCTCTACCACTTCTACTTTCTCTACTACTACTACCATTATAATAAATACTATTCCTTCTCGTTACACTACTCCCGTCCCCACCCCTTTTCATATATAATCTGGCTTTCTTCCCTTAGCACTTCAGTGTGGTTAGTTCATGGTACAAGTCGGACAGAAACGTTGCCATAAGTTTCAGTCTCCCATGTGCGGGTTATTCATGTATTTTTTCCTGCCTTTATTTCCCTCTCTAAGTTTTACCGCTGACACATTATTTCAGACAGTTGAGCAAGCCAGCCCCGCCTGCACGGGTACAGTCACACCCGGGACCTCCACCTCCACGGTAAATGCTTATAAATTAAACACATGTGCAACACTTGGATATCTTTACTGGGGAAACGTTTCGCCACACAGTGGCTTCATCAGTCTAGTACAGAGAAGAATGGTGAAGATCAGAAGGAGTTTGAGGTAATCAGTCCTTCGGCCTGGAGTCGATGAAATCAATCCATCAATCTTGAAAAGATTGATGGACCGATTACCTCAAACTCCTTCTGATCTTTATCATTCTTCTTTATATGGTCAGATGAAGCCACTGTGAGGCCAGACGTTTCCTCAATAAAGATACCCACGTGTTGCACATGTGTCTTAAGGGTCACCTAAGTTCCCCCGTCTTCTAATAACATGTTTATTTTTCCACTATAATCTACCTTGTCCATAATTACTATCGCATTTGCTTTATCCGTTTCGTAAGGTGAAGTCCAGGATCTTTCCTTAATTCATGGTATAACTTAACAAATCTTTGATGACAATTGTTGTTGTAGAAGTCTGAGCAAAAGCTCAGACTTCTACAACACAATTGTCATCAAAGATACCTAATAAATATGGAATTATTTTTGGTGAAGTGTTTAATTCACAGGAGTCATACAGAGGTTTCTTTTATGCACCGTATCTTCAATAGCTTTCCAACGTCTTAATGATCATAACATAATATTAACTAAGAAAAATTGCGTTTTGCAATATTTTTTTTAGATAAAAGTAAATTTGACTTAGCATTGTTTTCCCATTAATTTTTCCCTAGGCAGTTATAACATAATCACCTATTTCCAATATGTGAAAGTGATCACAAAGTTTACCCTGAGTATGTGACTTGTATAAAAGTTCCATTGTGCACTGAGTATGTGACCTGTATAAAAGTTCCATTGTGCACTGAGTATGTGACCTGTACAAAAGTTCCATTGTGCACTGAGTATGTGACCTGTACAAAAGTTCCATTGTGCACTGAGTATGTGACCTGTACAAAAGTTCCATTGTGCACTGAGTATGTGACCTGTATATAAAAGTTCCACTGTGCACTTCAGAGCTCAGTGTGAGACATATATATATCGGGAATATTTTCTCTAGTTTGTGTCTTATAGTGGTAAATTAATGCTTTTAGTCGTGGTATTATAGGAGGCAGAGAAGACAGTGCGCAGGTGTCAGCAAGACAGACTTTCCTGGAGGAATTTATCGTTGGTGTGCGACGAGACGGTGAGCAGCGTCGAGGTCAATGGCCAGAAAGCTAGCAAGGACCTGAGTGGTTTTCTCGTGGGTAAGAAAAGACTTACACAATCCGCACGTAGGAGACTGAAACTTATGAGGACGTTTCGGTTCGACTTGATCCATTAACTATTCACACAAAAAAATTGCGAAGGAAAGGGAGCCAAAATATATACAAGAGGGGGGTGGGGGGACGGGAGACGTAGAACGTATATATTCTGACGCTCTTCGCGATTCTCTGTGGCTTGTTAATGGTCTAAGTTGGACTGAAACGTCGTGGTAAGCTCATCTCGCCTCTGTGAGGGTTATTTGTGTATTGTTCCAGACTCGGTATTGTGTCTTTTTGTTCTTAAGGAAAGACTTGTAATTTTAGTAACCTGGAGAAAGTGTTTTGTTTAAAAGCAAATGATCAGTTTTACTCTCGGATTCTACTTAACTATCACTCGGACCTCTTAGATTTAGTCAAGGTCTCCATAATTGCCAGTGTACCTGTAGGGGTCTTTGATCTTGCAGGACTCTTTATCAACATCTGAATGGGATTTTGATTGAGGGTTATTCTGGTGTGATAGCATTTCTAGTAGTTCCCTAATTTGCCTTTAATGTTATTAATTTTTTTTATTCCAAGGAGCACTGATTACACTGATTAAGTCTTCTTCAAATTTCAAAACTATGCTCCCAAGTCAGGGCCCCCTGCCCTTCCCCACCAGTGCTGCCTCCGTACCACAACTGTATATATATATATATATATATATATATATATATATATATATATATATATATATATATATATATATATATATTTTTTTTTTTTTTTTTTTTTTGCAGAAGCTTGTGCGTTTGACCTGTGCATGATCACCAAAGGTTCACGGAAGCCAAAGGAAGAGATTAAAACCTGGCTGGCTGAGGTGAAAGCGATGACCACGGAGCGCGTCTTCATACAGACTATGGTTGCAGGTGAGATGCTGCTTTTTCAATAAATAAACAACCTGTACACATAAGAAAGTCACGAAGAATAGTTATATTGAAACAGCAAGTATTCGTGTGAATGTTTACTGCTTTGTGAAGTTATATAAGCAATTAAATTACTTGCATGTAGGTAATCACCATCTTATAGTGGATGTGGCTTAAAATATATATTTAGTTACAGGTAGAGCTGTGCCTAGAAATCCCATCTGGTTGATCTTAATACTGATTAGGAACCGTTGTTCTAGTATTTTTTAGCTATATTTGTAGGAAGTGAATATGTTCGGATATTTGGGCGTGGACTTGTCGGCGGACGGGTCTATGAAAGCCGAGGTGAACCACAGAATTGGTGAGGAAAAAAAAAGGTATGTGGTGCGTTGAGGCATCTGTGGAGACAAAGAATATTATCCATGGAAGCAAAAAAAATAGAACGTAGGGGAGAATAGTGGTACCAACACTCTTAGATGAGTGTAAAGCATGAGTGGTGGATGTTGTAGCGAGGAGGAGGCTGGAGGCAGTGCAAATGTCGTGTCTGTGGGCAATGTGTGGTGTGAATATTATGCAAAGAATTTGTAGTTCGGAGATTAGAAGGCTCGGGATTAGTAAAAGATTTATCAAGGAGGAAGGGCTGTTGTGGTGGTTTGGACATTTAGAGAGGATATATAAATCTGAAATGGAGGGAAGGCGAGGTAGGGGTCTTCCTAAGAAAGGTTGAAGTGGGGGGGAAAAAGGTTTAGTATGCCAGGGGCTTGAACATTCAGCAGGCGTGTGAGAGTGTTAGGAGTGAGTGGAGGCAAGTGGGTTTTATGACGTTCTGTTGGAGTGTGAGCAAGGTAAAATTTATGAAGGGATTCAGGGAAACCGGTTAGCAGGACTTGAGTCCTGGAGGTGGAAAGTACGGTGCCTGCATCCGAACTACTAGAAATATCGGCACGCCTCTGGCATGGGAGTGATGGCGCGAATGATGGTGAAAGTGTTTTTTTTTTAATCGGGTCACCCTACCATGGTGGGAGACTGCCGGTGTGCTCAAATAATGTAGTTTCGCAGTTTGGAGCCTTTTGTTTTCCCTGCTGGTGCTAAGATTTTTTTGTATCAATATTTTCTCCCATCAGCCAACACTGTCCTTTGCTACTTTTGTCCTGTGAACTTTTCTTTGACTTTAAGAGTATCTTTGTACTTTTCTGTTTCTTCACTGTTTAGGTTTAACATACAGCTAAACTTAAAGTCTAAGAACTCTTCTACTAAGTTTATATTTTATTCAAATATAAGTTTCCACATTCTTTAAACTGTAATGAAAACTTGGCATTCTATATTTAATTTACGTGGCACTGTTTTAGTAGGTAGACTCAGCCCACGACTGTTGCTCAGGTGCTGACCAGTTATATTAACATCCACACAATGTGTACTAGTATTCGTCAGTATTCCTTCCAGTAATATTTCTCTGCCTCTACAAATTCTTCTGCAGAATGTTTTAACATTAGTGACGAAAATTGATCAGGTCCCATTAACTGTTTGGTCAATATTTATTAGTAGCTTGTGAGTGCTGACCCTGGGTCCTTCAGGCTTCGACTCCAACAATAACGCTAACCAAAAAGGCAAACCGTGGATCCCTGACTCTGAAGTCAAGATCGTAGATAATGTTTTTAAGTAATCGTTGTTTATTCGTTTAACGATATGTTATTTTTATTTTATTCCCGAGGTCAGTTTAGCAACTCTCGTAAACTAGCAAAATTTACCTTTAAGACTAAAAAATTGCTAAGGGAAAATAAAAATATCAAAATCGACAATGTGGCATTAACACCAGAAACTTTTAGATCAGCATAACTCGTGGTGTCAATATGGGTTGCAATATATATAGTAATATTCTTCATTTATTGACCTTCAGATTACGCTTTAGATGCTGCTTCGTTCTTGAAATAATGTGAATCACGCACAGGATCAAAGCTTGATTAAGCCAGCAACTGTGGCAGTAGCTGCAGAACCCATGCCAAAGCAACCCTAAAACTAGATGATGCACTCAGCTATGACCATGAAAGTTGCAATAATAGTTCAAAGTAGTTGATACTGTACATAATGACTGTTGTTCTGGTATCAACAGAATGCGATCCTGAGGCAGGTGAATGCGTTGACCTCCTGCCGCCTCCCTCAACCACTGCGTCGCCAGCATCCACTACAGGTTAGTAACAGTTTTCAAAACTTTAATAAATCATAAAGTCAAGCCTTATTTTATAAGCAAATTTTTCGAACCAACTTAACTCCCAATTTTGTTTTCAGATTTCTTGTAAACTGGTAAGTATTTTCAAGACGATTAAGATATGCAATATACTGTATTTGTTTGGCAAGAATCATACTATTTAGTACTATTGAATAAGAACTCTTACTAGTACATTCTAACACATTTGTCGAAGATTTAGAAAGTCCATATTTTATTTACTTTCCTAGTATACTAAGTCTATTAACTCTGCAGGACTAAATTATTAATTCTAAGGAACTCTAGTAGAATCATGGAAGGGGTTTGTGATGTATATTACTGGAAATGATGTCTTTCTCTTTATAGCTTGTGCATCATTTGATTGTGAGACCGACATTATCTTCAATCCTTTAATTTAATGCTTGAGGCAAGGACTCCAGTGCCTGGGACAGCGACTCACAGCACTTCACACACACTATCCTATACACTAAGGTGTCCACCACTACCTACCAGTCAAGAATTTTATAACTTTGTACTCGAAGACTACAACAAAAGGCTTCGGATCTATATAAAAATAGTTTAGAGGCTAAAGACAAGCGTTTATATATAAAATGGAAAACTCTGTCCTGAAACTCCACTGTATTTTTTTTAATTGCCTGTTCTGTTGTATTGCATCTTCATTTGTGCTGAACTACTCCTTTTCAATAAATTAATTTGATCTGACTTGTCTCTATTATCCCTCATTAATGTGATAAAAGATACATCGTCTGTATCTTACGTAGCAGCAAAAGTTAGGCACAATGTACCAGACTGACTCCATGAATATTCTTGGCTATTACTCTTAAGATGACTTACACTTAACTTATAAATACATTTGTCAATTCAGTTTTTAAAGATGGGGTAACAGAATTTTGATTATAGTGTCAGTGAAGGGCTTTTTAACCAAGGAATTGGAGATGCTCTCCTTTACCCAGGTGCTGAGTGACCCCTACGCATTTACAGCTTCTACATACTCACAATTGCACGCCTGGTTAAAAATATAAATTAATATAAATATACAGGTATAAATTTAAGAAATAAATGCAAACAATAATGGAGTAATCCATAAAAACAGCGTCAAGAGTTACACAAGACAAGGAAAGTTCTCATTATGTTCACATATCTTATGTGAAGGTTCCTCAGGTGGGGAATAAATCAATAAGTTTAAGTACTGTTTGCGTGCCGCCGGCAGTAACAGCCTGGTTGATCAGACCCTGATCCACCATGAGGCCTGGTCTCAGACCGAGCCGCGGGGGGCGCTGACCCTTGAAACCCTCTCCAGGTAAACTCCAGGTAAACACATCCACATAAGTACAATTACCAAACATAGTGAACACTTGAAGTTCCTAAACCTGTACTCTCTAGAACGCAGGCGGGAGAGATACATTATTATATACACATGGAAAATTCTCGAGGGATTAGTACCAAACTTGCACACGAAAATCACTCCCTACGAAAGCAAAAGACTCGGCAGGCGATGTAACATCCCCCCAATGAAGACCAGGGGTGCCACTAGCACGTTAAGAGACAACACAATATGTGTCAGGGCCTTAGACTGTTCAACTGCCTCCCAGCATACATAAGGGGGATTACCAATAGACCCCTGGCTGTCTTCAAGCAGGCACTAAACAGGCACCTAAAGTAGGTACATGACCAGCCAGGCTGTGGTTCGTACGTTACACTGCGTGCGGCCAGCAGTAACAGCCTAGTTGATCAGACCCTAATCCACCATGAGGCCTGGCACAGACCGGGCCGCGGAGGCGTTGATCCCCGGAACTCTCTCCAGGTAAACTCCAGGTTATCATAAATAACAGCATATGTGTAGATTACCTAGGATAACCCAAAAAAATTCAAAGTGACTTATTTCCATTGGGGTCCTTGGTTTATTTCCATTGGGGTCCTTGGTTTATTTCCATTAGGGTCCTTGGTTTATTTCCATTGGGGTTCTTGGTTTATTTCCATTGGGGTCCTTGGTTTATTTCCATTGGGGTCCTTGGTTTATTTCCATTGGGGTCCTTGGTTTATTTCCATTGGGGTCCTTGGTTTATTTCCATTGGGGTCCTTGGTTTATTTCCATTGGGGTCCTTGGTTTATTTCCATTGGGGTCCTTGGTTTATTTCCATTGGGGTTCTTGGTTTATTTCCATTGGGGTTCTTGGTTTATTTCCATTGGGGTCCTTGGTTTATTTCCATTGGGGTCCTTGGTTTATTTCCATTGGGGTCCTTGGTTTATTTCCATTGGGGTCCTTGGTTTATTTCCATTGGGGTCCTTGGTTTATTTCCATTGGGGTCCTTGGTTTATTTCCATTGGGGTCCTTGGTTTATTTCCATTGGGGTCCTTGGTTTATTTCCATTGGGGTTCTTGGTTTATTTCCATTGGGGTCCTTGGTTTATTTCCATTGTGGTCCTTGGTTTATTTCCATTGTCGTCCTTGGTTTATTTCCATTGTCGTCCTTGGTTTATTTCCATTGGGGTCCTTTAAGCTGTAAGTGGCCCTCATAAACTCAACAAACAAACAAAACAATAAGTAATACGGCGTAGGACTTGTGCACCAGCCTTCGTCGTTTTTGGACGTCTCTCTCTCGCCTGAGTATCAGTGATAAATTTTCCCCTTTCTCTCTGGGACGCTTGTCCTCATCTATTTTGCTCGCCGGGCACTCTACAGGAGGGGTACCTGTTCATCGGTTTAATTTTAGCTAGCTCCATTTTTTCCGCTCTACAGATAATTCTTTAATGGTCATTGGTGGGAAGCCGGTTGCTAAACTCAGGTGCAGGTGTGAGCGTCCCGCTCTGCTGGGGCTTGGCAAGGGAGGTCCACCGGATTTAATTGGGAACTTTAAGTTTCTATCTCTATTTACAAAGGAACTTTTGTTCCTTTTCTTTCATCGCCCAGCTTTGGGCAATAAACCTTCCTCATGCCATCGAGAAATCGGTCTCGATTCGGCTTATGATGTCAGTGGCTCTGATAAACCTAACGAAGAAAGAAAATACGGCGTATGCTGTCAGTGGCCCTATAAACCCCAACAACAACAACAATAAGTAAATTTATTGAGTTACAGGGACTTCTGCGCCAGCCTTCGTCGGGTGTGGACGTCTCTCTCTCGCCTGAGTATCAGTGACAAATTTCCCCCGTTCTCTCTGGGACGCTTGTCCTCATCTATTTTGCCCGCCGGGCACTCTACAGGAGGGGCACCTGTTCATCGGCTTACTTTTAGCCAGCTCCATTTTTTCCGCTCTGCGGAAAATTATTTAACGGTCTTTGGTGGGAAGCCGGTTGCTGTACTCAGGTGGGGGTGTGGGGGTCCTGCTTTGCTGGGGCTTGGCAAGGGGGTCCACCGGACCTAATCGGAAACTTTAAAGTTTCTATCTATTTACAAAGGAACTTTTGTTCCTTTTCTTTCATCGCCCAGCCTTGGGCAACAAATCTTCCTCGTACCATCGAGAGGTCGGGCTCGATACGGCTTAGGCTGTCAGTGGCCCAATAAAACCCCAACGAAGAAGAAGAAGAAGATTGAGTTACAGGTACACAAGTACAATTATCATACATAGTGTAAATTACCTAGGATAATAAAAAAAGTCGGACACAGTGACTTATATCCGCACACGCAAGGGACTCTAGCAAGTTTATGACTGATAACGCCTTCTGTGTGGGCGAAACATCGTTAATAAGGCGGTGGCCCGGTGGTCTGGCGGTGGTCTGGTGGCTAGAGCTCTCGCTTCACACACGGAGGGCGCGTGTTCGATTCCCGGCGGGTGGAAACATTTCAACGTGTTTCCTTACACCTGTTGTCATGTTCACCTAGAAGCAAATAGGTACCTGGGTTGTTAATCGACAGGTGTGGGTCGCATCCTGGGGGACAAGATTAAGGACCCCAATGTAAATAAGACAGACAGTCCTCGATGACGCACTGACTTTCTTGGGTTATCCTGGGTGGCTAACCTTCCGGGGTTAAAAATCCGAAGAAATCTTATCTTATCCCATATAGTGATGTAACTGCCTCTCTCTTTACCATAATTTTAGTATCTCATTCCATTACTTACCTAGGTATTTTGTGTTTAAATAACTAACGATGCCGTGTTGGGGGTTACATTAGTCATTAGCCACCAGGCCCCGTGCCCTGGTGGCTAAAGCTTCACACAGCGAGGGTCCGAGTTAGATTCCCGGCCGCATAGAAACATTGGGCGTGTTTCTTTACACCGGTTGTCTGTGTTCCCCATCAGTAAAATGGGTACCTGGGAGTTAGTCGACTGGTGTGGATCGCAACTGACCTAATTTGCCCGAAATGCTCTGCATAACAAGCGGCTTTTTATATAGTAGAATGTCATTGATGTCAGCTAGGCCTGTATACCACGTACATGTACTTGTAGAAATGAAGATATTAATATTAGTTTTTTTTTATTAACACATCGGCCGTCTCCCACCAAGGCAGGGTGGCCCGAAAAAGAAAAACTTTCATCATCATTCACTCCATCACTGTTTTGCCAGTTATAAAACCAACATTAACACCCCTCCTTCAGAGTGCAGATACTGTACTTCCCATCTCCAGGAATCAAGTCCGGCCTGCCAGTTTCCCTGAATCCCTTCATAAATGTTACCTTGCTTACACTCCAACAGCACGTCAAGTCCTAAAAACCATTTGTCTCCATTTGCTCCTATCTAACACGCTCATGCACACTTGCTGGAAGTCCAAGCTCCTTGCACACAAAATCTCCTTTACCCCCTCCCTCCAACCTTTCCTAGGCCGACCCCTACAGATTTATACACACTCGAAGTCATTCGAGTGTATTAATATTAATATTAATTAGTTATTAGTTACTCTCTAGCTCAAGTTAGTTAACTGAAACGTGCACATTGTGATGTAAAGAAATGTACCTAATGCCCTTGTCATCTGTGTCCTATATACATGTCTGCTCCTGTCTTCTATGTCCTATATACATGTCTGCCCCTGTCTTCTATGTCCTATATACATGTTTGCCCCTGTCTTCTATGTCCTATATACATGTCTGCCCCTGTCATTTATGTCATAATATCTTTGTGCCCTTAAAACCATTGAAAAAATGTAAACATGTTTGTAAAATCATTTGTAAATTGTCTTAAAACTTTACCCTCCACATGTTATCATATTCATAAACTATATTTTCAGGTTGTTATTTATGAATTAACTATGGCATTGCCTATGAGCGTTCCGCATGTTGGTGAAACGATAGAATCAGCTATCAAGAACCAAATAGTTCCTGATCAAGAATTTCTACTACAGGGTAAGTTATAGTTTTTTTTCTGATTTTTAAATCAAATATTTTTCATAAACAAGTACAGTGGACCCCCGAGTAACGAACACCCTGTAAATCGTACAAGTATGTAAGTATAATATTGTAAGTGCTTTTGTAAGTGTATTTTTGGTGGTCTGAAATGGACTAACCTATTTGACATTATTTCTTAAGGGAGTAAATTCGTTTGGTAATGGCACTTGAGCAGGCTTCTGGAATGAATTTTGTTCGTTACTCGGGGGTTCACTGTACTGTACTAGAATTTAATACATAGAATAATTTGTGGATAATTGTATGAAGTTGCTTTTTACTGTGGGCCAAAAATACTTCTTAATTTTGCATAATTATGTCCCCAAAGCACAAAAGTAAAGAAGCTGGCAGTTCTTCAAAGCCTAAGAGAAGCCTTGAAGTGCTTCCCATCGGTGAAAAAGTGATAATTCTCCACTTAATGTGCATAATTTATCAATTAAACTTTGTAATAGGTATGTATAGGGCTTACATATAGGGTTTGCTACTATCTTCGGTTTTGGTATCCGCAACAGGTCCTTGGAACGTATCCCCCGCGGATACGGGGGGTCCAACTGTACTATACAATCTGAGTACAGTGGACCCCCGCCTAACGAGCACCCCGGAAATCGTACAATTATGTAAGTATAATATTGTAAGTGCTTGTGGAAGTGTATTTTTGGGGGTCTGAAATAGACTAACCTACGTGACATTATTTCTTAAGGAAGTAAATTTGTTCGGTAATGGCACTTGAGCAGGATTCTAGAATGAATTTTGCTCGTTAGGCGGAGGTCCACTGTATTAGTTTTGATGCTTCACAGATTTTTGTTGAAGTTTTTCATTTTCAAAATATTTCTTCAGGAAACCCTGTATGTATATATACATTTATGTATATAATAAACATGCAACTTATGCAGCATAATTTCTGGTATTTTTGTTGATGTTCTTTAAATCAAGTCTAAAGAACTCCGGAGCCTTAAAACAAGAAAAAAACCTGAAAGCCAGGGAGAAGTGTGTGTGTGCCTCACTATGTACTTCACTGTTGTTAAATAATTTATAAATTGCATTATCTTTTTAATAGAATTTTGCAGAATTTTCTTAGTCTTGTATGTTCATTAGCTTTTCTATTTATTTTTGTATATAATTAATTTTTTATCTGGTCAGTCATTGCATGTGTAGTGTTCTTATATATATTTGGTAAATTTTAGTTAAGAAAATTCAGATTTTTTTCTGTTTTGTTAGCAGGTAATTACTGGTAGGTTTAAAACATTAATAGTTTTTTTGCTTCTGTAGGCTCAGTGTTGGACACATCACTTGGTGTTGTTATCGACCGACTTCGTGGCCTTTGTGACAATGCAGACATACCTCCTGAAACATTTCATGATCATGAAGTGGTTTATCTCTTGAAAGATTTTAATGGTATGTAATTAGGTTTGAGTAATATGTACAGCGTTTTCCCACTGACACAACTCTCATTAAAGCAATTGTCATTGCCATTAAATTTTATTTTGCTATCAGATACTGTTCTGGTATAACACTCGCTACAATACTTTACATTGAGAAAGAAACAAGTGTGTGAAAAGAAAGTGTTGCCTGACATGTTTTTAGAAAGAGGTAAAATGAGATGGAAATCAAAACATCAAGTTAGGAATGTAAAACATGGTTATTAATAACCCAGTAATTTAATCACATACAGTGGACCCTCGGTTAACGAATACCCCGGAAATCGTGCAATTATGTAAGTATAATTTTGTAAGTTCTTGTGGAAGTGTATTTTTGGGGGTCTGAAATAGACTAACCTACATGACATTATTTCTTAAGGACATAAATTCGTTCGGTAATGGCATTTGAGCAGGCTTCTGCAATGAATTTTTTTCGTTAACCGAGGGTCCACTGTATTCTTGATACAGTGGACCCCCGAGTTTCGTAAACCCCGGAAATCGTACAATTATGTAAGTATAATATTGTCAGTGCTTGTGGAAGTGTATTTTTGGGGGTCTGAAATAGACTAACCTACGTGACTTTTTTCCTTAAGGGAGTAAATTCGTTCGGTAATGGCGCTTGAGCAGACTTCAGGAGTGAAGTTTTTACGAAACTCGGGGGTCCACTGTAATTGAATTACTTCTTTAGTAATTTGATATTCAGAGTGGGCTAATCAAGTCAGCAAATTTATTTGTATAATGGGGGTACTGTATGGCCTTCACAGCAAAAAACTTAGCTGTGCTGAATAAACTTCTGCCAGGGTGTGACTATTCCTGTGTAATGAAAGTCATGTTCTAATGGCATTTTTTTTTTAGTTTCATTTGAAGTCCTAGTGGGTTTAGCACTTCTTTTTTATTATAATAATGCATTTGAAGTGAAGTGCACCTATACCTGAGGAACTAGGGGCAGGATTTATGGTGGCTGAATGACAACAAGCTTGTGCGAGAATGTTGGATTAGAGTGAGTGGAGACAAATGTTTTCTATGGCTTACATGCAGTTTGTGCGGATAAGGTAACACATGAAGGGATTCAGGAAAACTGCTTAGCAGGACTTGAATCCTGAAAGTGAGAAACACAGGGCCTGTACTCTGAAGGATGGATGCAGATGTTGCAGTTCGGAGGATCATCTGAACTGGGATGTCAGAACACTTCTGGGAAGACAGTGATTGAGTAAATGACAATGAATGTGTTTCCTCTTTTTGGCCACCCTACTTCAGTGGGAGATGGTTGGTGTGTTAAAAAAATGCATATCCTTTCGAAGCATGCAAACAGCTTGAATGTGGTCAAAGCATTGTTTGAATAAGTATTATCATGAAAGGCAAATATTCTGGTCCCTTATAATCCTTTCCTTTACTGGATGATATCTCCTAGTCTCTATAATGTTTTACACTACGTACATGTTAGCATTCATCACAAGTACTCGTTGTAAATACAATAGAACATACAGTGGACCCCCGAGTAACGAGCAAAATTCATTCCAGAACGAATTTACTCCCCTAAGAAATAATGTCAAGTAGGTTAGTCCATTTCAGACCCCCAAAAATACACTTACAAAAGCACCTACAATATTATCCTTACATAATTGTACGATTTCCGGGGTACTCGTTACTCGGGGGTCCACTGTACCTTGACACTCCTATCGTATGTGTGTATTCTTAGTTACCAGTACAGGAGTAAAAGCTAAGCTTGAGGCATCTTTCATAATAAATATTATCATACATAAATTTGATATTTCCAGTGACTGCATTTGGTTCTGTATGACCCACTCAAGTTGAATGTTTCCTTCGAAGGTGTTCCATAGCTTGATTGCTAGCGCACTCAGCTCGCACACTGAGGTCCGGAGTTCGAATCTCCAGTACGGCTGGAAAACATTAGGATGTGTTTCCATAAGACACCTGCTGTCCATGTTCACCCATGAGTATAAATGGGTACCTGGGTGTTAGTCGACTGGTGTGGGTCGCAGCCTGGGACAAAACTGACCTAATTTGCCTGAAATGCTCTGCATAAAAAGTGGCTTTCTGTATAGTAGTATGTCATTGATGTCAGCTAGACCTGTATACCTTGTACATGTACAGTGGTCCCTCGGTTTTCGTGCATCTCCAAACTCGAATATTTATGTAAGTGTATTTTCGTAAGTGCTGTTGCAAGTGTATTTTTGGGTGTCTAAAATAAACTAACCTACGTGACATTATTTCTTAAGGAAGTAAATTCGTTCGGTAATGGCACTTGAGCAGCATTCTGGAACGAATTTTCGGCGAAAACTGAGGGTCCACTGTACTTGTAGAAATAAAGATATTATTATTATTATTATTATAAAAATAATAATCCAGTGATTGAAAACTGCATTAAAATTGAACCCTGAAATTTGCATGCTTTTTAATTCCTGTGATTCCATTATGCAGCATTTTACTGAAGGCTATTCAGGAAATAGATTCAGTTACCCACAGTTTTTCTTGGCGTTCATTGTCACCTCCCAATCCCCCACCCTCACAACTAGAGGAAGACGGAAGATGTTTTAAACAAAATTCAGTGAAATCGAGGATGATAATGGGTGTTTAAAATTCTGCAATTCACAATTCCTTCTCTAAAGGACATAAAATGTTATTGTTAAATACCATAGTGATTGAAAAAAAGCATAAATGTTAAAATTAACACTGAAAAACTTTTGCAATAACTGAACTTTGTGAACATATTGTGGAATAAGCAGGAATTTTTAGGAAAATAAAATTGTAAGTTTACTGTTACTATATTCTTTAAAATACATTTTTTTTTTTCAGAGACTAAAAAAGCTTTTATCTAGCCTTCCTCATACCAAAATCACCCAAAAGTTCGTCAAAATTTGTTTGTCTAAGTTTGTCTCTTTCAATGCACAGAATGTTCAGTGCAGACAACCTCTTTTGAGACACTGTGGCCCTTAATTTATTTTTAATTCTTTTGTGGCTTGAAAAAGACCTTTTGAGCAGTTAGTGATCATTAAGCTTAGAAATAGCTGCAAGATTGTGTCCACATTAGGGAAGGCCATCTGAATTTTTTTCTTGTACAGTATATAATTTGATGAAGGTCTTTATGAGACAGTGACTGCTCTTCTGTAGGACTATGGCTTTGTCTCACATACAAGTGAAAGTGCAAAAGTTCATCAGTAAGTTTCAGGTCAACATCTTCTGGTTATGCTTCCATCAACAGTTCAACACCTTGCTGAATTTCTTGCTTAGATGCTGTCAGATTGGCAAGAAAGGAAAACATTTGTGCAAAATCACTGTACACAGTAGCTCTTCTTAAATTGGCTTCAAGTGCATCTAGTATAGGAATAAAGGATTTTATGCTAAACTTACCTCTTGAAGAGTGTTCATCTAAGGCATCAGGACCAGCTGCACTTCTGTCACTTCCTTGCCGTTTGCTTACTTTTTGTCTCCATGTGACAGTTCTGTAAACATTTAGCAAGGTGGCTTTTGCTTGTTGCTCAAGCTCATCAAAATCTCTAATTTTGCTTAAAAAATCCTGAAATGAAGTATGCAAACATGCACAAGTACTCAATAACAGTTCTGATTTCTGAATGACTTTGCTGACCTTGTGAAAATGACCTAGCACACAGGTCCAAAAATACAGCATAAACACAAATTTTTTTTTTCTATTTTCTGGAAGAGATTGTTAGCTTGAAGCCTGGTATCACCCTTCTCATTAACATCAGAGTACAAATGACTGAGGTCTTCAGTCAACTTATCTATCTCACTGCTTTACTGGAAGAACAAAGTTAATACAGAAATCAATGCTAGTGTAGAGTTATTGGCTTAAGACAGTATTATTCTGAAATGGAGTACAAGGAACATTAATGAAGGGTTGTTCAGAGACTACAGTGCATTATGACAGCAGGTGTAAGAAAGTCCTATGACACTGTCAAAAATATTATACACTTTGGTCGGAGGCCTAGATTTTGAGGCCCTAGGCTTCAACCTGCCAAGCCTATAGGTAAATCCAGCTCTGGGGGTCAGTCTAAGGACTAGAAAAAGGAGCACTGCAGGAGAACTAAGGGCCTGCAAGGGGTAGGACCAAATGCAGGGGATGGGGGAAACTGACTAACAACACATTAGACTGAAGAAAGGAAAACAATAGGAAAGGAAGAAAAGAAAGGATCAGGTTAATTCATGAATGCTCTGAAGTTCCTTTCCTATTTTTTTCCTTTTTCTTTCTTTGTTTTCCTTTCTTCATCCTATTGTGTTCTGTTAGTCAGTTCCCCTTCCCCCTGCATTTGGTCCTACTCCTTGTGGGCCCTTAGTTCTCCTGCAGTGCTCCTTTTTCTTGTCCTCAAATTGACCCCCACTTCTACTTAGTCTTCTCTCCTCATTCCTCTACTATTGCTACTACTTTTACATTTGCCTCCCTTCACTCCCTCTTTTTTCTCTTTTTCCACTAAACTCCTTACTTTCTATTACCACTTTTTTTTCTACTACTACTACTACTACTACTACTGCTACCACTACCACTACTTCCTCTTCTCCCTCTCTTGTTCCCATTCCTTTTTCTTCTTGCCTATATATACAGTGGTCCCTCGGTATTTGTGCATCTCCAACCTCAACATTTATGTAAGTGTATTTTCGTAAGTGCTGTTGCAAGTGTATTTTTGGGGGTCTGAAATAGACTAACCTACGTGACATTATTTCTTAAGGAAGTAAATTCGTTCGGTAATGGCACTTGAGCAGCATTCTGGAAAGAATTTTCGGCGAAAACCGAGGGACCACTGTACAGTGGACCCCCGAGTTTCATAAACCCCGGAAACGTGAAATTTTTCCTTAAGGGAGTAAATTCGTTCGGTAATGGCACTTGAGCAGACTTCAGGAGTGAAGTTTTTACGAAACTCGGGGGTCCACTGTACTGGCTTCCTCACTCTTTTGTTAGTGTGACTTTGTAAATGGTCCAAGTTGGATCGAAATATCGCCGTAAGCTCTTCCTGTCTCATATGTGCGGGTTATTTGTGTGTGTTAAAGTTCTATGCTTATTCTTTTCTTATTATGGTAGTTTTTGAGTTTTAATAACTATTGCAATAAGTATTAAAATTTTTACATGATGTGCATTGCAGCAATAAATATTAATATCATTTGCAGCGCCAGTGACCCCTGGACCTGCTGCACAAGGCGTCATGTTACGGGTAAGACGTGCAGTTGACCACCCTGAGCTTCCCTATCAACTTCGATACGTTGGATATCCTGAACTAGGTACAGCACTTGTCATTGGCCAAATCTTTTAAGTTATTTTTCTTTTTCTTTTCTAGATTCTTACATGCTCTAATTTTATATTCCAATTAAAAATTTAGTTATGGAATGTCAGAACTGCCAACAAAGTATGGCACATAAAACAATACAGTCGAACCTTAGTTGCCGAATGTATTACTTGTCAAATAAATTGGTTTTCGAATGAGGTGTTTAAGAAAAAAAGTCCTGGTTTTTGTAAATTCTCTTGGTCGTCGACAGACAAGTTTTCACGTGTATGGAACAGGACAAAGTTGCTCAGGTCAAGTGCTCACAGAATGCGTACTGGACAGTGGGTCCAGAGTGTGGGTATGAGTTAGTATAGCCACTAACTTGCATGCTGTAAACATCTCTTGAGCTTTTGTTGTGCATCTTTTGAACTTTTTTTGTTGTTGTTATTTTGGAGTTTGGTGCAATTTTTTTATTGTGAGATAAGCCATCATGGGCCTGAAACAAACTCACTAGACAGGTTTTCAGTGAGACAAAAAGCCAGTGAGCCAGAACGGGGTGTTAGTTGTGAAAAGAGACAAAGAAGAGAAACAACATTAGCGCTCCTCTGACAGGTAAGGGGCAGTTAAATTTTCATTTACTGTACAGTATTTCTGTTAAATTTTCATTTAATATTCAATTTTACAGTTTCCCTGTGCTGTATAATTTTATACATTGTTTTATGTAGTAGTTAGTACAATATTAATATATTATTATACCATTTGGGGTCTGGAACTGGTTAATTCTATTTACATTATGTATTTTTTATGGGAAAAATGCTTTGGTTGTCGTCAATTTTGGTTATTGAATCGACATCCGGAACAAATTAAATTTGAAAACCAAGGTCCTACTGTATTTGTAAACAAACCTTTATTTTAAATATAACATTTTGCTCATGTAGTTCTTCATCAAGTCACTATATGGCAAATAAAACATGACAGTGAGCAACAGTATACAAAAAGGTAGGTAGAGTAAGGTAACAGATGGCAGAGAGAGTGGTGGTGGTGTTAGGTTGCTGACTCTCCTGCACAGTGTCTAGGAAAAATTTTCAAGATAAGTTAGTGGTTTTGCAGTGCTCAATGCTCCTTGGTTCTGCTCAGTAATATTGGAAGTCTGTGTGTGTAGCCTCTAAGCACCATCATTTCAGCCTATTTTTTCAGTTCATTAGATGAATGATGCAAGCATTGTTCTTATTATGTATCCTGTAGGCAAATTTGTATTCAGAGTCCCTTGTGTGAAGGTTCTGTGCAGTCTCACCAGTGTATACTCTATAATACCCACCAAAGGGAATTCTCTAATTGCTTCCTTCCATATTGATATGGCTGTGGGTCATGGGGTCTGGTAATATCCTGAATAGTTTTAGAGATGACAACTGTAATGTTTCCTAGGTAGTAGGTTGGTAGACAGCAACCACCCAGGGAGGTACTACCGTCCTGCCAAGTGAGTGTAAAACGAAAGCCTGTAATTGTTTTACATGATGGTAGGATTGCTGGTGTCTTTTTTCTGTCTCATAAACATGCAAGATTTCAGGTACATCTTGCTACTTCTACTTACACTTAGGTCACACTACACATTCATGTACAAGCATATATATATACACACCCCTCTGGGTTTTCTTCTATTTTCTTACTAGTTCTTGTTCTTATTTCCTATCTCCATGGGGAAGTGGAACAGAATTCTTCCTCCGTAAGCCATGCGTGTCGTAAGAGGCGACTAAAATGCCGGGAGCAAGGGGCTAGTAACCCCTTCTCCTGTATATATTACTAAATGTAAAAGGGAAAACTTTCGTTTTTCATTTTGGGCCACCCCGCTTCGGTGGGAAACGGCCGACGTGTTGAAAGAAAGAAAGAAGAACTGTAATGTTTATGTCTCTCTTATGGAGGGTATTGGAAATTTGGTTTGCCACAGTGTTGGGTTTTGGAGAAAAACAGTGCTCTACATTGACAGTCAAAGATGAAATAATTAGGGAATACAGTGGACCCTTGGTTTTCGTTCACCTCCAAACTCGAACAATTATGTAAATGTATTTTTGTAAGAGCTTTTGTAAGTGTATTTTTGGGGTTTTGAAACGACTAATCTAATTTACATTTGTCCTTATGGGAACAAATTCGTTCGGTAATGGCACTCAAACAGCATTCTGGAAAGAATTTTCAACGAAAACCGAGGGTCCACTGTATTAGTGTCATGAAGGTATTGTGATTGTATTGCATTCCAGGTCAAGAAATTTGAGAATACAGATTGTATGGGCATGAAGGAGAAAACCCAATGACAGCTCCATTTAGTGTGTCATGGTTAGAGAAGAAATGAATAAATCTTCCATATTCATAGGTTTTCTGTAGTCTTCAAAGTTTGGGGTGTGTTTGATTTTAAGGATTTTAACATCTAGGATGTACGAACCTTTTGAGTTTAGCTATTCATTTGATTGTTATTATTATTAACATCTAGGAAAAAGAGAAAGTTGGCCTGTCCTATCACCAGATTTGAGGGTTTCACAGAAACCCTTAATCTTGAACTGAAAAGTTCCATCTCAAGCTCTTTGGCAATAGTAATGATTATTCCTACCTTCATTTTTGTTGTACTTGCATGTTGCATATGCCAAGTATTTGACTGATAAAACCCCTGTGAAAGTGAAAATAAAATAAGTTCACATCTTAAGAAGATACATTAGTAAGTTAACAGTGTAAATTTCTAACAAGAAAAATATGCATACCAATTCATGCTGTCTTAAGCTAGTACTGATATAAACAATGTAAAAATAAAATATATTGGGCAATGTATATAAATGTAATAGTACACACTAAAATATAAAATTACATAGTATTTGAGACAGATTTTAGTGAAAAATTTAGCATTTACTGAAAGATAAATCAAAATTTAAGGTGAAATTGAAACTTTATTACAAGCGGATTTAATTAAAAGGAAATAAGGAAGTAATGATGTAAAAATAGTTGAAGATATAATTGCATTTAAAATAAAAGGAATGTGGCATGATTTATAACTTGGATGGAAAAATTTAATTGCATTTCAGGGAAATACATTAAGCCCAATTTTTTTTTTTTTTTAGTTTTGTTTGAATTCATTAATTTATTTTGTAATTCATCTGGTAAGTTATTCTCGGGCAAACCTGAGGAATATCAGAGGTCCAGTATTTGTTATGAGTGTGATGCCTGTGTGTTTCGTTGAAGTTTTCCAGGAAATGCCTTTGGTCAGCATCAGCATCACTGTAGTGTTTTGAAGATGTGGAGTGAAGGGTACATACTTAGTATGTACAGTGGACCCCCGAGTATCGTAAAAAACTTCATTCCAGAATCCTGCTCAAGTGCCATTACCGAACGAATTTACTCCCTTAAGAAATAATGTCACTTAGGTTAGTCTATTTCAGACCCCCAAAAATACACTTCCACAAGCACTTACAATATTATACTTACATAATTGTACGATTTCCGGGGTGTACGAAACTCGGGAGTCCACTGTATGGCATTTATGTTTCATAGGATTCGGGTTTTGAATAAGAGTATAGCATGTTGTGTAACACTTAAGTTGGTGATGATTTTGATAGGTTCCTTTTGTTAAGTGATAATTGGTTTGCGGTGGATAGCTGAGGTAGAACCTCAAGCACAAATTCTGCGAGTAAGGTTCACCAAAACCCCATAGTTAAAAGAGAAACTTCTAAATAACAAAAAAAAGCACAATACCGTGACTGGAACAATACACACACAACCCGCACATATAAAAGAAGAGGAGCTTACGACGACGTTTCGGTCCGACTTGGACCATTTACAAAGTCACACTAACACGAAGGACAGGTTTGTGGCGAATTGTTCCAGCAATGGTATTGTGACTTTTATTCTTCTTCATGGGTAAGGTATGGGTAAATGAGAGAGTAGTAATGTGTTAGTATAGATGGAGGAACATAGCAAACTTTGAAGAGTATACATATGCCTACAGTTTTTTAAATTTTTATTAAAGTGAGCAGGAGATAAACATTAAATTTTAATTTATTATGTACTATCAAACCTAAGGACTTACCTTCATAATTTTTCTCTATTTCATATTCATTAATTTTGATGTCTATTTATAGATAGGATAATTGTCTTTAAGGTAAATGTTTTTCTCCAGTGTTCTGTTACCACAAAAAGTTACTTATTGATTTCTTATTGGCTTTGTTTAAAGGTAATTATCCAGCATTGCTACGTAATTGCCTGGATGTTCCTGTCAGTAGTAATGTGTGTGAATTTCTTCAAGAACTCGGAGCAAAGGTAAGAACTTCAAAACCTAAATTAATCTTTTCTAGTTACGTATTTGTAAAAATTGTGATGAGTTGAAATCAATGTGACATATTGAAACCAATACCTTTCCTGGTGACACAAACTTTCTCTTTTCAAACACTGACTCTTGTGTTTTTCATGACATAGAAAACAATATGAACTTAATAAAGTTAAGAATTATCTGATGACAAACTCCTTGTTTTTGATTTAACACTGGGTAATCCATAAAAAAGAAAATACCTTCATCATTCATTCATTCAAGAACTGTCTTGCCAGAAGTGCACAGACATCACAATTCAAACAATCCTCCGAACTGCAACATCCCTAGTCCCCCTTCAGAGTGTAGGCATTAAACATCTAACCTCCAGGATTCAAGTCTGGATAACTGGTTTCCCTGAATCCTCTCGTAAAGACCTATTGTATTTTTTACTACTCTATACATATAGAATAAATCCATTCCAGGTAGACTGTGGGATAAATTAATAACCAAATATAAAGTAAAAATATACATATATTTCTAGGCCTACAATTACTGTAGTTAATAAATTTAATTTCAGTATGGTGCTCTTATCCAAAAATAAACTATAAAAACAGTAGGTATTCTTCTAAGATGTCATGTTTTTTGCTCCACATTGCTTACCAAATAAAACTATGAACTTAAATATTCATAACTGTGGCCATGTTGGAAATTTTCTACTTAATACACTACTAATGATTTTGCTTAAATATAAAATTTTATTCCACTCAGATTGTTAAGTTTTTTTTAGTTTCAATATTATTTTTGCATAAATTTCTTGTTTTCCAAATACGTACAGTGGTACCTCGAGTTACGATGGTCCCCAAAATCGCCCTTTTATGTAAGTTTATTTTTTTAAATGCTTTTGTAAGTATATTTTTGGGGGTGTAAAAGGACTAGTCTATTTTACATTATTCCTTATGGGGATAAATTCGTTTGGTAATGGCACTTGAACAGCATTCTCGAACGAAAAAATATCGTAACTCGAGGTACCACTGTAATTTCATGTTTATTCCTGTACATTTAGAATATAAAATGTACACAGAACTCTCACAACCTAAGCCTTAGTATTTTTAAGGGAAAATATTCACCATTTTTTAACACGATGGCCCTTCCCCACCGAGGTAGGGTGACCTGAAAAAGGATACTTTCACCATCATTCACATTATCACTGTCTTGCCAGAAATATGCAGATACCACAGTTTAGATGTCACTAACCAGCAAATATCCCAAATACCTCCTTAGAGTGCAGGCACTGTACTTCCCACCTCTACGACTCGGGTCCAGCTAATCAGTTTCCCTGAAACCCTTCACAAAAATACTTATTACCGTTCTCATACTCCAACAGCTCGTAAAGTCCCCAAGAACCATTTGTCTCCACTCCTATCTAACATGCTCACACATGCCTACTGTATATCCAAGCCCCTTGTGCACAAAGCCTTCTTTACCCTATCTCTCCCTCCATCCTTTCCTATTACAACCCCTAACCCACCTTCCCTCCATCCTTTCCTATTACAACCCCTAACCCACCTTCCCTCCATCCTTTCCTATTACAACCTCTACCCCACCTTCCCTCCACTACAGATTTATACACCCTCCAAGTCATCCTATTGTGTTCCATCCTCTCTAAATGATCAAACCACCTCAACAACCCCTCCTCCGCCTCTGAATAATACTTTTAGTAACTCCGCACCTCCTCCTCCTAATTTTGAAACTACGAATTCTCTGCATAATATTTATGCCAAACATTGCACTCTATGGTTTACGTCATCTTTCATAAACCCATCTGCTGACATGTCGATTCCCAAATATCTGAACACATTCACTTCTTCCATACTCCCTCCCTCCAATCTGATATCCAGTTTTTCCTTACCTAACTCATTTGATACCCTCATCACCTGTTGGCTATTGTTATTCCATACTAATTTATTGTTAAGCTATTTAAAAACAAATAATTTTTATCTCCTTCCAGCTTGATCATGAGTTTATGGCAAAAGGATACATCATGAAGAAAGGAAGAATAAAAGTAACTGTATTTAAGATGTATAAGGTAAGCTATGTAAGATATGTACTTCATTACTGTATTAGATGATGCACTTCTGAAAAGACACATAGTGAGAGTGACAGTGAATGTACAGTGGACCCCCGAGTTTCGTAAAAACTTCACTCCTGAAGTCTGCTCAAGTGCCATTACCGAACGAATTTACTCCCTTAAGGAAAAATGTCACGTAGGTTAGTCTATTTCAGACCCCCAAAAATACTTTTCCACAAGCACTTACAATATTATACTTACATAAATGTACGATTTCCGGGGTTTACGAAACTCGGGGGTCCACTGTAGTTGGAAGTGGCCTGTGTTGAAAAAGGATGCATTTATTATCAAAAGCTTTGCATAGGCAGAAACAGACACTGTCTTAAAATAACCTCATTATCTGTGTACAACTAAATAATATAGAATGTAATCAGATTATATGTGAAAAAAAGTTTATTAGTTGTAGCTAATAGAAATCCTAAGACAAAGCAACACTGTCCATATGAAAACTCAGGTTTATATGTATTATGAAGTATGTATAAGTAATAGAATTCTGAAGGTTTTATAATTTTGCTTATGATTGTTGAGACCTCTTTGATTATGTCAAGCAGTAAGGAAATTAAATGTCCTAGAAAGCATATAAAGAATGATAATAGTAAATTCTCAGTATCAGTAATCTTTCCAGTGAAGATCAGTTAAGAGGACTGACCTTATATTCTCCTGAGAGTGGCTATGATTAAAGTGCACCAATGAATGGAACACATTATTTTATTAACACATCGGCTGATTCCCACCAAGGCAGGGTGGCCCGAAAAAGAAAAACTTTCATCAACATTCACTCCATCACTGTCTTGCCAGAGGGGTGCTTTACACTACAGTTATAAAACTGCAACATTAACACCCCTCCTTCAGAGTGCAGACACTGTACTTCCCATCTCCAGGACTCAAGTCCGGCCTGCCGGTTTCCCTGAATCCCTTCATAAATGTAACTTTGCTCACACTCCAACAGCACATTAATGAAGTGAATATGAATTAGATGCTAAGAATATCTAACCAAGACAGAATATTCAATAATGGATTAAAATTTAATTAATTTGGATTTTAAAAGGATATAGGAATGCCTTAGTTTGGAAGTACTTTACAGTCAGAGATTGATGGAACAAATTGCCTAGAAATGCATGAGTGAAAGTAGTCAGGCACAAATAGTATTTTCCTTGGAGAGGTCAGTAGATCTATTAAAGTGATCCTTATGTTTTTATCACTTCTGTAGGATCATTAATCACTTAGAAATGTACTAAGACATTACCAACTTGTCAAATTTTTGCATTAGTTTCTTTTAAGGCATTTGTAATTACAATGTATTTTTTATTGTGATGTTTTTAATTTAGGTTAATTTATATACGTGTCAGCAGATGGGTCTATGAAGGATGAGGTGAATCCTAGAATTGATGAAGGGAAAAGGGTGAGTGGTGCACTTCGGAGTCTGTGGAGACAAAGAACTTTGTCCGTGAAAGCAAATAGGGAAATGTATGAGAGTTATAGTTATACCAACACTCTTATATGGGTGTGAAGCATGGGTGGTGAATGTTGCAACGAGGAGAAGGCTGGAGACAGTGGAGATGTCATGTCTGAGGGCAGTGTGTGGTGTGAATATATAATGCAGAGAATTCAGAGTTTGGAAATTAGGAGGAGGTGCAGGATTACCAAAACTATTATCCAGAGGGCTGAGAGGGGTTGTTGAGGTGGTTCGCACATGTAGAGAGAATGGAACGAAACAGAATGACTTCGAGAGTGTATAAATCTGTAGTGGAGGGAAGGCGGGATAGGGGTCGGCCTAGGAAAGGTTGGAGGGAGGGGGGTAAAGGAGGTTTTTTGTGTGAGGGGCTTGGACTTCCAGCAAGAATGCATGAGCGTATTTGATAGGAGTGAATGGAGACAAATGGTTTTTAATACTTGACATGCTGTTGGAGTATGAGCAAAGTAACATTTATGAAGGGATTCAGGGAAACCGGCAGGCCAGACTTGAGTCCTGGAGATGGGAAGTACAGTGTCTGCACTCTGAAGGAGGGGTGTTACTGTTGCAGTTTTATAACTGTAGTGTAAAACACCCCTCTGGCAAGACAGTGATGAAGTGAATGATGATGAAAGTTTTTCTTTTTCGGGCCACCCTGCCTTGGTGGGAATCTGCTGATGTGTTAATAAAAAAAAAAAAATTATATACTTATTGTAAAAGCATTGTTGTATGCTGCAGTTAAGACACATCTCTTTCAATTCTCAAGGTTTCTTCATGTTAAACATATTTTTTGCATAATCAGTAACTGACTTAAATATTTCCTTACAGGTTGGTGCTGGAATGTCAAAAGACAACCTGGAACCACTGACAATGTCACACATGGTGGAACTAAGTGTATTGACCACCAAGACAGACATGTCAGTTGCTGATGATCTGAGAGCCCTGGCTGACCAGCTCAAACCACTTGTACAATTAGAGAGAATGGACTATCGGAGATTGGGGCCACCATGATAGAATTTGTGATGTTAAAAGTTCCTATTATTGGGAGATATTTGCTCTATGTATTGGTATAAATTGTGTTACAGTTCACACCATACCAGTTATGCTGTCTAAAAGCTATTGTTATTATTACTACAATCAAAACTAAGTGTTAAACCCTGAAAGCTATTGAGAAGTGGAAGGTATGGATATAGGATGAAGAAGTTTATACTGCATAGTAAAAATATGGATTATGTATTTTGATAATAAAATAAATTGTACTTAACCCTTTGACTGTTTCGGTCGTATATATACGTCTTACGAGCCACTGTTTCGGACGTATATATACTCACAAATTCTAGCGGCTTCAAATCAAGCGGGAGAAAGCTGGTAGGCCTACATATGATAGAATGGATCTGTGTGGTCAGTGTGCACAGTATAAAAAAATCCTGCAGCACGCAGTGCATAATGAGAGAAAAAAAACTCCGACCGTTTCTTTGGATTAAAACGCCGTCTTTAAGGTGTATTTTCATATAATATTTATGGTTGTATTCTCTTTTTTATGGTCTCATTTGATAGAATGGAAAACATACTACAGAAGTATAGATGACTTTGATTAGTTTCATGATGAAAACGACCTTGAAATTGAGCTCAAAGTAGGGGAAATGTTCGATTTTTGCAAATGTTTAAGAGTAAACAAATCATGCCACGCATCCAATACACATCAATTGGTGAGTCTTATATTCTTTCACAAGTGCACTGATATTATTTATATCATTTTTACAATAATGCAATAGTCTGCATAATGGTAAATCTTCTATTTTTTGTGTGAATAAAAAATCAAAATAGAAAGCAAGAGTAATGTAAGAGGGGCCTAAAGGCGTGACTAATGGACAGATATTTTATTTTAGTGCCAGGAATGTCTGCATTGTTTATTCTGGACCCTATTTTGAAATTGACAACTTTTTTATTTTGCATGAAATTGGCCAAATTGCCAATTTCTGACCACTTTATTGGGTAGTTGAAATCGGTAAATTGGTGGTTTCTTGTATTCAATCGATAGAACAAATGGAGTTCTAAAGAAATAGCTATGAGTTTGGTCGACTGGAACAATGGAATTGGCCGAAAATAGGGCTCAAAGTCGGCGAAATTGCCGATGCGTATTTATCGCCGAGATCACTAACTTCGCGAGAGCGTAACTCCGTAAGTTTTCAATCAAATTTCATACTTTTGGTGTCATTACCATCGGGAAAAGATTCTCTATCATTTCATATGAAATTTTTTTTTTTTTTTTTAAATTTGCAACAACAGGAGAGCACTCAGGATTAGGGGTTGCGACAGTCAAAGGGTTAAGTGTAAGACTGGCTAGCTTGAATATCTGATATTTTGCATCACTTGTGTAATTTGTAAAGGATATGTCAATTACTTTGAAATAATATAATAAGAATATATATATTTTTATTTTCTTCCTCCAAATTCTCTGCACAATGACTTGAGAATGTCTTTTCTGAGTAGCATCATTCAACACTGCTGTATATTATGTACAGGAAAGTCTGGATTGTGTAAGTGACAATTTGCCAGTTTTATTAACCAAATTTAGATTTTGGTTTCTCCATAATGAAATTATCTCTTCAACTGACAATGTTTCTTCAAATCAACTACATTTACAATGCTGTCACATCTAACCCAAAGAAAGGTTCAGATTAATATTGGGCTGCATATGTGCAAATTTGCCATTGTATAACAACTAAAACATGGGGATTATTGGTTACCTGGAGAATGCCTCTTTTGACTGGCTTCAAATTCACATTGTTCTTCAGACTCTTGACACTGGTTTGTTATACTTAGGAATACTTTAATATCCAACATAGTTATTAATGTAAACCGTATGTATGTATGTACTGATATAGTATATACTTTGTTACATATACAGCTGCTCTATGTGCATACATATCAATAGAGGTATACTCTATATGCAGTGTACCTCTGACTAGGTGGGAGGCATACTGCCTGCACTGTGAACAAGGGATGAGATATTGCAGTTCAGAGGGTCATTTTCATGTCTGACAAGACAGCTACTGAATGAATGGTGGTGAATGTATTAACTTGTTTTACAAGTTATTCTACATTGGTGGGCTGTGCTGTATGACCTTTGTAGGTTTAGTGCTTCTTTTTTATAATAATAATAATAATACATCAGTGGGAGACAGCCAGTATTTTGAATAAAAAACTAATGATTAAGAGCTGAAGAACCCACACATAATTGGCTCTTTTTGTGAATACTACTAGTATGTATTAGTACTACTGCTGCTACTACTGTTAATAATAAAAGGTGATACAAAACATTCTGGGAGCAGGCTGCTTGGGCAGTGACCTCCCAAAGCAATTTGATAGAACTAATAAATTTGAAGGATTCAGCACACTGAATAACAACATAAGCACCTGCAGTAATAAACACCTGCAGTCATGCAGTCATGAGCACCTACAGTGATTAACACCTACAGTGTTCAACATTTGCAGTGATCAACAATTGCATCAATGAACTCCTGCAACACCAAACAACTACAGCAATGAACGCCTGCAACACCAGTTACAGCAATCAACACCTGTAACAACAAATATCTGTGGAGATCAATATCTGCAGCAAGAAATAACTAGCAATCAACACCTTCAACAACAATTATCTGTACCAACAAAAGCTTACAATAAACATACGAAATAAAAGAACACCTGCAATACGAAATTATAAAAAAACACCTGCAACACACATCTGCATTCAAAACATTTGCAATAATTACATGCAACAACAAGCATCTGTACTAAAAACTGCAAAACAATCGTGCAGCAACAAACACATGCTTTAAGATATCTGCATAAAAACCCTTTCAACAAATACCTGCATTAAAAATATTTGCAATAACAATTACCTGCTTCAACAAACACCTGTAACAATAGACGCCAGCAACAACAATCATGCCCTCTCAACCCCTCAGAGGAGGTTCATTGACGCTGGTGAGGGGCTCTTGATCTAGGAAATTGGATCTGTGCTCCAGTTCCCTGAATTGACCCTGAATACCTTCCAACCCCTCCCCCACATGCGCTGTATAATCCTACGGGTTTAGCGCTCCCCTATGATTGTAATAATAATGCCTCCTCAACATCATTATTATCATGGGAGAGCCCTAAACCCGTAGGATTATACAGCGCATGTGGGGGGAAAGGAAGGTATTCAGGCTCAATTCAGGGAACTGGAGCACAGATCCAATTTCCTAGATCAAGAGCCCCTCACCAGAGTCAAGGAACCTCCCTTGAGGGGCCCCCTCAACAGCAAACGCTTGTAACATCTAATACCTGCTTCTGTTAACACCTACAAAAACAAATATTTACAGTGACAGTTACCTGCAGCAGCAAACACTCCAGGACAAACACCTGACTGGTGATCTCCCCATCAGAGTGGGCTGGACCAGACAACATCCAGCCTCCAGCGCTTCCAGGAACAGCTCTTAAATTGTCATTCCAGCCGTCATTATAGTCAGTGTTGTCGCCTGGAACGACTCAACCATGACTAGAGGAAAGGCTTGAGGGTGAGGAAATGTCTTTGGAATGGTGTGGGTGCCTCAGAATGGCGAAGAAGATTTTTGGAATGTTAGAACGGGGCAGACACGGGATGTCGAATGTCTAGAATGAGGAGGTAGAGGTTGGATATTAAGAAAGACTTCGATATTTTAAGAGTCACTGAAGAAAACTTGTTGAATACAATGTGAACTTTTATATTATTTAAGGAACTCCTGGAATGAAAAAGAAATCCTTAAACAATTTGGAGATAATGACAGGATGAGGGGTCTCTGAAATGGTAAGCAGCGCTGTATAACCCCTGTGGTTTAGCGCTTCTATTTGATTATAATAATAATAATCTGAAATGGTAAGTATGAGCAACTGACATAATATAAGGTCTAAGGAATAACAAGATGCGTGCATTTGGAGTGATGATTTTTTTTTTTTTTGGAATGGTAAGCCTGTGTAATTTGAATTATGAAGGGTCTCTGGATGGCATGAGAGTGGATTAAATGGCAAAAAACGGTGAAAACAGAATGCGAGTTTTGAGTGTAACGCGTTCTTTGGGATAAAAAGTCAAGAGATAAACAATTAGGCAATGTTTGAAAACATAAGTATGTTTCCGGCTGAAATAGTTGGGTAGTTGATGGAATGGTAGGGTAGTTGCTAAATGGATGGGTAGCTGAAGGATTATAGTGATTTGAATGACAAGGAAGTGCAGAAGCTGCAATAGCAGGAAAGTTTCGTGGATAGATTATTGAGTGTTGATGGTGAATTAGCAAGTACCATGAGAATTGTGTGATGGCTGCAAGAGTATTGTTGCTGTGTGCTGAATGGGAGTTTCCTGAGATTAATGGATGTTATCCAGAGTGGCTGACTGGAAAGTGTCTGGAATGAGAGAGAGGTAGCTGGATTGTCAGAGAGGTATCTGGAATTAGAATAATTGTAAGAGTTGATTGAAAGGTGTCTAAAACGAGTGGAAGTGGTAGCTGGAACAACTGACCATCAACTGTCTAGATGAAAAAAATAACTTTGAACCATTTGAAGGTGTCTCAAACGAAAGAGTGGTCGCTGGAACGACTTGCCATTTACCGGCATGGCTCGTAGGTGTCTGGAACGAGAGGGTGGCACCTGGAATAGCCGGGTGGTGGCTGGAAATGGTCTCTGGAGACGTCTCAGGAGCCGTGCGTGCAGACACTTGATGACGCTCTCAGGAACAATTAGTTGCGCCAAGAGGAGCTCTAGACACGCCTCTGGTTATAGCCAGTGCACCGCCAGCCTCCTCGCCAGAGGTTTAATACCTCCTCTGAGCTGCTCCATTCCTCTTACATTTACCCTCCTGGGATGCGTAATTCTCGCCAGAATTTAGACAGCGCATCATTGGTTTATACAGTTTCAGGAACTGATTATTACGAAGGAGAATTACTGTTGCGATTTTGTTATATTTATTATGAAAATTCAGCAGGAAAAATAAGAGAACGAATAGAAAGAAAGAGGAAAAACTGAGATCATGTAGAGTGTCACGTTGTGACCATAACCTTGTTTACCAGCGTCCCTTGGCAGTCTGGCTGCACATTCTCAGCGGAAACTCACTTGCTTACAGCCTGCAGATAAACACAGTCAACCAGCACCAAAACTCTTAATATTGTATATAATTTTTTTTTGCATCTAAAGAAAGACTTGCAGGGCAGGGAAAGAAAGCACAAAGAAGAAATGCAAGAAACCGAGTTCCAACCACAACCTTAAGTTTCACTGTCAAGTTAATTAAGTTGATTGTTGTACGAGACTAAGGATGTTCGCTCTAATCACACACACACACACACAAAAAAAACTATTAGGGAACATGGAGGTAGAAAGAAAACAAGAACTGGATTGGAGATGGGATAGTAGGAAAAACGGGATAGGAAATAGGGAGACATAAAACAGGGAACAGGGAGAGAGGGAGTGAATGGGTCTGGGATAGAGGGGATGAGAGGGATGATTCTACATCTCACATGAATTAAACATATATACTTTTCCTGACCGAAACATTAGCCACTTGCTAATGTTCCCAGCAAGGACACTCACAGTGCAGGTCACCAGCAAGGACACTCACAGTGCAGGTCACCAGCAAGGACACTCACAGTGCAGGTCACCAGCAAGGACACTCACAGTGCAGGTCACCAGCAAGGACACTCACAGTACAGGTCACCAGCAAGGACACTCACAGTGCAGGTCACCAACAAGGACACTCACAGTGCAGGTCACCAACAAGGACACTCACAGTGCAGGTCACCAACAAGGACACTCACAGTGCAGGTCACCAGCAAGGACACTCACAGTACAGGTCACCAGCAAGAACACTCACAGTGCAGGTCACCAACAAGGACACTCACAGTGTAGGTCACAACCAAGGACCCTCACAATGTAGGTCACAACCAAGGACACTCACAGTGCAGGTCTCCAATAAGGACTCACAGTTTAGGTCACCAACAAGGACATTCACAGTGCAAGTCACCAAGGACACTCACAGTGCATTTCACTACAAAGGACACTCACAGTGCAGGTCACCATCAAGGACACTCACAGTGCAGGTCACCATCAAGGACACTCACAGTGCAGGTCACCATCAAGGACACTCACAGTGCAGGTCACCATCAAGGACACTCACAGTGCAGGTCACCAGCAAGGACACTCACAGTGCAGGTCACCATCAAGGACACTCACAGTGCAGGTCACCATCAAGGACACTCACAGTGCAGGTCACCATCAAGGACACTCACAGTGCAGGTCACCAGCAAGAAAACTCGCCTCATGGTGGGTACTGTGATGCTTGTGAAGGGTTCTTGATCCAAGACACTTGAACTACCCTTCCCATTCCTAAGATGAAACATGATTACCTCTCATTCCCCAGGTACTGCATAACGCATTGCACGGCGCACTGCATGACGCACTGCATGACACACTACATGACGCATTGGACGACGCACTGCATGACGCACAATACGACGCCCTGCGTGACACACTGCATGACGCATTATACGATGCCTTGCATGATGCACTGCATGACGCATTGCACGACGCACTACCTGACCCACTACATGACGCACATGCGCGCAGCGGTTCCTCGGGAATATAATAATAATAATAATAATAATAATAATAATAATAATAATAATAATAATAATAATAATAAAGTTTTAGATCACATTTACATAAGAAGTAGTTTTAGACCAGTAATTTATGTGACTGTGGCAGGGTGACTGTGGTAGGGTGACTGTGGTAGGGTGACTGTGGTATGATGACTGGTAGGGTGACTGGTAGGGTGACTGTGGTAGGATGACTGTGGTAGGATGACTATGGTAGGATGACTGTGGTAGGGTGACTGGTAGGATGACTGTGGTAGGGTGACTGTGGTAGGGTGACTGTGGTAGGATGACTGTGGTAGGATGACTATGGTAGGATGACTGTGGTAGGGTGACTGGTAGGATGACTGTGGTAGGGTGACTGTGGTAGGGTGACTGTGGTAGGATGACTGTGGTAGGATGACTGTGGTAGGGTGACTGTGGTAGGATGAGTGATAAGATGACTGTGGTAGGATGACTGTGGTAGGGTGACTGTGGTAGGGTGACTGTGGTAGGATGACTGGTAGGGTGACTGTGGTAGGATGACTGTGGTAGGGTGAAAGTGGTAGGGTGACTGGTAGGGTGACTGTAGTTGGGTGACTGTGGTAGGGTGACTGGTAGGGTGACTGTGGTAGGGTGACTGTGGTAGGGTGACTGGTAGGGTGACTGATAGGATGACTGTGGTAGGGTGACTGGTAGGGTGACTGTGGTAGGATGACTGTGGTAGGATGACTGTGGTAGGATGACTGTGGTAGGATGACTGTGGTAGGATGACTGTGGTAGGGTGAAAGTGGTAGGGTGACTGGTAGGGTGACTGTGGTTGGGTGACTGTGGTAGGGTGACTGGTAGGGCGACTGTGGTAGGGTGACTGGTAGGGTGACTGGTAGGGTGACTGTGGTAGGGTGACTGGTAGGGTGACTGTGGTAGGGTGACTGGTAGGGTGGCTATGGTAGGGTGACTGTTGTAGAATGACTGTGGTAGGGTGACTGTGGTAAGGTGACTGGTAGGGTGAGTGGTAGGGTGACTGTGGTAGGGTGACTGGTAGGGTGACTGGTAGGGTGACTGTGGTATGGTGACTGGTAGGGTGACTGTGGTAGGGTGACTGGTAGGGTGACTGTGGTAGGGTGACTGGTAGGGTGACTGGTAGGGTGACTGGGGTAGGGTGACTGTGGTAAGGTGACTGGTAGGGTGACTGGTAGGGTGACTGTTGTAGGGTGACTGGTAGGGTGACTGTGGTAGGGTGACTGGTAGGATGACTGGTAGGGTGACTTTGGTAGGGTTACTGTGGTAGGGTGACTGTGGTAGGGTGACTGTGGTAGGGTGACTGATAGGGTGACTGGTAGGGTGACTGGTAGGGTGACTGTGGTAGGGTGACTGGTAGGGTGACTGTGGTAGGGTGACTGGTAGGGTGACTGGTAGGGTGACTGTGGTAGGGTGAGTGTGGTAGGGTGACTGGCAGGGTGACTGTGGTAGGGTGACTGGTAGGGTGACTGTGGTAGGGTGACTGGTAGGGTGACTGTGGTAGGGTGACTGGTAGGGTGACTGGTAGGGTGACTGTGGTAGGGTGAGTGTGGTAGGGTGACCTTGGTGGTTACTGACTGACAGAAGGCTGTGTTTACAAAGTGTTCGTCCATAAGTTTTCTTACGAACATTGAACTGATCTGGTACTGACGACCTCCCACGAGAGAGACCGTTCTTGTTTATTTCATGGAAGGCTAAACCTGTGTGGGTTATTCAGTGCAACAAATTGTGAAGGAGTCGATCCTTCGTCAGCTAATCACGGCCCGATTTCTGATCAGCCAGGCTGTTGAAAAGAATCTCTTGTGCACAGTGTTAAGTCTCACATCACTGAGTTTCATAACATTGTTTTGTGTAATTGTTTCACATTGCGTTTCGAAAACATCTAAATGCTTGAATATATAGAAAATGTATATTATTTCTAAGGTTTTCATGAGGTCCCATCTAGGCCTAGTGTTACTGCTAAATAACAGGTTAAGTAATTTAAGTCTCTTCCATTGTTTTGTTCCTTAATATTATTGAGTTGTGTTGCTCTTCTCTGCTCCCTCTGTAAGTTTGTCTAACTTGTTTATGTAATTAGAGGATCTGAACTAGATAACAACTTGAAGTTGAGTCTGACAAGAACGTTGTACAGTACAGTGTTCATACTGTCGCAGGAGGTTTGTCCTTAAAGTTTCTTGCTGTGAAGCCTGGTGGCTAAAGCTCTCGCTTCACACGGTGGGGGTCCGGGTTCGATTCCCGGCGAAGGGGTGGAAACATCGGACGTATTTCCATACACTGGTTGTCTATGTTCACCCATCAGTAAAATGGGTACCTGGGTGTTAGTCGACCGGTGTGGGTCGCATCCTGGGACAAAACTGACCTAATTTGCCCGAAATGCTCTGCATAACAAGCGGCTTTCTATATAGTAGTATGTCATTGATGTCAGCTAGGCCTGTATACCTTGTACATGTACTTGTAGTAAATAAGTATATATATATATATATATATATATATATATATATATATATATATATATATATATATATATATATATATATATATGTTTATATAATAAATCAAATATAGGGAGGTACCACCTCTGGAACTGTGCTGGGGACCCTCATCCTCAGAGAAAAGAATAAACTTACTTCAGGGAAAACTCAAGGTTCTCCCCGGAGCTGTTTGAATATTGTCTTCTCCTACCACCCTCTATATTCTATATTATATGTAGACTTTATTTAAAGACAAAATACATTGACAAAAATACAATAGGGAGTAGAACAACATAGATAATATCTCAGAGCTACATCTCGAATACTTCGCCCAGCTCTCCGGCGTTGGGCCGCGTGCCCAGAATGCTGCAGGCATTTTCCCACTGGATCGCAACAGAGTCTCTGAAATAGGAAGTTGGCCGCCCTGTGATCCTTGGTTTCTGTGATAAGTTTTTCACCCAGCTCTTTGAGGAACTTGAGAGCACACTTGCCCCATGCTCCTAGAGTCTCCGACCCTATTGGGACGAATTTATAGCAAAGGGGGAAGGCCTTCATATTTGCGGGTCTTCTGGGTCTCCCTGTAGCTGGCAGCTCCACCCCCTTCAGCTTCGGAGTAGCCTCCACAAGCAGTATATATCGTATTGTAACCACGAACGAGTGATATTTAATCAATAACAACACTGCCACCAGCCGGGGATCGAACCCGTGTTGTTTTAGCCCGGCTAGTCGTAATGTTGTTATTGATTAAATACCACTCGTTCGTGGTTACAATACGATGTATACTGCTTGTGGAGGATAGTACACCAAACGGGGAGTAGAAAGAAATTAGCTCTGAGGCACCCACACCATGGTATGTCCGCGGATCACGGTACAACACCTAGCTCTGCTGGGTGCGTGATTCTTGTAGGATTGTATGGTCCCGTGGGTTAGAGCATCGTGGAATTTTCGCTCACTATGAGGCGGGCTAACACAACATGGGTTCGATCCCCCGGCTAATTGCAGTTTTGTTATTGATTAAATACCACTCGTTCGTGGTTAAAATACGATATACGTATATATATGTATATATATATATATATATATATATATATATATATATATATATATATATATATATATATATATATATATATATATATATATATATATATATATATATATCAAGAGAGACAGAGACAGAGACAGACAGACAGACACAGAGAGAGACTGAGAGAGAATGTGTGTGTGTTTGTGTATGTACTATAACTGGGTGCATGGTGGAGGCAGCAGTGTGGAGGTGGAGGCAGCAGTGTGGAGGTGGAGGCAGCATTGTGAAGGTGGAGGCAGCAGTGTGGAGGTGGAGGCAGCAGTGTGGAGGTGGAGGCAGCAGTGTGAAGGTGGAGGCAGCAGTGTGGAGGTGGAGGCAGCAGTGTGAAGGTGGAGGCAGCAGTGTGGAGGTGGAGGCAGCATTGTGAAGGTGGAGGCAGCAGTGTGGAGGTGGAGGCAGCAGTGTGAAGGTGGAGGCAGCAGTGTGAAGGTGGAGGCAGCAGTGTGGAGGTGGAGGCAGCAGTGTGAAGGTGGAGGCAGCAGTGTGGAGGAGGAGGCAGCAGTGTGAAGGTGGAGGCAGCAGTGTGGAGGTGGAGGCAGCAGTGTGAAGGTGGAGGCAGCAGTGTGGAGGTGGAGGCAGCAGTGTGAAGGTGGAGGCAGCAGTGTGGAGGTGGAGGCAGCAGTGTGAAGGTGGAGGCAGCAGTGTGGAGGTGGAGGCAGCAGTGTGAAGGTAGAGGCAGCAGTGTGGAGGTTTAGGCAGCAGTGTGAAGGTGGAGGCAGCAGTGTGGAGGTGGAGGCAGCAGTGTGAAGGTGGATTCAGCAGTGTGGAGGTGGAGGCAGCAGTGTGAAGGTGGAGGCAGCAGTGTGGAGGTGGAGGCAGCAGTGTGAAGGTGGAGGCAGCAGTGTGGAGGTGGAGGCAGCAGTGTGAAGGTGGAGGCAGCAGCTGCTGGACTGCTCAGTAATTTCATTAGTGAGGGAGGGTTGGTGGTCAAGGCTCTGAGCTGCGGTGCATCTTTGATGGCTGTCTGTGTACCCTGTGTGTAGGGCACGGGCACAGCTGTCTGTGTACCCTGTGTGTGGGGCACGGGCACAGTTGTCTGTGTACCCTGTGTCCCAGGCAGTGACACGGTTCTACTCTAGCTCTAGGGCTAGATTCTTAGCCTTAAGTTTTACCGAAATACTGTTATGGTCTTGAGGATTGAGCACCAGTGAGTACCTTGTCTGGCCGTCCAGCTTCTTCAGCTTATTTACTTCCTTCACTTTGCTTTGCTGTTAAGGCAAAGTGACCCACAGGGGGAATCACATTCACCGTCACTTGCGCCATTGCTGTCTTTTCAGAATAGCACAAAATGAAACAGTGACCCACAACCTGGCAGCCTGACCCACTGAGTACAGACACACTGCCGTCTCATTCTAAAACTCACCCACTGCTCAGACCCCAACAGCATGGCTCACACTCCAGCAGCATGGCTCACACTCCAGCAGCATGGCTCACACTCCAGCAGCATGGCTCACACTCCAGCAGCATGGCTCACACTCCAGCAGCATGGCTCACACTCCAGCAGCATGGCTCACACTCCAGCAGCATGGCTCACACTCCAGCAGCATGGCTCATACTCCAGCAGCATGGCTCACACTCCAGCAGCATGGCTCACACTCCAGCAGCATGGCTCACACTCCAGCAGCATGGCTCACACTCCAGCAGCATGGCTCACACTTCAGCAACATGACTCACACTCCAACAGCATGGCTCACACTTCAGCAGCATGGCTCACACTCCAGCAGCATGGCTCACACTCCAGCAGCATGGCTCACACTCCAGCAGCATGGCTCACACTTCAGCAGCATGACTCACACTCCAACAGCATGGCTCACACTTCAGCAGCATGGCTCACACTCCAGCAGCATGGCTCACACTCCAGCAGCATGGCTCACACTCCAGCAGCATGGCTCACACTTCAGCAGCATGACTCACACTTCAACAGCATGGCTCACACTTCAGCAGCATGGCTCACACTCCAGCAGCATGGCTCACACTCCAGCAGCATGGCTCACACTCCAGCAGCATGGCTCACACTCCAGCAGCATGGCTCACACTCCAGCAGCATGGCTCACACTCCAGCAGCATGGCTCACACTCCAGCAGCATGGCTCACACTCCAGCAGCATGACTCACACTTCAACAGCATGGCGTCTCTCATAACCCACTCACCTACACTCACTCTGACCTCGGGACGAACATAGTCACGAGTTTCTCACAGAATAATCTCTGCAACAAACGCCAGACTGGCAAATTTAATTAAGGAGAGCTTTCAGGAACATCAAGAAGGAGGCATTCACGACTTTATACACGACATATATCATGCCAGCAGTAACAGCCTGGTTGATCAGGCCCTGATCCACCGGGAGGCCTGGTCGTGGACCGGGCCCCGGGGGCGTTGATCCCCGGAATGCCCTCCGGGGAGCATGCAGCGCCAGTATGGAATCGAACCCATGTAATCATGTAAAGAAGCTTGAAGAATTTCAAAGGTTTGCAACAAAACTAGTCCCAGAGCTGAGGGGTATGAGCTAAGAGGAGAGAAGTTAGAGGAGCTAAACCTAACGACATTAGAGAACAGAGGGTCCAGAGGTGACATGATTACAACAAAAATACTAAGAGGAATTAATAGGGTGGACAGGGCGAGCCAGTTTGAGGCGGGTCTCAGGTACACGAGGGTCCAGATGGAAGTTAAAAACACAGATGAGTCACAGGGATGTTAGGAAACACATCTTAAGCTCTACAGTAGTCAGGAAGTAGAATGATCTAGACAGGAAGTGGCAGAGGCAGAATCCATGCATAGTTTTAAGAATAGGTATGATAGGGCTCACGCATTCAGGAGAGAGAATGAACCCAGTAGTTGCCAGCAGAGAGGCGGGGCCGACTCGACCCCTGAAACCACGATTATGTGAGAACAGTTATGTGAGCACTAGTGACTGGTTCTGAGGGTTATCATAGGTTCATTCTACCAATCTTTCCTCAAATCTCCCATACACCATCTTCCATTCACACCGCACATTCACCCTCTTCTTGAACATTCTGTATCTACCTCCATTCTTTCTACATAACCAAATATTCTTAACAAGACCTTCCGTTCTTTGAATTATACTTTAAAATGCCTTCTAGGTTTTGTAGCCCCTTTCTTTCTATCTTCTTCACACTGCTTTTAATGTCAGATATTTCTAGTGTCCTAAATTCCACTTTCACAACTATTGATAAGCCTCTTCCCTCCTACATTCTCCACCGACTAATGTATCTTCTCACAAGCGTCTCAGAGCCTTCAGTTTTCCAGACCGTCGTTCCGCTTCAACCTAGCAAGTACATGCTATGAAAACTAGAGAAGAAAAATCTCCAAAAATGAAATACAGACTTAAAAGAGAGATCCTGGAAGCCTTAACCTTGGATAAGCAAAGTACCGAGGATATCTATCACTTGAGGTGTTCAATCCCTCGGAAGGAGGATCGAACCTTCATTGTTTCTCATGTTTACATAATACACGTTATTATATAACCGTGACCACTCCCATGTTAAAAAGGCACTCACCTATTCACTGGTTGCTACTAGGTCCACTCTCTCCCTGCTCCATGAGCTTTATGGTATCTCTTCTTAAAGCTGTGTATGGATCCTGGATTCACCACATCCCTCCCCAGATTGTTCCACCTCCTGACAACTCTATGACTGAATAAATACTTCCTAACATCCTTGTGACTCATCTGAGTTTTCAACTTCCAGTTGTGACCCCTTGTTGTTGTGTACCATCTCTGAAGCATCCTGTTCCTATCCACCTTGTCAATTCGTCTCAGTATTTTATATGTCGTTACCATGTGACCCCTATCCCTCCTGTCCTCTGTCATCAGGTTAATTGTCCTTAACCTCCTCATAGGACCTACACTGTAGCTCCGGGACTAGTCTTGTTGCAAACCTTTGCACTTTCTCTAATTTCTTGACGTGTTTGACTAGATGTGGGTTCCATACTGGTGATGTTTACTCCAATATGGGCCTAACGTACACAGTGTACAGCAGAGCTACTCAATTGGCGGCCACCGGTCCGAATCCGGACCTTCCGAGTGTTCTAATTGGACCGCGGGCTTCAGGAGAAAGCTTAGTTAAATAACAGCTGTTACCACGTTCAGGATCAGGTGGTACACAAGAGCGGGATTAATACATTATTCTATCTGAATGGAATGCATACACTGAATGGAATACAGTATTCTAGCATAGCTAAATAGTGATATTTTCTTCCATTCAATGGTAATTCATATGTATCCAAACCTTTGCATACATTGGTACATTGGTATCCGGACCTTTGCATACATTGGTACTTGTCCAAGTGGACCCTTGCTCATAGTAGTTGAGTTGCCCTGATGTACAAAGTCTTGAATGATTCCTTACTCAGATGTCGAAACGCTATTCTTAGGTTTGCCAGGAGCCCATATGCTGCAGCAGTTATTTGGTTGAAGTGCGCCTCAGATGTGCTCGGTATTATATTCACCCCAAGATTCTTTTCCTTGAGTAAGGTATGTAGTCTTTGGCCCCATAGACTGTATTCTATCTGTGGTCCTCTTTGACCTTCTTCAATCTTCAGGACTTTGCACTTGGTGGGGTTAAACTCCAGGAGCCAGTTGTTGGACCAGGCTTGCAGCCTGTCCAGATATCTTTGTAGTCCTATCTGATCCTCATCCACTTGTATTCTCCTCATTAGCTTCACATCGTCTGCATATACATATACTAGAAACAGCAACGGCCCTAGGACTGACCCCTGTGGAACTCCGCTCGTCACAGGCGCCCACTCTGACACCTGTGTATGTGTACTCACCTAGTTGTACTCGCCTAGTTGGGATTGCAGGGGTCAATTCATAACTCCTGGCCCCTCCTCTCTTCTTAAAGCTATGTATGGATCCTGCTCCCACTACATCACTTCCAAGACTATTCCATTTCCTGACAACTCTGTGACTGAGGAAATACTTCCTAACATCCCTGTGATTCATCTGAGTCTTCAACTTCCAATTGTGACCCCTTGTTGCTGTGTCCCATCTCTGGAACATCCTGTCTCTGTCCACCTTGTTGATTCCTCTCAGTATTGTTGCAAACCTTTGTACTTTCTCTAATTTCCTTACGTGCTTGGCTAGGTGTGGGTTCCAAACTGGTGCTGCATAATCCAATATAGGCCTGACGTACACGGTGTACAGGGTCCTGAACGATTCCTTATTGAGATGTCGGAATGCTATTCTTAGGTTTGCTAGGCGCCCATATGCTGCAGCAGTTATTTGGTTGATGTGCGCCTCAGGAGATGTGCCCGGTGTTATACTCACCCCAAGATCCTTTTCCTTGAGTGAGGTTTGTAGTCTCTGGCCCCCCTAGACTGTACTCCGTATGCGGTCTTCTTTGCTCTTCCCCAGTCTTCATGACTTTGCACTTGGTGGGGATGAACTCCAAGAGCCAGTTTCTGGATCAGCCCTGCAGCCTGTCTTGTGTGTATGTGTGTGTGTGTGTGTGTGTGTGTGTGTGTGTGTGTGTGTGTGTGTGTGTGTGTGTGTGTGTGTGTGTGTGTGTGCGTGTGTGTGTGTGTGTGTGTGTGTGCGTGTGTGTGTTAATTATTTAATGCTGGCCCGGTGGGAGTGTTTACTAGAGTTTTTTTTTTTTGTTAATTTTTATCTAGGGTCGTGTTAATGGATAAAAATATGCATGATGGGTGAGGGTGAGGATAACATTGAAGGCGAGGATGAGGGTGAGAGGTAAGGATAATAGTGAGGTTGAGGGTGAGAGCTCTCACCTGCTTGCAGTTGCAGGGGTGATTGTTAGAGTGTTGGTGAATATGTTGGTGAATGTGTTGGTGAATGTGTTGTTGAGTGTGTTGGTGAGTGTATTGGTGAGTGTGTGTTGGTGAGTGTGTTGGTGAGTGTCCTCAAGAAATAGTACCAGGTTCGTATTCAACAACTAGTGAACACTCAACAAACATACAATCACCTCTTAACTGCTAGCCTCTAGCCTCGCTCTTCCCTCTCCCATCCTCACACTCACGCAAGGTTGATTCCTGGCAGGGAGAAACATGTAGGTAAGTTTCCTTGCACCCCTGTTGCCCCTGCCCACCTAGGAGTACCTGTGTGCTAGTTGACTGTTGTGGGTTGTTGCCCCTGCTCACCTAGGAGTACCTGTGTGCTAGTTGACTGTTGTGGGTTGTTGCCCCTGCCCACCTAGGAGTACCTGTGTGCTAGTTGACTGTTGTGGGTTGTTGCCCCTGCCCACCTAGGAGTACCTGTGTGCTAGTTGACTGTTGTGGGTTGTTGCCCTGCCCACCTAGGAGTACCTGTGTGCTAGTTGACTGTTGTGGGTTGTTGCCCCTGCCCACCTAGGAGTACCTGTGTGCTAGTTGACTGTTGTGGGTTGTTGCCCTTGACCACCTAGGAGTACCTGTGTGCTAGTTGACTGTTGTGGGTTGTTGCCCCTGCCCACCTAGGAGTACCTGTGTGCTAGTTGACTGTTGTGGGTTGTTGCCCCTGCCCACCTAGGAGTACCTGTGTGCTAGTTGACTGTTGTGGGTTGTTGCCCCTGCCCACCTAGGAGTACCTGTGTGCTAGTTGACTGTTGTGGGTTGTTGCCCCTGCCCACCTAGGAGTACCTGTGTGCTAGTTGACTGTTGTGGGTTGTTGCCCCTGCCCACCTAGGAGTACCTGTGTGCTAGTTGACTGTTGTGGGTTGTTGCCCCTGCCCACCTAGGAGTACCTGTGTGCTAGTTGACTGTTGTGGGTTGTTGCCCCTGCTCACCTAGGAGTACCTGTGTGCTAGTTGACTGTTGTGGGTTGTTGCCCCTGCCCACCTAGGAGTACCTGTGTGCTAGTTGACTGCTGTGGGTTGTTGCCCTTGCCCACCTAGGAGTACCTGTGTGCTAGTTAACTGTTGTGGTTGTTGCCCTGCCCACCTAGGAGTACCTGTGTGCTAGTTGACTGTTGTGGGTTGTTGCCCTTGCCCACCTAGGAGTACCTGTGTGCTAGTTAACTGTTGTGGGTTGTTGCCCTTGCCCACCTAGGAGTACCTGTGTGCTAGTTGACTGTTGTGGGTTGTTGCCCTTGCCCACCTAGGAGTACCTGTGTGCTAGTTGACTGTTGTGGGTTGTTGCCCCTGCCCACCTAGGAGTACCTGTGTGGTAGTTGACTGTTGTGGGTTGTTGACCTTGCCCACCTAGGAGTACCTGTGTGCTAGTTGACTATTGTGGGTTGTTGCCCTTGCCCAACTAGGAGTACCTGTGTGCTAGTTAACTGTTGTGGGTTGTTGCCCCTGCCCACCTAGGAGTACCTGTGTGCTAGTTGACTGTTGTGGGTTGTTGCCCTTGCCCACCTAGGAGTACCTGTGTGCTAGTTGACTGTTGTGGGTTGTTGCCCTTGCCAACCTAGGAGTACCTGTGTGCTAGTTAACTGTTGTGGGTTGTTGCCCCTGCCCACCTAGGAGTACCTGTGTGCTAGTTGACTGTTGTGGGTTGTTGCCCCTGCCCACCTAGGAGTACCTGTGTGCTAGTTGACTGTTGTGGGTTGTTGCCCCTGCCCACCTAGGAGTACCTGTGTGCTAGTTGACTGTTGTGGGTTGTTGCCCTTGCCCACCTAGGAGTACCTGTGTGCTAGTTGACTGTTGTGGGTTGTTGCCCTTGCCCACCTAGGAGTACCTGTGTGCTAGTTGACTATTGTGGGTTGTTGCCCTTGCCCAACTAGGAGTACCTGTGTGCTAGTTAACAGTTGTGGGTTGTTGCCCCTGCCCACCTAGGAGTACCTGTGTGCTAGTTGACTGTTGTGGGTTGTTGCCCTTGCCCACCTAGGAGTACCTGTGTGGTAGTTAACTGTTGTGGGTTGTTGACCTTGCCCACCTAGGAGTACCTGTGTGCTAGTTAACTGTTGTGGGTTGTTGCCCTTGCCCACCTAGGAGTACCTGTGTGCTAGTTAACTGTTGTGGGTTGTTGCCCTTGCCCACCTAGGAGTACCTGTGTGCTAGTTGACTGTTGTGGGTTGTTGTCCTTGCCCACCTAGGAGTACCTGTGTGCTAGTTAACTGTTGTGGGTTGTTGCCCCTGCCCACCTAGGAGTACCTGTGTGCTAGTTAACTGTTGTGGGTTGTTGCCCTTGCCCACCTAGGAGTACCTGTGTGCTAGTTAACTGTTGTGGGTTGTTGCCCCTGCCCACCTAGGAGTACCTGTGTGCTAGTTGACTGTTGTGAGTTGTTGCCCCTGCCCACCTAGGAGTACCTGTGTGCTAGTTGACTGTTGTGGGTTGTTGCCCTTGCCCACCTAGGAGTACCTGTGTGCTAGTTAACTGTTGTAGGTTGTTGCCCTTGCCCACCTAGGAGTACCTGTGTGCTAGTTGACTGTTGTGGGATATGGCCCTTGCCCACCTAGGAGTACCTGTGTGCTAGTTAACTGTTGTGGGTTGTTGCCCCTGCCCACCTAGGAGTACCTGTGTGCTAGTTAACTGTTGTGGGTTGTTGCCTTTGCCCACCTAGGAATACCTGTGTGCTAGTTGACTGTTGTGGGTTGTTGCTCCTGCCCACCTAGGAGTACCTGTGTGCTAGTTAACTGTTGTGGGTTGTTGCCCTTGCCCACCTAGGAGTACCTGTGTGCTAGTTAACTGTTGTGGGTTGTTGCCCTTGCCCACCTAGGAATACCTGTGTGCTAGTTGACTGTTGTGGGTTGCTTCCAGGGAAAATGTGTTAGAAAACTTCAATACCTTCTGGAATATTATATCATTTGTACGAAAACACTCCAGTCCTGCTGGAATGTTATATCCTGTGTAAGAAAGTGCCCCAGTACTGTGTAAGAACGTACTCCAGTCCTGTGTTAGAAAGTGCCCCAGTACTGTGTAAGAACGTACTCCAGTCCTGTGTTAGAAAGTGCCCCAGTACTGTGTAAGAACGTACTCCAGTTCTGTGTTAGAAAGTGCTCCAGTACTGTGTAAGAACGTACTCCAGTCCTGTGTTAGAAAGTGCTCCAGTACTGTGTAAGAACGTACTCCAGTCCTGTGTTAGAAAGTGCTCCAGTACTGTGTAAGAACGTACTCCAGTCCTGTGTTAGAAAGTGCCCCAGTACTGTGTAAGAACGTACTCCAGTCCTGTGTTAGAAAGTGCTCCAGTACTGTGTAAGAACGTACTCCAGTCCTGTGTTAGAAAGTGCTCCAGTACTGTGTAAGAACGTACTCCAGTCCTGTGTTAGAAAGTGCCCCAGTACTGTGTAAGAACGTACTCCATTCCTGTGTTAGAAAGTGCCCCAGTACTGTGTAAGAACGTACTCCATTCCTGTGTTAGAAAGTGCCCCAGTACTGTGTAAGGACACTCTGCTACCTGCTGGGAATGTTCAGGTGGTGAGTAAAAGGTATTCGCGTATCCAATGTTATTTTTCCCCTCTAACCATTCATCTGCCAACTCCAACAGTTCGTAGTGTCCAGTCACATACCAACCAATGATCCTCCAGGACAGACCGTCACCGCTGATTGGTCCTAATATAAAATGATTGTTTCAGCCAGTCAGGAATTTACCGACCAATCAGGACCAAGAAAACGCTACCATAAACCTGAATTAATGGCGTACTCACCGATAACTCCATTGATTTACTGAACATTGGCAGACATAACTAATCACACAGCAATTGAAGTGTTCCAGGGCTGTTGCTCACCGCCGGATGGTTAAGTTGCCCACCAGTAACTTAATATACAAGAGTAATGCCCACAATTATAAGTGCAGAGACACAATATGCTGAACAAGCAACAAGGAATCTGGGACCCACCAGCGCGGCGGGTGATCCCCAAGGAAGAGACTACGGGTAGTATTGTACAAGTATCGGGACAACGTTTGGCTCATGGCAGAGCTTTGAAAAAGTCATCGTTGTGACAAACAAAGCTTGTTCTCTATGTTTGTTCATCAGAGGATCAGCTTATGTTGAAAGAACGCATTACGCAAAGTGTTCTTGAAACAAATGGCGGAGGGTAGATTGGTAACCCCTACAGGTGATACATGGGAAGGGTTGGTAGGCCTGCAGGTGATGCATGGGAGGGATTTATAATCCTGCAGGTAAAACATGAGAAGAGTTGGTAGCCTTGCGGATGATAAATGGGAAGGGTTGGCAGTCCTGCAGACGATGCATGGGAAGGATCTGTAGCTCTGCAGGTTATATATAATACATGGGAAGGATTAATAGCCCTACAAGGGTAGTCCAGTTGGCACATGGGAAGGATTAATAGCACTACAAGATGCGTCACTGTAGCTCAGTGAGAGTTCATAGGGTATAACCGTTTCTGCTCACGTGACCATCCGATGCAACCGTTAGCCAATGTCAAAGGTCACCCATGTCAAAGGTCAATACTTTGAACGCTATAAGCTCTGCTCGGGGCAGTGCCAGTGACCATCGAGACACCGTGTAGGGATAGACCAGGCTTACGGCTCTGAGACTTCCACCTTGTCTAATATACCAAGTTACCATCCCAAACTCGTCTGTTCATTACCCAATCTGCGAAAGAACCTCTACGCAACAGATGTGTTGGTAGTCCTACAGGTGATGCACTGGCAGGAGTGATGACTCTGAAGGAGGTACGTTGGTACCATAATGGTAGTATCATGATAAGGTTGGTAGCCCTGATGGTAGTACCATCAGGATTGGTAGTCTTGAAGGTAGTAGGGTTGGTAGCTCTGGCGGTAGTAAACTGGTAGGGTTGGTAACTGACAGAAGTACTGTAGTAGGGTTGGTAGCCCTGACGGAAATACCATAGTAGGGTTAGTAGTCCTGAAAGTAGTAACATGGTAGGGTTGGTAGCCCTGGAAGTAATGGCAGGGTTGGTAGCCCTGGTATTAGTGGTAGGGTTGGTGGACCTGAAGGTAATACCGTGGTTGGGATGGTGCTCTGACGATTGTACAGTGGTAGGGTTAGTAGCCGAGGGAGCAACACCCCTGACTATATAGTAGAATAGAGTTCGTAGCCCTGAAGGTAGTACCGTGGTAGGGTTGTAAGACCTGACGGAAATACCATGGAAGGGTTGGTAGTCCTGAAGGTAGTAACAAGGTAGGGCTGGTGGCCCTGGAGGTAGTGAATTGGTAGGAGTGGTAGTCCTGAAGATATGTAGTACAATAAATGATAGGGTCAGTATCCCTGACGGCATAACCATGGTAGGGTTGGTAGTCCTGAAGGTAGTAATGTGGAAGAGTTGGTAGCCTCAGCAGTAGTGCCGTGGTAAGGTTGGTGGCCCGGAAGGTAATACCGTGGTTGGGTTGGTAGCTCAAACGGTAGTACCGTGGTAGGGTTGGTACTCGTGGCAGAAACACCCCTGACTATAGTACCGTAATAGGATTGGTAGTCTTGAATGTAATAAGTGTTAAGGTTGGTAGTCCTGGCGGTAGTGCCTTGGTAGGGTTTGTAGTCCTGAAAGTAGTACCGTGATAGGGTTAGTAGCACTGATGGTAGAACCGTGGTAGGGTTGGTAGGCCTGAAAGTAGTAACGTGGTAGGGTTGGTAGCCCTGGCGGTAATGCCTTGGTAGGATTGGTAATCCCGAAGGTATGAAGTACAGTGATCGGGTTAGTAGCCCTGACGACAGAACCATGGTAGGGTTGGTAGCCCTGGCGGTAATGCCGTGGTAGGGTTGGTGGCTCTGACGATAGTACCGTGGTAGTGTTGGTAGTTGTGGCAGCAACACCCCTGAGTAGCATTAAGGGTGAACCTCACCCATTGATTAGCGGGATAATGACCAATAAGTTACTCAGCAGCAGCAGTAGCAGCAGCTCTCAGAATCACGGTAAACCAATGGACCTATCTCTCTCTATCTCTTACTCTCGTAAGGAGACTAGTGGGCGCTGAGGGAGACTAGTGGGTGCTGAGGGAGACTAGTGGGTGCTGAGGGAGACTAATGGGTACTGAGGGAGTCTAATAGTTACTGAAGAAGAGATTTAGATTTTAGATTTTGCCACCGAAGTGGCTAGTTTATTGTGCACCCCATATCTATCTTGTGGACGGTAGCGCAAGAGCATATGGATACACAAAAGGCCTAGGCACTAGGCCCCAAAAGGGTTAACAATTGTACATATGGATTTATATCTACAGTTCACTTATCTGTTACAAGCAAATTTAGGGAATTTGCTTAGTATATCTGGTATCTTATTTTCATTAATAAGATATCTTGACATGTCACATAGGTTATTATACTGTCTATCTCTGTATTCCTCAAAAAGCGGACAATTAAGCAAATAGTGTTCAAGACAGTGACCATATGCCTGATCACATAATTTGTATTTAGTTTGATCATCATCTGTGTGTCTCCCAAACTGCCAGAAGTACTTGTAGCCAAGACTAAGCCTGGCCACTACAACATCAGTCAGTCTGTTCACATTGCAAGTTGCTCCATAAACATATTTATCTACGTTCATGTTATCATAGTGGGTTATAGATCTACTCAGACTTCTAACTGCGTTCCTATAACAATCATTTTCATTATTTACTTCTCTCCTAATATTATTCCTAATGCTAGACACAGATATACCAAAGTTATATTCTACATTCTCCTTCTGGGTACTCTTCTTGGCTAACATATTAACTTTATCATGAAGGAGTAATCCAATGTATGATGGGATCCATAGCAATTATACATTAATTCCTTTGTCCCGGATTTTTGAGTATCTATACCTGGCTTCTCCAATAAGCATGTTGTTGGAGTCATTATACGAGTCAAGAGTCTCCTTACTGAAGAAGACTAGTAGGTGTTGAGGGAGAATTATTCAAAGAGTTTATTCTGCAGTGGGACGGATGGAGAGAGGAAGGGGGGGGGGGGGGTAGACGGCGTTCCTTGATGCCGGTGAAGGATTCTTGAACTGAGAAAAATAAAAACTGAGACTGATTACCTATCACTCCTCATTCACACTCTGACCTCTATGAATTTAATGTTTCCCCATGAGTATAAAAATTAATCATGGAAAAGAAGCCAAGACTTAGCAGATAACATTAATGGTTTATTTATATACAGAAAACTTAAACAAGGACAAGTAATATAAGTATAGAAAAATATGTTGAGTACGACACGTAGAGTGTATGGTGGCAGTATTACTGAGTAATGGGGATGAAGTAGCCTTGTAGAGGAAGAAAGTAGCCTTGTAGAGGAAGAAAGTAGCCTTGTAGAGGAAGAAAGTAGCTTTGTAGAAGAAGCAGAGAGAAAGTAGCCTTGTAGAGGAAGAAAAAAAAGTAGCATTTTAGAGGAAGAAGGAAGTAGCCTTTTAGAGGAAGAAAAGAAAGTAACCTTTTGGAGGAAGAAAAGAAAGCAGCCTTTTAGAAGAAGAAAAGAGAGAAAATGGCCTTGTAGAGAAAGAAGAGAGAAGGTAGCCTTGTAGAGGAAGAAAAAAGAGAAAATAGCCTTGTAGAGAAAGAAAGTAGCCTTGTAGGGGAACAAGGGAGAGAAAGAAGGATTGCAGAGAAACTATGGGAAATTTTGTGTATTATGAGAATCTGTATACTTGGTATTTAGGGCTCAACTAATATTCTTGCCATTAAATTATTGTACTCATCATTTCTTGAGAAGCTGACAGATACATGTTTGCGAGGACTAAGTAACACTTCACAGTGTATGTTAATTTTGCTCTTCTGAGAACTACAACCACGAGCGTCCCGTTTCCTTCGACGGATCAACAATGAGTGATTATATTCACTCGGGGGCGGGGGAGGCTTCTCACTGATAAAAAAGTTCAGTTTGATATGTACGAAAATGTAACACTTACTTAGATGTAATGCATTACCTGTCTTGCTTGAGTCAACAAGTGTTATCGAGGTATTTTTCATTGTCACGAGTTCCTTCATTATTATTATTATAATCAAAACTAAGCGCTAAACCAACCAGGGTCATTCAGCGTGCTCGAATTCCTTCAATTTGCAACAATCAACTTACAAACTGAAAACTAAATTTAATTAGCTACGTCACTTATAGATGGTTTAGACATGTGTCCTAAATCTTACAAAAGTTTGTAAACAGTATATTTGTTTACTATCTGAGACACCTACCAATATCTACACTTGCCACAGCAAACAATGCAAGCCATTGTTTGCTGTCTTCTTGTTCTGTGTGGAGTCTCCGCCTAGTGATGTTGTTGCAGGCGGTTTAGAGGGTTACCACTGCTTACACCGTATTGAGTTCTGATTCCCAGTTTCAGGGAAAGGAATGGTACCTAAAGTTAGACAGAAATAAGAAGCGTAAAATTAGCAAGTACCCTGTGAGATTAGAAACATAAAAAATGGTTCCCAAATTAGGTCAGTTGGACCCCACGCCTCAACCCGGGCAGAGCCAGGCACTCTGCTGAGTCAGCCGGGCAGAGCCAGACACTCTGCTGAGTCAGCCGGGCAGAGCCAGGCACTCTGCTGAGTCAGCCGGGCAGAGCCAGGCACTCTGCTGAGTCAGCCGGGCAGAGCCAGGCACTCTGCTGAGTCAGCAAGCGCCTTCCCCCGCTCCCAAGAAATCCACAGAGGGTAAGAAAGGAGCCGAGGTATGGCGTCCCTCACCAATTGTCCAGCGGGCTGCATATAATAAAGACAAGCATCTAGGGAAAATGATGGAGAAATTCATCACCGAGGAAATAGAAGAGAAACTAATCACGACCTTTAAGTTTTTAATTAACCCAGCACAAAGTAAAACCTCCTAATCTCTCTATTTCTGAAAGAAATATTGACTCATTTACACGAGGTTTGATCCGTCTTAACGTCGAACAGATCGATGATCTGAGATGGTGAATATTATTTTATATACTTTTTAAGGAATTCTAAATTGCAAATTTTCCAAGATCTTCGAGATTGTGGACAAGTTAGACGTATTTGATCAGCTCTGTATGACCCTTAAGGGTTTAGCACCTCTTTATGATTATAATATAATTAGACGTGGTTGACTTCCCTCCAGCTGCAGCATCTTGATTAATCACTCGAGTAATCTATGTATAAGCTTACTGGCAAACTTTCTATGCTTAATATTTTTCCACAAGAGCAAAGAAGAAAACCAGGAGTTCAGAAGAACAGACATACACACTCGCGTCTCCCTTGTCGGAGTGCATGGGTTCGAACCTGAAGCGTTAACACTTATATTTAACTTAGAAGAACAGAAAAGAAGGTATTTATGTATCCAATGTTAGCACTTTAGAAAATGTAAGCGAACACAGTTTAGTAAAGAGAAATATGTTTATTGAACTTAATTATTGAAATAAATTATCCTGTGCTTAAATGTTTCAAAATACAGGGAAGGTTTTCATAAAAGTAAGTGTTTTGATGTGGTGGAAATGATAAATCAAAGGGCAGGTAATAATATACCGAGAGTAAAAATTAACACAAAGTGGGAGTTGTTACAGTTGCACTTTGCTGATGACACTGTGCTTTTGGGAGATTCTGAAGAGAAGTTGCAGAGGTTAGTGGACGAGTTTGGTAGGATATGTAAAATAAAAAAATAAAAGTGAATATAGGAAATAGTAAGGTGATGAGGATAACAAAAAAATTAGGTAACGGAAGACTGAATATCAGACTGGAGGGAGAGAGTATGGAGGAGGTGAATGTATTCAGGTATTTGGGGGTAGACGTGTCAGCAGATAGGTCTATGGAAAATGGGTTGAATCATAGAATTGATGAGGGGAAAAAGATGAGTGGTGCTCTGAGGAGTCTGTGGAGATAAAGAACTTTATCCATGGAAGCAAAGAGGGAAATGTAAAAGAGTATATTTATACCAACGCTCTTATATGGGTGTGAGGCATGGGTGGTGAATGTTGCAACAAGGAGAAGGCTGGAGGCAGTGGAGATGTCATGTCTGAGGGCAATGTGTGGAGTGAATATAATGGAGAGAATCCGTAGTCTGGAAATTAGGAGGAGGTGTGGGGTTACTAAAAGTATTATCCAGAGGGCTGAGGAGGAGTTGTTGAGGTGGTTTGGACATTTAGAGAGGATGGAACAAAATAGAATGACTTGGAGAGCGTATAAATCTGTAGTGGAAGGAAGGCAGGGTAGGGGTCGGCCTACGAAAGGTTGGAGGGAGGGGGTAAAGGAAGTTTTGTATGTGAGGGGCTTGGACTTCCAGCAAGCATGGATGAGCATGTTAGATAGGAGTGATTTTCAGGACTTGACCTGCTGTTGGAGTGTGAGCAAGGTAACATTTATGAAGGGATTAAGGGAAACCAGCAGGCATGACTTGACTCCTGGAGATGGGAAGTACAGTGCCGGCACTCTGAAGGAGGGGTGTTAATGTTGCAGTTTTATAACTGTAGTGCAAGCACGCCTCTGGCAAGACAGTGATGGAGTGAATGATGATGATGATGAAGTTTTTCTTTTTCGGGCCACCCTGCCTTGGTGGGAGACGGCCGATGTGTTAATAAAAATAATAAATTGACACTGTGACAAGACGGAAAATTATATTGTTATCTGGAGGAAAAGTTGATATATGATGACAAATTTCAGCGTTGACTAGGCTGGCCGAGCCAAAAAGCTGCCAGATGTGTAGAATGTTTTCAACTATATTTATTTGTAGTTAAATATTCGTTTTGATATATATTTATATAACATACTTTAACCTATACCAACCTAAATTAAAGATTTTTGTTTGCTTAGAATTGCAGGAAACGTTCAGAAAATGACCCCGAGTCGCGTAAGAAAATTAGCTGTATAAAATATAGATACATCGATGAAGGTTACTAACTTACAACTATTCACAGTTGTTAAGAATGTTGTCTGACCATCTGGCTCTGGCTGGGAATGTTGTCTGACCATCTGGCTCTGACTGGGAATGTTGTCTGACCATCTGGCTCTGACTGGGAATGTTGTCTGACCATCTGGCTCTGGCTGGGAATGTTGTCTGACCATCTGGCTCTGGCTGGGAATGTTGTCTGACCATCTGGCTCTGACTGGGAATGTTGTCTGACCATCTGGCTCTGACTGGGAATGTTGTCTGACAATCTGGCTCTGGCTGGGAATGTTGTCTGACCATCTGGCTTTGGCTGAGAATGTTGTCTGACCATCTGGCTCTGGCTGGGAATGTTGTCTGACCATCTGGCTTTGGCTGGGAATGTTGTCTGACCATCTGGCTCTGGCTGGGAATGTTGTTTGACCATCTGGCTCTGGCTGGGAATGTTGTTTGACCATCTGGCTCTGGCTGGGAATGTTGTCTGACCATCTAGCTCTGACTGGGAATGTTGTTTGACCATCTGGCTCTGGCTGGGAATGTTGTTTGACCATCTGGCTCTGGCTGGGAATGTTGTTTGACCATCTGGCTCTGGCTGGGAATGTTGTCTGACCATCTGGCTCTGACTGGGAATGTTGTTTGACCATCTGGCTCTGGCTGGGAATGTTGTTTGACCATCTGGCTCTGGCTGGGAATGTTGTCTGACCATCTGGCTCTGACTGGGAATGTTGTTTGACCATCTGGCTCTGGCTGGGAATGTTGTTTGACCATCTGGCTCTGGCTGGGAAGATACAACAAACTTGAGCATATTACTCCACATCAGAACCTCGGCCCAACACACACTTCAAACTTTACAAATTTTATGATAAAATGATAAGCCTGAGGAAGCCTGCGAGGTCTCTGAAGGAAGAAAATGGATGTAAAGAGGACTATGCTAATCCAATGGCTTCCTCCTCCTTCCGCTTATTTAAGCCAAAACCACGGTCATAGCGGTGTTTACGGCCGAGTAATGGCAGGTATAAAACTTCTATTTCGTGTTTAGTTTTGGGAAGTTTGCCAAAGACGACCTAAGAGTATAATAATGTGGTTCAGTCATCTTATTCATGTGACGGGGAGTTGGAAGCATTCCAAGTCACTTAATAAATTTGAGGGCAGTCTGAACATGATTTCACATAGGTAAACATTTATAATGAATCTGAGGGCATTTATAATGGATCTGAGGGTATTTATAATGGATCTGAGGGCACACACATGTTGCGGGCAAACATTGTATTACATGTAGATTTAACCCAGAATAATTTAGTGAGATAGGCGTGGTTTACTTCCATAGAGAAGGGAACGGATTTCACATTACTGAAGGTATACAGTACCGACAAGTTGATTAATGCGGTACATGTGCAAGTGTTGTAACCTGGGGTTAGGTACAGTGGTGGGGTCACTGAGGTCAGGTACAGTGGTGAGGTCACTGAGGTCAAGTACAGTGGTGGGGTCACTGAGGTCAGGTACAGTGGTGGGGTCACTGAGGTCAGGTACAGTGGTGGGGTCACTGAGGTCAGGTACAGTGGTGAGGTCACTGAGGTCAGGTACAGTGGTGGGGTCACTGAGGTCAGGTACAGTGGTGGGGTCACTAAGGTCAGGTACAGTGGTGGGGTCACTAAGGTCAGGTACAGTGGTGGGGTCACTGGGGTCAGGTACAGTGGTGAGGTCACTGAGGTCAGGTACAGTGGTGGGGTCACTGAGGTCAGGTACAGTGGTGGGGTCACTGAGGTCAGGTACAGTGTTGGGGTCACTGAGGTCAGGTACAGTGGTGGGGTCACTGAGGTCAGGTACAGTGGTGGGATCACTGAGGTCAGGTACAGCGGTGGGGTCACTGAGGTCAGGTACAGTGGTGGGGTCACTGAGGTCAGGTACATGGTGGGGACCCTGAGGTCAGGTACAGTGACTGGATCACTGAGGTCAGGTACAGTGGTGGGGTCACTGAGGTCAGGTACATGGTGGGGACCCTGAGGTCAGGTACAGTGACTGGATCACTGAGGTCAGGTACAGTGGTGGGGTCCCTGAGGTCAGGTACAGTAGTGGGATCACTGAGGTCAGGTACAGTGGTGGGGTCACTGAGGTCAGGTACAGTGGTGGGGTCACTGAGGCGAGGTACATGGTGGGTACCCTGAGGTCAGGTACAGTGACTGGATCACTGAGGTCAGGTACAGTGGTGGGGTCACTGAGGTCAGGTACAGTGACTGGATCACTGAGGTCAGGTGCAGTGGTGGGGTCACTGAGGTCAGGTACAGTGGTGGGGTCACTGAGGTCAGGTGCAGTGGTGGGGTTACTGAGGTCAGGTACAGTGGTGGGGTCACTGAGGTCAGGTACAGTGGTGAGGTCACTGAGGTCATGTACAGTGACTGGATCACTGAGGTCAGGTACAGTGGTGGGGTCACTGAGGTCAGGTACAGTGGTGGGGGTCACTGAGGTCAGGTACAGTGGTGAGGTCACTGAGGTCAGGTACAGTGGTGGGGTCACTGAAGTCAGGTACAGTGGTGGGGTCACTGAGGTCAGGTACAGTGGTGAGGTCACTGAGGTCAGGTACAGTGGTGGGGTCACTGAGGTCAGGTACAGTGGTGGGGTCTCTGGGGTCAGGTACAAGACGGGGACAGACAAGCAACATTTCCGCACTTTTCCACTGCACGGGGACTCTGGCGGGGCGGAAGTTTTCAATGCATACTAAGTGATTTCTTGTTGGCGGATCTTCACGACATTTGCGGAGAGATGACCACCACTTTCTCTTTCTCTCCTATCTTCCTTATCCCTTTGTTCTCGCCTTTACTAGATCTGCATTTATGTCTCAGTTTATCCGTTCTTTGTCTCTGTCTCTTTCTAAAAATCATAGATTCTAGAGCCACAAGTGATCATGTTATTTCTGGTTCGGTGTAGTTTGAAAGAAGAAAATAAGAGTCACCCGAATGTGTAGCAAGGTTGTCCAGGGTACAAGTTCCCAGCTGATGCCAACTATAATGCCCCTCTCTCAGAGGTATGTACAAGGATGTACAAGTATGTACAAGGATGTACAAGGTTGTACAAGGTTGTACAAGGTTGTACAAGGATGTACAAGGATGTACAAGGATGTACAAGGATGTACAAGGTTGTACAAGGATGTACAAGGATGTACAAGGATGTACAAGGATGTACAAGGATGTACAAGGATGTACAAGGATGTACAAGGTTGTACAAGGATGTACATACCTTCTGATGTACCTTAACCTGGAAGGTCCTTCCTCAACACACAGCAACTTTCAACCTTCCCAACCTGCCACTACATGTCATAATCACGTCCTTATGATAGTCATTGTTGTGAGTATTAAAACAATAAGACACAGCACAGTCTGACTCTATACATAGAGTGATAAGCAGACATAACAGTGTCTGTTAAGTGTTCATACTTAATGTGGGGTCTGGCTGAGTGGCGTAGTACTGAATATTTTGTGTAGATTCGATCATATTAGTTACCATTTTGTCCTAGGCACATGTCGATTAGACACTAGGCCTGTTGTATATGTGTGTATGTAAAGAAACACTTCGAAATGTTTCCGCCCCGACGGGAATTAAACCCGGGCCCTCCGTGAGTGAAGCGAGAGCTTTAGCCACCAGGCCACCGGGGCTATATGTGTGTGTGTGTGTGTGACGTGATATCTCACCCTCATAAGCCTTCTGCTGTACTATTATTTTTCCAGTTTCTTGATAATGTGAGAAACCACGAAAGCGCTTGGAAATTCACTGTTTTTCAAATGTGGTTATTTTGCACATACAAACACACACACACACACACACACACACACACACACACACACACACACACACACACACACACACACACACACATACACACACACACATATATATATCATGCATGCATTAAAATAATTATTTATCCACTTCAAAAATTCCTTTCCATCTTTAAAAATCCCTGCACACTGCACAGTCTTCTCTCTGGCTACGTGGAAGGAGCTGCGCTGGTTCATATATATGCATCCTACCAATACCTTCCATCATTCATCTTAGAAGCCTTCTACTACTTTCATCCCACCTCCATCTTCCTTCACTTCAGAGGTCTTTTCTCGCGCCCCATGCCCTTCCATCACCTTCACTCCTTCACAGACATCTTTCCTCTCTCGTCCCTCCTCTTCACTTCCTTCATCTCAGACATCTTTCCCTCCCTCGTTCCCCCCACTTCTTCACTTCCTTCATCCCAGACATCTTTCCCTCTCCTCGTCCCTCACTCTTCACTTCCTTCATCCCAGACATCTTTCCCTCTCCTCGTTCCTCACTCTTCACTTCCTTCATCCCAGACATCTTTCTATTTCCTCGTCCCTCACTCTTCACTTCCTTCATCCCAGACATCTTTCCTCTCCTCGTCCCTCACTCTTCACTTCCTTCATCCCAGACATCTTTCTCTTTCCTCGTCCCTCATCCTTCATTTCCAAAGCATTCTATATCTTCCGTCTTTCCCTCGGTTTTTACCTCAGAAACTTTCTTCTCTTTCTCCTTCCCTCCCTCACTTTCCATCCTAAGCACCAGAGATCCTGCAGCGTAGCGGTCGTACAAGCGGTGGTGTCGCGGGGCCACAATAGATAGCAGAGTCCTGTCGTAAACGTCCTCGTCTAGCAGGGCACAAAACCTTCCCTTGGATCCCACACAGGAGCCTAGGACCACCCTCCGAGGACCTCGAGAGCCAACAAAAGCATCTCAAGTGGCCCCCCTGAAGGAGTTGGAGGATTGCTACCCCATCTTGCTCCTCCTGCTGCGACCTGATAACGCCAGGGGCTCCGGGACAAGCGATCACTGAAGAAGACAGGAAGAGTCAGAAACTATTTCGCTTCTTTATCGGGCGTGGGCGATGCGATGGTCGCTGCGAGGGTTGTTAATAGGTAGCAGTGAAGTACAAGCCTTGTTACGTCAAAACCAAGCCTTGTTACGTCAACACCAAGCCTTGTTACGTCAACCACTAAGCTTTGTTACATCAAAAACCAAGCCTTGTTGCGTCAACCACCAAGCTTTGTTATGTCAACCACCAAGCCTTGTTACGTCAACCACTAAGCTTTGTTACGTCAACCACCAAGCTTTGTTATGTCAACCACCAAGCCTTGTTACGTCAACCACTAAGCTTTGTTACGTCAACCACCAAGCTTTGTTATGTCAACCACCAAGCCTTGTTACGTCAACCACTAAGCTTTGTTACATAAAAAACCAAGCCTTGTTGCGTCAACCACCAAGCTTTGTTATGTCAACCACCAAGCCTTGTTACGTCAACCACCAAGCCTTGTTACGTCAACCACCAAGCCTTGTTACGTCAACCACCAAGCCTTGTTACGTCAACCACCAAGCCTTGTTACGTCAACCACCAAGCCTTGTTACGTCAACCACCAAGCCTTGTTACGTCAACCACCAAGCCTTGTTACGTCAACCACCAAGCCTTGTTACGTCAACCAACAAGCCTTGTTACGTCAACCACCAAGCCTTGTTACGTCAACCACCAAGCCTTGTTACGTCAACCAACAAGCCTTGTTACGTCAACCAACAAGCCTTGTTACGTCAACCACCAAGCCTTGTTACGTCAACCACCAAGCCTTGTTACGTCAACCAACAAGCCTTGTTACTCCAACCGCCGTCTCCGGTGGGAGACGACCCTTGCATTAAAAGAAGCACACGCGCGCACGAACGCACAGACACACACACACACACACACACACACACACACACACACACACACACACACACGCACACACACACACACACACACACACTTTAGTTTCTGCACTCAACTGTTAGGATTCAAAATAACAAAGACTAAGACTGAACCAGAAATAACTCCCATATGAAAGTTAAAAACTTGAGATTAATATAAAAAGTCAACAAAAAGTCAGACATACAACACAACTCATGACAATATTGAAATTATTTTCCCTCACAAAGTTGTAGTTCCTACACAGAAATAATATACATATATTATAATCTATCCCAATGTTTCTGGAACTTTTAGTGAGAAGTGAAGACATTGTTCGTATGACGACAACAAAATTTTTTTTAGCTTTTGTTATTTTTAAAATTGTAGAAATAACTTCAATATTAAAGTCGTTGGTTTCTATTGGAAGATGAACACAATATTAGAGCAATATTTATGAGCTTGTTACTCAGGCTGGCTTACCTGCAGTGTTTATGAGCTTGTTACCCAGGCTGGCTTACCTGCAGTGTTTATGAGCTTGTTACTCAGGCTGGCTTACCTGCAGTGTTTATGAGCGTGTTACACAGGCTGGCTTACCTGCAGTGTTTATGAGCTTGTTACACAGGCTGGCTTACCTGCAGTGTTTATGAGCGTGTTACCCAGGCTGGCTTACCTGCAGTGTTTATGAGCTTGTTACTCAGGCTGGCTTACCTGCAGTGTTTATGAGCGTGTTACACAGGCTGGCTTACCTGCAGTGTTTATGAGCTTGTTACTCAGGCTGGCTTACCTGCAGTGTTTATGAGCGTGTTACACAGGCTGGCTTACCTGCAGTGTTTATGAGCTTGTTACACAGGCTGGCTTACCTGCAGTGTTTATGAGCGTGTTACCCAGGCTGGCTTACTTGCAGTGTTTATGAGCTTGTTACTCAGGCTGGCTTACCTGCAGTGTTTATGAGCGTGTTACCCAGGCTGGCTTACCAGCAGTGTTTATGAGCTTGTTACTCAGGCTGGCTTACCTGCAGTGTTTATGAGCGTGTTACTCAGGCTGGCTTACCTGCAGTGTTTATGAGCTTGTTACTCAGGCTGGCTTACCTGCAGTGTTTATGAGCTGACTCAGGCTGGCTTACCTGCAGTGTTTATGAGCTTGTTACACAGGCTGGCTTACCTGCAGTGTTTATGAGCTTGTTACTCAGGCTGGCTTACCTGCAGTGTTTATGAGCGTGTTACTCAGGCTGGCTTACCTGCAGTGTTTATGAGCTTGTTACACAGGCTGGCTTACCTGCAGTGTTTATGAGCTGTTACTCAGGCTGGCTTACCTGCAGTGTTTATGAGCTTGTTACACAGGCTGGCTTACCTGCAGTGTTTATGAGCGTGTTACTCAGGCTGGCTTACCTGCAGTGTTTATGAGCTGTTACCAGGCTGGCTTACCTGCAGTGTTTATGAGCGTGTTACTCAGGCTGGCTTACCTGCAGTGTTTATGAGCTTGTTACACAGGCTGGCTTACCTGCAGTGTTTATGAGCGTGTTACTCAGGCTGGCTTACCTGCAGTGTTTATGAGCGTGTTACCCAGGCTGGCTTACCTGCAGTGTTTATGAGCGTGTTACTCAGGCTGGCTTACCTGCAGTGTTTATGAGCTTGTTACTCAGGCTGGCTTACCTGCAGTGTTTATGAGCGTGTTACTCAGGCTGGCTTACCTGCAGTGTTTATGAGCTTGTTACTCAGGCTGGCTTACCTGCAGTGTTTATGAGCGTGTTACTCAGGCTGGCTTACCTGCAGTGTTTATGAGCTTGTTACTCAGGCTGGCTTACCTGCAGTGTTTATGAGCTGTTACTCAGGCTGGCTTACCTGCAGTGTTTATGAGCTTGTTACCAGGCTGGCTTACCTGCAGTGTTTATGAGCGTGTTACTCAGGCTGGCTTACCTGCAGTGTTTATGAGCTTGTTACTCAGGCTGGCTTACCTGCAGTGTTTATGAGCTGTTACCAGGCTGGCTTACCTGCAGTGTTTATGAGCTTGTTACCAGGCTGGCTTACCTGCAGTGTTTATGAGCGTGTTACCAGGCTGGCTTACCTGCAGTGTTTATGAGCTTGTTACTCAGGCTGGCTTACCTGCAGTGTTTATGAGCGTGTTACCCAGGCTGGCTTACCTGCAGTGTTTATGAGCTTGTTACTCAGGCTGGCTTACCTGCAGTGTTTATGACTGTTACCAGGCTGGCTTACCTGCAGTGTTTATGAGCGTGTTACTCAGGCTGGCTTACCTGCAGTGTTTATGAGCGTGTTACCCAGGCTGGCTTACCTGCAGTGTTTATGAGCTTGTTACCCAGGCTGGCTTACCTGCAGTGTTTATGAGCTTGTTACACAGGCTGGCTTACCTGCAGTGTTTATGAGCTTGTTACCCAGGCTGGCTTACCTGCAGTGTTTATGAGCTTGTTACCAGGCTGGCTTACCTGCAGTGTTTATGAGCTTGTTACTCAGGCTGGCTTACCTGCAGTGTTTATGAGCTTGTTACCAGGCTGGCTTACCTGCAGTGTTTATGAGCTTGTTACTCAGGCTGGCTTACCTGCAGTGTTTATGAGCTTGTTACTCAGGCTGGCTTACCTGCAGTGTTTATGAGCTTGTTACTCAGGCTGGCTTACCTGCAGTGTTTATGAGCTTGTTACACAGGCTGGCTTACCTGCAGTGATTACGAGCTTGTTACTCAGGCTGGCTTACTTGCAGTGTTTATGAGCGTGTTACCCAGGCTGGCTTACCTGCAGTGTTTATGAGCTTGTTACACAGGCTGGCTTACCTGCAGTGTTTATGAGCTTGTTACACAGGCTGGCTTACCTGCAGTGTTTATGAGCTTGTTACTCAGGCTGGCTTACCTGCAGTGTTTATGAGCTTGTTACTCAGGCTGGCTTACCTGCAGTGTTTATGAGCGTGTTACCCAGGCTGGCTTACCTGCAGTGTTTATGAGCTTGTTACCCAGGCTGGCTTACCTGCAGTGTTTATGAGCGTGTTACCCAGGCTGGCTTACCTGCAGTGTTTATGAGCTTGTTACACAGGCTGGCTTACCAGCAGTGTTTCTGAGCTTATTACACAGGCTGGCTTACCTGCAGTGATTACGAGCTTGTTACTCAGGCTGGCTTACCTGCAGTGTTTATGAGCGTGTTACCCAGGCTGGCTTACCTGCACTGTTTATGAGCTTGTTACACAGGCTGGCTTACCTGCAGTATTTATGAGCTTGTTACACAGGCTGGCTTACCTGCAGTGTTTATGAGCGTGTTACCCAGGCTGGCTTACCTGCAGTGTTTATGAGCTTGTTACACAGGCTGGCTTACCTGCAGTGTTTATGAGCTTGTTACACAGGCTGGCTTACCTGCAGTGTTTATGATCTTGTTACCCAGGCTGGCTTACCTGCAGTGTTTATGAGCTTGTTACTCAGGCTGGCTTACCTGCAGTGTTTATGAGCGTGTTACTCAGGCTGGCTTACCTGCAGTGTTTATGAGCTTGTTACTCAGGCTGGCTTACCTGCAGTGTTCATGAGCTTGATACTCAGGCTGGCTTACCTGCAGTGTTTATGAGCGTGTTACTCAGGCTGGCTTACCTGCAGTGTTTATGAGCTTGTTACTCAGGCTGGCTTACCTGCAGTGTTTATGAGCTTGTTACTCAGGCTGGCTTACCTGCAGTGTTTATGAGCGTGTTACTCAGGCTGGCTTACCTGCAGTGTTTATGAGCTTGTTACTCAGGCTGGCTTACCTGCAGTGTTTCCTTCAGGCAGGAGTAAATATTTGACTCTGGCTGCCATTCCTACGGTTAAAACTGACAATGACCATAGTATAATCTTACATTTTGGGAAGAAATATGTAAGGT